>MU227644.1:2872896-2913013 GCA_018584345.1 Thuja plicata | reverse complement strand
TAGCCCCGTTAAAATTTAATACTTTATCTTTTACATCTAGTAGGAAAGTCAAATTTGATCCAATGGTTGGCTTAATGACTTAAAGCCAAGTTGCGCAAGATCTAGCCATTAAGCCATTCAGCCTTAGCGCCACATGTCTTTGGCGGGTCTGACATATGTTAAAGGATGTGATAAAGTGCATACATTTTCTTTTTGATCAGATGGATGACTTAATGGATTAAACCCAACATGCAGTTGATCTATCGATCAAGCCATTAAGCCGTTGTGACATCTGCCCTCCATGTGATGTCATTAGGTACTGGGTAAAGAAAGGCGGTAAAGGTGCAACAAGTTTGATATCATCTAACGGTCGTCTTATAGGCTTAAAGGGAAAGTGCTCGAGATCTAACCATCAAGCCATTAAGACCATCCAACACATGTCCATGGTGGGTCTGGTGCAACGCCAAGGTAATGAAGTTAAAGCTCAGACAAATTACAAAAGATCCTACGGTCGACTTAATGACTTAATAACAAAGATGAAGGTTTTTAGTTATTAAGGAATTAAGCCATGGTGACATGTGGCATTTTGTGACATCATGATCATTGGGCCACAGAAAGGAAAAGATAAAGGGTGGATAAGTTAGAAAATAGTGTACGGTATCTTGGTACTAAAAAATACAAGGTTTTTTAAGTACCTTGTTAAAAAGTTTGCATTTTGGCCCCTTATGAGTACTTTTGAGCCTTTTTTCTCAAATGTAATTTTGAAGTTTTTCATGGATATCAGGGGTTCATCACTCTTTTTTAGGCATAATAAGACATCCCAAATTGTCAAATCAAGTTTTGAGTCATTTAGTGATGTCTTGTTTTGAGCACTTGTCCTTTTTGCATATGCTGATTATAGTGTCAAAATGTTGTAACAAGCCTACTTTGCATTTGAATATCTTGCACCCTCTTAGGTTTCATAAGTCACTTATTTGGGAATGTTTAGCATATGTATCAGAGAGTCTATGTTTTAGAACCCAAGCCATTTCAAGTCTATTTGATGGGTTTTCAGTTTCCCCAAAGTTGGTCTTGCAAAATTGTCTTGTTTCTCTGTTATGACCAGATTGCTGAATAGCCTACTTTGAGGTCTTCCAGGATGTATCCAGTTGAACACCTTGCATAATTGTGTTTTACCCTGTGTTAAAAAAATGATAGTGTACCTACCTAGAGATTTTTAGACTCCTGCCAATCCATTTATCCACTTTTCCAGAGTCTTTCCTCTTCCAATTTATTAAGTTTCACTGAATGTGCAGAATTCAGAATTAAGTGACCTACTTTGTGGTTTCCATATTTGCACCCGGTTCAAGGTCAAGTATAATTGAAATTTTTTCTGTATTGTAGACTTGGAAGTGTACTTCCCTAAATATTTTTGGACCTTGACCAATCCATTTGTCCACTTTCCCAACTTGATTCCAAATCTAAATTTTGCATATTCACTGAGTTTAAAACCAGAAAAGTGTTAAGGTGCTAACTTTGCATATTTATACCAGTTGATCAGTTCTCTATCAGTGAAAGTTAGTTGAGGATTCATGTTCCATGTGTGAAAGTGAATCATGTTCCAGAGCTTCAGATTATGAGGTTCTTATTTGATAAGCTTATGAAATCAAAATCAAAGGTGTTTTGTGTAGATTGACAGTGCAGAACAAAATCAAGTTTACAGAATGATCATTTTGCAAAAATGATAACTTTCTATCTAAGAATTTTTTCTAGGAATTGATCATGGGACCATTCTCATGGAATTTAAGTGTACTAATTGATCCAATGGTGAAGTCTCAGAGCATATCTTGATATTCTTGCAACGGCCGATTCAGATGAAGTTTATGTTGTTTCAACATATTGCATTTGCACATTTTTCTGAATTGCTAAGTTTGAACAGTTATATCTTATACCTGAGGATGAGTCTGATGAAGCCCTTTTTCATGAGTATTCAATGTGGATAAATGAATCATTCTGCCAGGTGATAGAGCTTCAGGAAGCAATTTGATGATTTTCCAAATTATATTTCTGGCAGGGTTTGCACAAGTCTAAATTCGGATAATTGCAGAATATATTGAAATGATTCACTTTGCATGTTATTATCTTTGGATCCTAATATTTTAAAGCAAGTCCAGTTGATGATAATTTCTCAGATACTGGAGATGAATATGCTTTCTGGTTCCCATGGATGTGAAGTATTATTCAGTCAGTTTTCAAAGCTGTCTCCAGAGGTTACATGTCATTAATGAGTTAAATTTGCAGAATTGGAAAAGTCAGTTTTAAGCAATTGTTAGTTCAGTAATCCAAATTTTACCTTTAATTTAGTTTTGTCTATCAAATATTAAGGTGGAATTCATACGTTCTGACTGTGGGAGATATGTGCAAGCATAAACATAAAAGTATCAATTGCAAAAACATTGAGAAAAAACTATGAAAGCATTACTGGGAACATAGCATAATTATTTGAAAAACAAAGTTTAATGCAAAAGGATACCAGATGTTGAAAATCAATAACTACCACCATGTGCATATCTTTCAATCACTGCATTCCATATGGAGAGATGTCTTTGAGGCACTTTGTTAAGCAATTCAGCCATGACGAGGACTCGAGCATGGATATTAAACAACACATTACCAATGAAATTTTCAAATGCAAATAAGATAAGAATTTATGCAAGCCAACATTAAAGGGACATTGACAAAAAAATATAATAATCAATCATTTCAATTGGCAAATGCTTTGTCAAACTCACGTAGCTGTGTATGGTAAATCCTTCAATCATTCTATAAGGGATGCATGGGAATTAATCCAATCAACTAGAATTGAGTCTCTGATTGCATTTGATTGTTTCGGAGCTATGCTGCTGATGGGAATGATTCTAATTGGTTTGACTCTTGTTGTGGTAGAAAGTATGGTGACATCCATATATGTATGTTATGCTGGAGATCCTTCGTTAATCAATAGGGATGAGGAATTTTACATTCAGATATTTGAGGTGTTACACCAAAGACTACAATATAGAAGCTCATGAAACATTAATGTCTTGCCCATGGTGGAAACAAAAAACATTTAAATATCAAATGCAAAAGTGAAACCATGGCGGTGGGCACCCAGCACTATGGAGGGGTTTTTTAAATTTTAAACACATTCTTTGCCAAATACATCATGCTAGAGGATGCGCAGACATCTAGTGGGAGTTTGAAGTTTTTTTTTTCAAAAATAAAACTACATTACATTGGTGCGCTAAACATAGCATATGGAAGACCAACAAGGATGTTCATGCCAAATACAAAAGAAACCAAATGCATATATCATGGTCTCCGTAGAATTTGGAGGAGACTAGATTAGAGGGAGGTTGATCGACATTTTTGGGGATTTTGGAGGTGTCTGAAGATTTTAGAATATTTGAACAACAAGCATATGGCTTGCATAAGTTATACAAGGACCCTGCGCTGGATCTTATGGAGGATGTTTATGTTTTAAAACATTAAAAAAATGCGTCAAAAAAAAAGGTAGTTTGATAGCTTGTTATATGGAGCCAATACCTTGCCTAGCATATCAACCATTTTTATGAAAACTACCTAGCATAGACTCATATCTTTCAGTTACATATCCAAAGAAAGTAGATTCACCGGTGGAAGAAACATAGTAGCTAGCCTGGGTGTAAATAGCAATAGTGGCTTGAGCTCTAGTTCCAAAGCTCGTGGTATCCCCCTAGCTCATTTTCTATAGAGGGGAACCAATAAATGCAGTTCAAAAAGCCTGTTTACCTAGATCCACCACCATTAGTATAGGTGTACACACCAATAGTTAAAGGCATGGGAGTCAACAGCAATTAGAAGCACTCGTAGCAAACAAAGGTAGAAAATTAAAAGCTGAAGTTTGTATTAGCATGGAGGATGATAAACCAGCGCATTGTTTGGAGATAAATTGTTGTGAAGTACATTGGCAAATATTTGAAAAACATGACAAGGACTTTTGGCAATTAAGAATGCCTTGAAAACCCACGCAGGCATAGAAAGAAGCTCCCAATTTTGAAAACAATGAAAATGTTTTATCCCACATTGTTTATGGGAGGGGAGTTATTAGTATTTATATAGTAAAAGGTGCAGTTTATGAATAAGAGAAGGAACCAAGAGGCCATTTGGTGTGCCTCTTGGCTGGATGAATTAAGTGCATGGTGGGACCCAAATTTTGGTGCCCAGATTTTGAAACTCTTTAAAAACACTCAAACCAATTATCCCACATTGCTCCCACAAAGAAAAGTTGAGATATTTATAAGAAAAAAGGCTTTCATAGTGTATTGTGAAGTAGAGATGGAGGCTATCCCCGTGCGCACGGTGATTGGTGCCTCGATTTTTTTGCCAACGACCTGATGGTGACCCAATTTTGCAAAAAAATAGTGACATGGAAAAGTGGAGACATGGTGGATACATGGTATAGGTGACATGTTGTGGCAAGTTGCAAATTCGGGAGATGGAGAGTAGTTAACTGCCAAGATCATGAGACTTGGAGACTAACCGCCAAGTTAACCACTAGATGTTAGTCGCTAGGTCACCGGATGTTGGCAGTTAGTGCGAAAAGTTGCCGAGATTAGGAGACTAACTGTGGTCGCTAGGTCGTGTGATGTAGGTGGTTAAGACCAATTTTTCATGAGACTTGGAGATTGAGGTTAGTCGCCAGGTCGCTAGATAAGAAATGTTAAGTGGCAAACATCAAGAGACTTGGAGATTGAGGAGGTGGTCGCCAGGTCTCTAGATTCAACTACGGTTAGTGGAAGTATCAAGAGACTTGGAGATAAGGAGTAAAAGTGAACCTAGAGGTTAAGAAGGACTTAAAGACCAGTTAGGAGCAGCTAGCCAGTGAGTGCCACATGTCAAAATTTGGTTGATTCTGGGAGAAAATGGGAATTTCAAAGAGAAAATGCACAGACTTCAAAAGTTAAAATGATTTAAAACATTATTATTGGTGCAGAATATTCAAAAGGAAATATAATCAGATTTTCACAGAGGAAAAGACAAAGTATAGAGGATTAAAATATGGTGCTACTTTAGGGAATTATCTTTTTCTATAATTTGGTGCAATGTTTTTATTTCAAAATCTAGAAGATATGTTTTCACGGAGGATGCTTTCGAAGGATGACTCAGATTTTGAAATCAGATTTATTGAAAAGACACTTGCAGGAGAAGATTAGAACAAGTCAGAGTTGAAAGGGCAAGTAAAAATACGATAAATTGGAGGCAAATGAGATCAGATTTTAGAGGATAAGATCAGACATAGATAAGGCAAGCAGAAATTAGATCTTGAAGCCACCAAAAGAGATCAAAGTTATATTTTGAAAAGGTAAAGTGAGTTTAGATATTTATGAAGAAAGAGAGATAAGTGTAGAATCAAATTGCAAACAAGAGGAATAGGTGTAAATTATTCAGAGATTTTAGGGTTTCTTATGTTCCTATTTCTTGCTTTCTTTTCTCAATTTGAAGGGGTTCCTCTCCTCTGCTCTATTTTTGGGTTTTTCCTTGCAAGAGTTTAGAGCAGGTCCCATATGAAAAAAGTTAATTTTAAGGCAGACTACTAAATTTGAGTCTGAACCTCTGTACAAATTTTGGACTATTGTATGTATTTGAAGCAGTAAGACATTAATGAATACATTGCAATCTCTCTTTTACATTTTGGGTTGTCTCTTTGTATTTTTGTTCAAGCTCTTGTATGTCTATTTGTAAGGCATTTAGATATACCGATTACAAGGTGATTATGTAGTCATTTGTTAGGTCCTTCAAGGAAGGAATAATTCTTTCAAGTGATCCCGGAGAGTTGAATATTAGTATTAAGATCTGATTTAGAGAGGTGTAGGAGTGAGAGCATAGTCTGTAAGGCATTCTATCTAGGTGTGGTTTCATAAGTCACCTTATTGTGGAGTTATACCAATATTGACCCTTTTCCCATAGGATTAGGCACTGGTTTATGGTTTGATAAGAAGTGGCTTCTTCATCCAATAAAATCAATCAAATATACTTCAGTTACTAAGAACACATAAGCTAAATTCAAGTGGATTGTATTAGCTGGAGACAATTCAGTTTGCTGATTCCTTGAAGAGTGAATTAAAAGGTTAGCCTTCCTTGAGTTCAAACTCATAAAAATAAGAACGATGAACATCCTTATGCCACTGTTATTTTTTATTACAGTCATAGTTTTCCTTTTCAAGCTCTGTTTCATATTGTTTTAAGTTATTTGAAGAGTGGTACTTTATTGATGTGATCAGAAACATAATAACATAGCAGTGAAGACCTTATCCACCATTTGAAGTTTACTTGAAATATAGTAAATTATCTAGGAAATACCTACCTGAGTTCTATGGAGCTCAAAGAAGGAGGATATTATCCAATCCTCATCAATTAGACTTTATGTTGCATGATGTAAGAGTGTATGGTCCGAGACACAAGAATATCATTTTATCCAAGTTTATCTCTGCAAGAAAACACTCTAACAAATTGGCAACTCTGCTAGGGATTATCAGAGAAGTTTTATACCCTAGAGTCTCTAGTGTAGTAATTTTCAACTCTTTTAAACTAGTTTCAGTTGAGTTGAAGCCATTAAAGTCATAGAGTCATATTCTACAAAAAGAAATATTCCTCAAATTTTTGAAAAGTGAGGCAAGTTGTTATGTCTATCATTGCAAAGTGTCTAAAAGTCCAAGTTTCTTGAAGAAATAGTCATACAATCTCACATGTGGTGAGTGGTGACTCCGAGTTCTCTGATTTGCACCAATGTGCATATTTGAAGACAGACTAAAAAAAGGGGTGGACTTCCAGTGAAGAGGAAACATATATTTGGGCTTTCATAACTAAGAATATAGTCAAGAGAGGAATAAATAAGAAGCTCTATGTTGGAGTTGTATAAGTTTCTGATTTGAAGAAGGTCAGAGTTGGGAAAGAGATCTCAACTAACAATCTTTTCCTCTGCAAAGAGGTGGCAGCTCTACAAAGTCTTGAAAGTGATTTGGAGGTGACTTCAAATCCAAAAATTTTGCAGCAACTTCATTACACTTTAGGTATTTTTATTTTCATTTGATAAGCCTTTTGTTCCATGAAAATCAGTTATGCATATGTTTCCCTATTAAGTGGTCAGCACTAGTTTAAGAGGGAAGAGAGAGGTAGTTTGTAGTCATCCTACCTATGAAAATGTCACACCTATATTGGGTTAGGTTGTGTAATGCTATAGACTTTGAAGGTATCCCTGGATACCCAAATCCTATTCCATTAGTAGTAAGGGATTGTTTGCCTAAATTTAATGGTCCGAGTGAGCAATCAACTAAGGAGCATATAAGAAAATTTGCTGATTTGATAAATGATCATGACATCACACATGAGGATGTACTAATGAACCTATTTATAGTATCCCTAGTAGATAATGCTAGGGAATGGTTTAAGGAATTACCTCGTGGTTCAGTAAGATCTATGGCTGCATTTGAAGATTGTTTTGTTGAGCAATATGGTGAAAGAGATGACAGTGATCATCAAGACATGTCCAAATCTGAAGACCCTTTATCAGAACTTGAACTTATTCTTGTAGAGATAGAAGTATTAAGATAAAAACTTCAAGAAAAGGTGGTTTTGACATTACAAGAAAGTACGAGAAGAGGAGTGAATCTCAATCTGAATTTTACATAAGGTTTTCTGCTCGGATGAAAGAGTATAGTATATCTTTCTATCCTCAAGAGTTTGTATGGGATGATTTGTTTGTTAAGCTTTGCATTCCCGATTCAGTTAGTTTGCCAATTTCTTAGAGGGTTGAATATATTCAGCATACTTTGAAGTGGATGGTGTATGCACCCTAAAATGGTCACCTAGACTTTGGGCCCCATTTATTATTTTATCATTTTATCAAATTCCTGAATCAATGCTTTGCAATATTTTCAATTCAAATCAATTTCCTTGATCAAATTGTAATTAATTCAATTATTCAATTATTTCAATATTTCCTAAGGTTTGATCATTTTTATCTAATTAAAAGATTTAATTTTACATAAGGTTTTCTGCTCAGATTAAAGAGTATAGTATATCTTTCTATCCTCAAGAGTTTGTATGGGCTGATTTGTTTGTTAAGCTTTGCTTTCCTAATTCAGTTAGTTTGGAAATTTCTCAGAGGGTTGAATATATTCAGCATACTTTGAAGTGGATGGAACATGTTGAAAATCTTTCATCTAAAGTTATACCTAAATATGAATCTAATGATGGTGAATCTGTAAATGTTGAAGATACTGAATATGAAACTAGTTATGCTGATGAGACTGAATTTAATGATATCGAATCCAGCTATTATCAAGATAATGTTGAGTCTATTTATGCTGAAAGTATTGATTATGATGCTGACAATGAATTCTGTGAGAAACAAGATGATAAAGATGAATTTATAGTTCAAAATGTCCCTTTTGAATTTAAAAGCTATTCTTTTTCTCAACATAACAATGCAGATTTCCTGTTTCAGTTTGGAGATGTTTTGTGTGGACAACAAGATGATTATTATGATGCGGATGTAAGTGTCTGTAGTGATTTATTTACACAAGATGATATGGTCCAAGAGGTCTTAATCCATGTTTCCAATGAAGAAGAAATCTGCAGCATCAAGCAAGAAACCAAAGAAAGTGAACAAGAATCCCAATGCCCTTTAACTAGTGAGAAAACCTCAGAACTTTTAGTTGCTGATTTCCAGAGGTATGCATCTAAAAATGACTATAAATTTTTATGCCTCATGGATATTAATTTTGATAAATATGACATTGTTGAGGGTGTGAAATATAATAATGAAGATGTTGATTGTGAGAGTATATCAGAGGTGAATATAAATGATGACACTTGTTCACTTCATAGTGAACAAATTTTAGAATTTTTGACATATGAGTATCTCAGATTTTTAGGGAAGGGTGGATTTGAATTATCATGCCCAACACACATACATTTTGATAAAGAATATGAGTCAGTTGATTCTGACTTTGACATGTGTGTTTCTGATTTTTCTTATACTCCCATGTCACCAGGGCACAATCATATTGAATATGATATGTCAGATAATGAAAGTATCAGAGTTGTTTCAGATTTAAGAGGTGAAAATATTCCCAATGTCATGTTGAGCACTGATTGGGGTAGTTGTTTAGATTTGAAATCTTTTTCAGATTCTAAATTTTCCAATGAACTACTATTAAGGGATAGTCTCTCAGTTGCTCAAGAATCACATGTCTATGATGAATGTGTTAATGTTTTCCCTCCCACCCACCAGCAAGTTTTGGTTTCATATCATAGTGATAATTTGCAGGAAGGTATTGATGAATATTCTGATATGATTATACCAACCACTGTCAAAATGTAGGATGGTAATCCTTTTGAGAGAAAGAGTATGGATTATGATATGGGATTACCATTGTTTGATAGTGAAGATGTTGAATCTTACTCTTTTGATTTATCTCCTCCTACTGAAAGTCAAAACTATTTGCATAAGATCCATGATGTTTTTGATGAGCTTAACTATGATGTTCCTCAGATTGTTGTTCCCTATCCTTTGAAGAACGAGCCAGATCATATCCCAAGTGGTGAATGTTTTCAGTATTTGCATAAAGTTCAGCATGCTGATTTTTTCTTTAATGTGCAAACTACTGATGTAGATGGATATAATAATGCTAACCCAAGAAACTTGGCAGATGTTAAGTGTTTTATTTTTTAGCTAGGAGGTGATTTTCAGAGATGTGGTATTGAGCTAAATATTTCTAATTATTGCATTGATTCTTAGTTTTTTCTACCTAATGAATGCACCATGCATATGCCACATGCTTTGCAAAATTGGTTTCTTTTCTATTTTAGTTCTCAAATGGATAATGATAACATTTTTTTGTCTTGAGCTAATGGATAATGGAAATAAGATAGGTCAGATGCATGGAAGTGATCATTTTAGCTTATCTCTGATTTGTGAAGATGAAAACCAGGTGTATGATAGAGGTAAGCTGATATCAGTTTTGGGGTTTCGGGTCTCTTGTAGATAATGAACATATTGTATAGTTGCTTTCCTTTTCACTTGTGTGTTTTCTTTCAGTAAGAGGTTTCCCCATTTTTTGAGAAAAGAGAAGTTTTGAGAGATATCAGTGAAAAGAGAAAAGAGGAAAGAGAAAATATGATTTCTAGTTTTGGGGTGGTCTGCTTCTACCATGAGATTCTGAAATTTCTTTGCATGCTTGCATGGGGCACGCGTCTACAGTCAGAGCCACTGTTGGTACTCAAAAATACAAGGTTTTTTGAGTACCTTGTTAAAATTTTTGCATTCTGGCCCCTTATGAGTACTTTTGAGCCTTTTTGCCCAAATGCAATTCTGAAGTTTTTCATGCATATCATATGTTCATCACTCTTGTTTAGGCATAAGAAGACATCCCAAATTGTCAGATCAAGTTTTGAGTCATTTAGTGATGTCTTGTTTTGAGCACTTGTCCTTTTTGCATATGCTGATTATAGTGTCAAAATGTTGTAACAAGCCTACTTTGCATCTGAATATCTTGCACCCTCTTAGGTTTCATAAGTCACTACTATGGGAATGTTTAGCATATATATCAGAGAGTCTATATTTTAGAACCCAAGCCATTTCAAGTCTTTTTGATGGGTTTTCAGTTTCCCCAAAGTTGGTCTTGCAAAACTGTCTTGTTTCTCTGTTATGACCAGATTGTTGAATAGCCTACTTTGAGGTCTTCCAAGATGTATCTAGTTGAACGCCCTGCATAATTGTTTTTTACCCTATGTTACAAACATGATAGTGTACCTACCTGAAGATTTTTATATTCCTGCCAACCCAGTTATCCACTTTGCCAGAGCCTGTCCTTTTCCAATTTATTAAGTTTCACTAAATGTGCAGAATTCAGAATTAAGTGACCTACTTTGTGGTTTCCCTATTTGCACCCGGTTCAAGGTCAAGTATAATTGAAAGTTGTTATGTATTTTATAATTGGAAGTGTACTTCCCTAAATATTTTTGGACCCTGACCAATCCATTTGTTAACTTTCCCAACTTGATTCCAAATCTAAATTCTACATATTCACCGAGTTTAAAACCATAAAAGTGTTAAGGTGCTAACTTTGCAGATGTATACTAGTTGATCAGTTCAATTTTAGTGCAATTTAGTTGAGGATTCATGTTCCATGTGTGAAAGTGAATCATTTTCTAGAGCTTCAGACTATGAGGGTCTTATTTGATAAGTTTATGAAATCAAAATCAAAGGTGTTTTTTGCAGATTGACAGTGCAGAACAGAATCAAGTTTACAAAATAGTCATTTGGCAAGAATGATAAATTTCTATCTAAGACTTGTTTCTAGGAACTGATTATGGGACCATTCTCATGGCATGTAAGTGTACTACTTGATCTGATGGTGAAGTCTCGGAGCATATCTTGATATTCTTGCAACGGCTGATCCGGATGAAGTTTATGTTGTTTCAACATATTCCATTTGCACAGTTTTCTGAATTACTAAGTTTGAATAGTTATATCTTATACCTGAGGATGAATCCGACGAAGCCCTTTTCATGAGTATTCAATGTGGATAAATGAATCATTCTGCTAGGTGACAGAGCTTCAGGAAGCAATCTGATGATTTTCCAAATTATATTTTTGGCAGGGTTTGCACAAGTCTGAATTCAGATAATTGTAGAATATATTGAAATGATTCACTTTGCATGTTATTATCTTTGGATCCTAATCTTTTCAAGAAATTCCAGTTGATGATAATTTATCAGATACTGGAGATGAATATGATTTTTGGTTCCCATGGATGCGAAGTATTATTTAGTCAGTTTTCAAAGCTGTCTCCAGAGGTTAGATGCCATTAATGAGTTAAATTTGCAGAATCAAAAAAGTCAGTTTTAAGTGATTGTTAGTTCAGTAATCTAAATTGCACCATTAATTTAGTTTGGTCTATCAAATATTAAGGTGGCATTCATAAGTTCTGACTGTGGGAGAAATGTGCAAGCATAAACAAAAAAGTATCAATTGCAAAAACATTGAGAAAAAACTATGAAAGCATTACTGGGAACATAGCATTATTATTTGAAAAACAAAGTGTAATGAAAAAGAAGACCAGATGTTGAAAATCAGTAACTACTACCATGCGCATATCTTGTAATCACTGCATTCCATATGGTGAGATGTCTTTGAGGCACTTTGTTAAACGATTCGTCCATGAAGAGGACTCGAGCATGGATATTAAACAACGCATTACCAATGAAATTTTCAAATGCAAATAAGATAAGAATTTGCACAGGCCAGCATTGAAGGGACAGTTACAAAAATATATAATAATCAATCAGTTCAATTGGAAAATGGTTTTTCAAACTCACGTAGCTGTGTATGGTAAATCCTTCAATCATTCTATAATGGATGAGTGGGAATTAATTCAATCCACTGGAATTGAGTCTCTAATTGCATTTGATTGTTCTAGAGCTGTGCTGCTGATGGGAATGATTATAATAGGTTTGACTCTTGTTGTGGTAGAAAGTACAGTGACATCCATATATGTATGTTATGCTAGAGATCCTTCATTAATCAATAGGGATGAGGAATTTTACATTCAGATATTTGAGGTGTTACACCAAAGACTACAACATAGAAGCTCTCAAAACATTAATGTCTTGCCCATGGTGGAAACCTAAAACATTTAAATATAAAATGCAAAAGTGAAACCATGGTAGGGGGCACCCAGCCCTATGGAGGGGTTTTTAAAATTTTAAACACATTCTTTTCCAAATACATCATGCTAGAGGATGCACAAACATCTGGTGGGAGTTTGAAGTTTTTTTTATCAAAAATTAAACTACATTGCATTGGTGCGCTGAACATAGCATATGGAAGACCAACAAGGATGTTCACGCCAAATACAAAAGAAACCAAATGCATATATCATGGTATCCATAGAATTTGTGGGAGACTAGATCAGAGGGAGGTTGCACGGCATTTTTGTGGATTTTGGAGGTGTCTGAAGATTTTAAAATATTTGAACAGCAAGCATATGGCTTGCGTAAGTTATGCAAGGACCCTGTGCTGGATCTTATGGAGGATGTTTATGTTTTAAAATATAAAACAATTTGTAGAAAAAAAAGGTAGTTTGATAGCTTGTTATATGGAGCCAATACCTTGCCTAGCATATCAACCATTTTTATGAACACTACCTAGCATAGAATCATATCTTTCAATTACATATCCAAAGAAAGCAGATTCACCGGTGGAAGAAACATAGCAGTTAGCCTGGGTGTAAATAGAAATAGTGGCTTGAGCTCTAGTTCCAAAGCTTGTGGTATCCCCCTAGCCCATATTATATAGAGGGGAACTAGTAATTGTAGTTTGAAAAGCCTTTTTACCTAGATCCACCACCATCAGTATAGGTGTCCGTACTAATAGTTAAAGGCATGTGAGTCAGCAGCAATTAGAAGCACTCGTAGCAAACAAAGGTAGAAAATTAAAAGTTGAAGTTTGTATTAGCATGGAGGATGATAAACTAGCACATTGCTTGGAGATAAATTGTTGTGCAGTACATTGGAAAAGATTTGAAAAACATCACAAGGACTTTTGGCAAGTAAGAATGCCTTGAAAACCCGCGCAGGTATAGAACGAAGCTCCCAGTTTTGAAAACAATGAAAATTTTTTATCCCAAATTTTTTATGGGAGGGGATTTATTAGTATTTATATAGTAAAAGGCACAATTTATGAAATAAGTGAAAGAACCAAGAGGCCATTTGGTGGGCCTCTTGGCTAGACGGATTAAGTGTAGGGTGGGACCCAAATTTTGGTGCCCACATTTTGAAACTCTTTAAAAATACTCAAACCAATTATCCCACATTGCTCCCACAAAGAAAATTTGAGATATTTATAAGAAAAAAGGCTTTCATAGTGTATTGTGAAGTAGAGATGGAGGCTATCCATGCGCGCATGGTGATTGGCGCCTCGATTTCCATGCCAACAACTAGATGGTGACCCAATTTTGCAAAAAAATAGTGACGTGGCAATGTGGTGACCTGGCAGATACATGGCGCAGGTGACATGTGGCGGGAATTTGTGAAGTCAGGAGATGGAGAGTAGTTAACCACTAGGATCATGAGACTTGGAGACTAACCGCCAGATGTTAGTCACTAGGTCGCCGAATGCTGGTAGTTAGTGCAAAAAGATGTCAAGATTAGGAGACTGACTATGGTTGCCAGGTCATGTGATGTCGGTGGTTAAGACACAATTTTCATGAGACTTGGAGATTGAGGTTAGTCGCCATGTCGCTAGATAAGAAATATTAAGTGGCAAACATCAAGAGACTTGGAGACTAAGGAGGTGGTCACCAAGTCTCTAGATTTAACTACAGTTAGTGGAAGTATCAAGAGACTTGGAGACAAGGAGTAAAAGTGAACCCAGAGGTTAAGGACTTAAAGACTAGTTAGCAATAGCCAGCCAGTGAGTGCCACATATCAAAATCTGGTTGATTCTGGGAGAAAATGGGAATTTCAAAGAGAAAATGCACAGACTTCAAAAGTTAAAATGATTTAAAACATTATTATTGGTGCAAAATATTCAAAAGGAAATAAAATCAGATTTTCACATAGGAAAAGACAAATTATAGAGGATTAAAATATGGTGCTACTTTATGGCATTATCTTTTTCTATAATTTGGTGTAGTTTTTTTATTTCAAAATCTGGAAAATATGTTTTCACGGAGGATGCTTTTGAAGGATGACTATCAAATTTTGAAATCAGATTTATTGAAAAGATAGTTGCAAGAGAAGATTAGAACAAGTGAGAGTTGAAAGGGAAAGTAAAAATTAGAGAAATTGGAGGCAAATAAGATCAGATTTTAGAGGATGAGATCAGACATAGAAAAGACAAGCATAAACCAGATCTTGAAGCCACCAAAAGGGATCAATGTTAGATTTTGAAAAGGTAAAGTGAGTCTAGATATTTATGAAGAAAGAGAGATAAGTGCAGAATCAGATTGCAAACAAGAGGGATAGGTGTGAATTATTCAGAGATTTTAGGGTTTCTTATGTTCCTATTTCTTGCTTTCTTTTCTCAATTTGAAGGGGTTCCTCTCCTCTGCTCTATTTTTGGGTTTTTTCTTGTAGGAGTTTAGAGCAAATCCCAGATGAAAAAATATAACTGTAAGGCAGAATACTAAATTTTGAGTCTGAACCTCTGTAAAAATTTTGGTCTATTGTATGTATTTGAAGTAGTAAGACATTAATGAATACATTGCAATCTCTATTTTACATTTTGGGTTGTCTCTTTGTATTTTTGTTCAAGCTCTTGTATGTCTATTTGTAAGGCATTTAGATATATTGATTACAAGGTGATTGTGTAGTAATTTTTTAGGTTCTTCAAGGAAGGAATAATTCTTTCAAGTGATCCCAGAGAGCTGAGTATTAGTATTAAGATTTGATTTATAGAGGTGTAGGAGTAAGAGGATAGTCTGTAAGGAATTCTATCTAGGTGTAGTTTCATTAGTCACCTTATTGTGGAGTTATACCAATATTGACCCTTTGCCCATAGTATTAGGCACTGGTTTATGGTTTGATAAGTAGTGGCTTCTTCATCAAATAAAATCAATCAGTTATACTTCAATTACTAAGAACACATAAGCTGAATTCAAGTGGATTGTATTAGCTGGAGACAATTCAGTTTGATGATTCCTTGAAGAGTGAATTAAAAGGTTAGCCTTCCTTGAGTTCAAAATCAGAAAAAGAAGAAGGATGAGCATCCTTATGCTATTGTTATTTGTTATTACAGTCATAGTTTTCCTTGTCAAGCTCTGTTTCATATTGTTTTCAGTTATTTGAAGAGTGGTACTTTATTGATATGATCATAAACATAATAACATAGCAGTGAAGACGCTATCCACCATTTAAAGTTTACTTGAAAGATAGTAAATTATCTAGGCAATACCCACCTGAGTTTTGTGGAGCTCAAAGAAGAAGGAGGATATTATCCAATCCTCATCAATTATACTTTATCTTGCATGATCTAAGAGTGTATGGTCTGAGACTCAAGCATATAATTTTATCAAAGTTTGTCTCTGCAAGAAAAAGATTTGACACCGTAAGTGCAAAGGCTTAAGGTGAAGTTTCTCAACATCTAATGGTTAAGCCATCAAGCGCGCACAATGCATGGTAGATCAAATATGAAAGCCCAGGTAATATAGAAAGAAATCAATGGCTCTAGTTTAAAGTCTGAAAAAGTTCAAATATGGATCGTCGATGGAGATTTCCATGCTAGGACTAGCCATTTCAACCTCTTTACAAATATTTAAATAAATACTGTAAGGTTTTCAAAGCGGTGGTTAGTGTCATTTTTCTATAGAGCAGTAAATAAGTAAATTTGATCTTCTGGGGTGCTTTTTTTTATAGATGTTGGACAGAATATGGAAGAAAGATAGGTGTTCCTGAGAACATTTATTACAAAAATTATCTTGTTAGGGTTTCTGTTATCTTGTAAAATAGTATTTAACCCTTGGGATTATCCTGCTCCATTCTACCATAAATAAGGAGCGGTCCCAGAGCATTAATTGATAGAATTTGATCTTTGTGGTTTTCCTTGGACACCTGTTGGATGCTGAGATCATGAATGTTGGGTGGATTTGAATGCACTTGAACAAAGAATGTTACTTTAGGGCCCCAGATAGTTTATTAATCAAATTTTATTCCTATCTATGCTCTTTCCCATTAATGACTGGTCTTTTCTAAGAATTGTAGAGTCTGAGATCAGATTTTATTATTGGAAATTTGAACTTTTTGATATTTTGTAGATCTGAAGAGCCAGAATTTTCCTGAGATATTTAATTGAGAAAAGACATTCCATATTCTTTCCTTTTGTAGGGTATGTTCTCCAAGGGTGGATGACAGCTAGATCTGATTCTTTTCAACAAAATGTTTCAGATGTATGACAAATATGCTAGGTTATTATAATGAATTTTATATTCTCTGTCATATAGTATTTTAATTGAGTTAAGCCCTAACCCTAAATGATCTGAAGCTTGTTGTAGTCATTGTCTTATAAAATGACTTCCAAGATAATTTAGTAAGGGGAGCTGGGAAGTTTGGGGCAAGTAGCATAAGGCATAAAACCTTTTACTATTTTCCACTTGAGTATAGCAGATGTATATCTAGAGAGTATTGTCATAGAAGTAAAAATTTGCAATTATTTTGCATTTATTGAAGTGGTATATGATTTGAAACATTTTGGAATCAAAATTGGTCTCTTTGTACTTAATACAGTATTTATGATTCAAGTCTCCTTTTTTCTTGCCTCTTGAGTTCTAAATCTTCTGGTTCACTGCATAAAATTTCTTTATGTATATGTTTTTAGTCCATAGTTTTGATCAAGAATCAAATTAAAATCTACTTTGGATAAGACATAGACTCTTTGGATTTGTCTATATAAGGATTATTAAGAAGTGCATGATCTAAATTTATATGTATTTATAGTTTTGAGTCCTTGACAATAGTTAGTTTCTCTGTCCTGTATCTGAACTAGAATCATTTCCCAATGGATAAAGCACTAATCAGTAATTAGTAGCTTCTACTTTGATACATATCTGAATGAGTTTGGCTATAATAATTCCTGTCAAAAAATCAAAACCATTTTCAGTCCCTTTAATTTTTGTGGTTGTTGGTTGTAGTCCTGCATGGTAGAGAAGAGTCATTGAGTGAGTGGTTATCATTTCATACTTTCTTGACATTAATCTATTGTAATCATCCAGAGTTATAGCGAGTTGTGAAAGTAAATCTCTATCTAGATTAGGTGCACCCTACCTTGGTTTTGTAGAGCCAAAATAGTAGAGGACAGTCTTGTCCTATAGTTGGTCCAGCTACCTTGCAGATCTCTCATATTGGGAATAACCATTCCTAATATTAGTCTCAGGGTATATTGGTTTCTTTTACAACATAAACGTTTTCAAACACCAACATGACATTCTCATGAATTACCTCTAGAATCTATTTTATCCATACCAGTTGTTGATAGTTAAGAGAAGTAGAAACATACTCTACCTCTACAATAGATTGAGAAATACAACTCTTCTTTTTACTAGATTAGGAGACTAATCTTTCATCGAGAAAGAATGCTCCACTACTTGTGCTCTTCCTATCATCACCATTTCCTATCCAATCTTCATCAGTAAACACATTCAAAGAAAATTTTCCATCCTTACCATACTATAGGCCATAATCTTCAGTCCCCTTGATATATTTGAAGATCCTCTTTACTTCAACCAAATGTGAGTCCTTTGGGTTTGATGAAAACCTTGCAACAATACCAACAACATGAGCAATATCTAGTCTATTATGCATAAAATATTTTAATTTATTGATCATGGATCTATATAGAGTTTCATTAACCTCTTTTGATTCATCGTCCTTAGATAATTTTTAGCCTATGACCAGAGGTGTTCCCACTAGTTTTGAGTCTTCCATGCCAAATGTTTTCAAAATCTCCTTCACATACTTGGATTGACTTATGTATTCCCGTTCTTTATCTATTGTACTTGAATTAAAATAAAGAATTTGATTTATCCTATCATGGAAATTTCAAATTCCTTCCTCATTTCTTCTGGAAATGGCCTTCGCAATGCTTCATTTCCACCAAATATTATGTCATCAACAAAAATTTCAGCAATCAACATTATGTCTTCACTCTCATATTTTAGATATACATTTCTATTGTCACTAGTTCTTTTGAAACCAATCTGAATAAGATATGAATGCAACCTTTCATACCATGCTCTTGGAGATTTCTTCAATCCATACAATTCTTTATGCAATTTACATACCATGTCTTTACCTTTATTAGTTGCAAATCCTTCAACTTGTTCAATGTCTACTTCTTCTAACACACCATTCAGAAAAGTAGATTTTATATCCATTTGATATACCTTAAAGACTTTACAAACATCATATTCCAAAATTATCCTTACACATTCAAGTCTATAAATAAGTGCAAAGGTCTCATCATAGTCTAGTCCTTATTCTTGTGCATACCCTTTGCAAACTAGACTTGCCTTTTTTCAAATCACTTCTCCTTTCTCATTCAGATGAAACCTTTCATACCATGATCTTGGAGCTTGCTTCAATCTACACAATTCTTTATGAAATTTACATACCATGTCTTTACCTTTATCAATTGCAAATCCTTCATGTTGTTCAATGTATACTTCTCCTTCTAACACACCATTCAGAAAAGTAGATTTTACATCCCTTTGATATAACTTAAAGCCTTTATAAGAAACATATTCCAAAAGTATCCTTACACCTTCAAGTATAGAGATAAGTGCAAATTTCTTACCATAGTCTAGTCCTTATTCTTGTGCATACCTTTTGCAAACTAGCCTTGCCTTTTTTTGGATCACTTCTCCTTTCTCATTCAGCTTATTCCTGAAAACCCATTTAGTACCTATAACATTCTTGTCAGTAGGTATGGGTACTAAAGTCCAAGTATTATTCTTCTCTATTTGATCTAATTATTCTTTCATAGAATTAATCCAATCATCATTTTCCAAAGCATCTTTAATAATTTTAGGTTATAATTTATATAGTAGAGAAGTACTTTCCCTTACCTTGATCCTTGTCATCACTCCAACATTTTTATCTCCAATAATCTAATCTTGTGTATGATTAAGTTTCACATACCTTGGGACTACCAATTCTGTTCTTTGGTTACCTTCATCATTATTCATTTGTTGTACATCAATCATCACTTCAGTCACATGTGGTACTATATATGGCTCCACCAGTTGAACATACAAACCTGTCACAATCTTCCAGTTCCTTCTTGCTATCTTCCTCATTTTTCTTAGAAAATTCATCAATTCTAACATTTCACTTTAAATCATCTTGTTATTACACTTGTTCAAACAATTATAAGCTTTACCTATAGTGGAATAGCCAAGAAATATTCCTTCATCACTCTTATAATCAATTTTACCATTTTGATCATCCTTCTTTATGTAACATTTGCTTCTAAATTTTTTGAATTAATTAACACTGGGAGTATGACTATACCATAGCTCATAAGGTGTTTTGTTTGTACCTTTCTTAAGTTGCACCTATTTCAAAGTATAAAAAATAGTACTTAAAGCTTCTCTCCAAAATATTTGAGCCACTCCCTTTTGTATCAAAAGTGTTCTTGCACAATCAATTATGGATCTATTCCTTATCTCTACAATTCCATTTTTTTGTGGTGTTCTAGGTTCTGACATTTGTCTCTTGATTCCATGTTCTTCACAAAATTTTGTGAACTCATGTGAGATAAACTCACCTCCTCTATCAAATCTAAGTCACTTGAATTCTTTGCCTATTTATTTTTCAACTCTTTCTTTATACACCTTAAACATGTAGAATGCACTAGATTTATCCTTTAAGAACTTAACATACATCATTCTTGAGTAATCATCAACAAACAAGATAAATTAATTATCTACATAGTAGCTCTTTGTTCTCATCGGTCCACACAAGTCAGTGTGCACAAGGTCAAGAATGTTCTGAGATGAATAGACTTTACTAGTAAAACTAGAACTAGTTAACTTTCCCAACTAACACTCCTTACACATAGAATTTTCATGCTTAGCTAAATTAGGCAAACCTCTAACACATTTATTCTTACCAAAATTTACTAGATTATCATAATTAACATGACAAAATCTTTTATGCTATAGCCAACAGTCTTCAAATTTAGCAAATAAGAAATTTTTATTAGTAGAGTTCAATCAGAATAGGTTACCTCTAGTTTGTTTACTAGTAGCAATTAAATCTCCTGATGTTCCTAAGATCTTGCAAACACCATTACAAAATTTGAGTCTGAAACCTTTGTTATTCAACCAAGAAACACTTAACAAGTTATACTTTAATCCATCAGCCCACTAAACATCATCACAATTTGTGTTATCATTAAGTCCTATTGAACCTTTACCTCTTACCACACATGGACAACCATTTCCAAATCTGACTACACCTCCATCATATTCTTCCATTGAAATAAATTTTCTTTTGTCACCGGTCATGTGATGTGTACACCCACTTCCTATTATCCATTCACCACTATAATTCATGCTTGAAATCAATTCTTTCTCCTCACTCTCTCCATCTACACCGGTTGAGGATTCTTCTTTGACTACAAAAAAAACTATCTCTTCCTCACCATCTCTTCCATCTAATTCTTCATCAGTCACTCCGTCTTCTTCTAGGTAACATGCATTCTTGCTCTTGTCTTTGAAGTTCCTAAATTTCTTGAACTTTTCCTTCCTATCATTGTCAGGATGCCTAGATGCAATATGACCAATTTGTTCACATGAAAAGAATTTTAAGGGAAGTTTACCTTTGTAATTTCCTTTTCCTCTAGGTAATCTTCTTTCTATAAGTGCTTCCAACTCTTCTTGTTCTCTTTCCTCATATAATATAGAATAATAGTCATGGTTTCCTTCTGAATAGTTAGAGAGTTCCTTTCCTTTCAATGATGAACCAATAGTTAGGTAAGCTTTGAATTTAGATTCTATTCTAGGCATATTGTTATCAAAGTTACTTAACTCAAAAGTAGTAAGATTTCCAACCAAAGAATCTACAGTCACATTTGTAGGACTTGTAGATCTCAGTTCTTGTATAATAGAGACTCTAATAGCATACTGTGCTAGAAGGGTTCTCAATATTTTACTTACCACTTCATCTTCTTCAAGTTGACCACCAGCTCCTTTGATAGAAAAAACAACTTCCTCTATCCTATTGTTGTATTGAGAAATGTTCTCTTCTTCATTCATTATTATTTCATCATACTTTCCTTTGAGACTATCTACCTTTTCTTTTTGAACATGAACATCACCACCATGGACTATTACCAACTTATCTCGCATATCTTTAGTATTATCCATTTCCTTGGTATCTAAAAACTCAACATTAGACAAAGCACTTGAAATTTATATCATTAGAGAGTTATGTTCTATCTTTCTCTTTATTTGTTCAGGAGTAGGATTCCAGAAGGTTGAACATACTTAGTTGTGAGATGATCCAATGCTTTCTCTCCAATACCAGACAGATGCAGCTTCATCTTGCTTACCCATGTAGAAAAATTTTCCTCAATAAACTTTGGTTCCTCCTTATACATCTTCAGATCTTTTTCCTCAAGTTGTTAAGCCTTCAAAATCAGGAAATGAAAGCTCTGATACCAATTCTTAATACAATTCTGACTACTGAGAGGGGAGGGGTGAATCAGTAATCCTCAAATTCACCTAATTCAACTTATTTCAACTCTATGCAACTTAACATTCAATATCAACTAACATAAGTAGAAATTTCAATGCATACATCCACAAGTAATCAACCACACAATGTAATCACCATATTTATGTCGTGAAAACCCAAATGGGAAAAAACCACGGTGTGAGATGATACCCACAAAATCTTTACTCTTCTAGAATACGCCCTGTTAAGAGCTTACCCTATTAAAGGTTTACAAAACACTATTAGGTACTACCCGGTTAAGAGATTTTCCTTTAGATCTGTTAGGATATTTATATTATTAGGAGAAGCCTTGTTAGAGGACATAAAACACAAGCTATTATGTCACCTTGTTAGAGGATTTACAATAAAGATCTGTTAGGATCCACCCTATTAAGGGATTTCACTGTTACAATGGTTAGAACACAACAGATAAAGTGATCTATCAAATTTGCACTACCTCTGCATAATCAAATCATTTTAAGCTCTAAAAATCATATTCATACTCTCTACTCTTCCATAGATTGATCACACTTGATTCCTTTACTTGTTAGGAATAATAGTCCACCAAAACAACTGAAAGAGGGGGTGAATAAGTTGTCAGACAAATTATTAAACATTAAAATTTATAAAAAAAAAATTTAATCCAAATGATAACACAGTAAATGCCAACACAATAATAAAATCCTTTGTTATTGAGGAAACCTTGTTAAAGGTAAAACTCTGGTGGCAAATAGCAGCCACAAATAATGTACTGAGAGTATACTGTCCCTATTAAAATATTTATCCCTGTTAGGATCTTATTGATGCATTATAGTACATAGTCCCTATTAAAGGACAAACCCTATTAGGAGTCAATAGTAACAGTGGGATCATTGCCCAGGCATACTACCTAAAGAAGGTTAAATTCACCCTCAGGACTTACAGTCTGATATACAAGTGTATAGGAAATATACAATCCAGTGAATAGTCTGATAGCAATTGTCTTTGCTTGGTCAGTTCCAATGAAGTAACATAATAAAAACCTCTACTCTACATCCATCAGACTTTGTACAAACAAGCTCACAGCTTCCACACTTCATTGTCTCTTCCACAATCACACTTTCCAAAAAGAAAATCTCTCTCATATATACCCTATTTTAATAATTAATTAGATCGACCAATTAGGCTTTCCCAATATACAAATAATTATTTAACCCCTTGCTAAGATACACATGGTACCTATAACAAGTAAAAATCAATTACAATTCATCAAATATAATCCAAGATTCATAATCCATGCTTGCAATCCAATAACACTCTATATCTGTGAAGTTGGGCCCAAATAGGTCTCCTCCAGAACACACACCACAAATGATGTCACCAAGAGTCCTAAAACCCAAGAATCATAAAAAATATTCCTTAACATTTCTTCTATCCCTTAATCTTGCATAACCTAAATCCACATCGCTCGTTTAAGTTATACTCAAAACACAGAGACTAACTCTGTCAAAGATCATTGTCACCAAATAGTACCAAGTCTTCACTAAAACATCTATAACTTATTAAATATTTCATCTTAACACATGCAATATTAGACATAAGATAAAAACACATGATTATACACATTCCTATCATTGTACACTTTGAATCAATTGTACAGTACTCGTACACTTCTGTCAGTCATCAAGAAATAGTAATAACCAATATGTTCTGCCTCCATAGAAACATATGTTGGCATCAGTGACAAAACATAAATTCCAACAACATCATCAACAACTAATGCCAACAATATCCCCCTTTGGTATTGATGGAAACATATGGGAAAATCCATCAACCCAAAAGTACTCTCTCAATACAATATTCTCAATATCCTCAAAATAGCTCTCCCTAAAGTAGTAGGGATTTTCTCATAGAATATCTCCCCCTTTGACAACAATGGAAAAGTGTGCTATAATTATTCTTCTTTCCAATACAAGGTGTAGCTTTTTCAAATCTTTATGTCTCCAAAAACTAGGTGCAAATCACCCAAATATGTTCAATAATGTTCCTTTGATCACTTCCGCTGAGGAGTAGATCCATACATCAAGTCCAGAAAATGATATAGCTCTAAAAACCACTGGACTGATGCATTCTTGCATCAATTTAGTTCTTGCAAGGAGGGGCTTGCACCCGAAGCATACCTCTAAGATACTCAAAGGAATCCTTTGGAAAAGGTTTTGTAAATATATTTTCTATCTGTTCCTTTGTGCTAATATACTCCAATCTAATCTCCTTCTCTGCTACCTTGTCTCTCAATAAATGATACTTAATGGAAATATTTTTAGTCTTTGAATGCATTACTAGATTATTCAACATGTTGACTATGACAGTGTTATCACAATGAATAACCATTGGCTCTTCAAAAATTATTCCAATGTCCTTCAACTTTTGTTTTATCTAAACAATCGGTGTGCAATTTATAGCAGCATAAACTTACTCAGATTCAACAGTAGACTGATCTATACAATCCTTCTTTTTACCTAGCCAAGAAACCAATATTTTCCCAAGAAAGAATGCACCACCACTTGTACTTTTTTTGTCATCAATATTTACTGCCCAATCAGCACCAGTATAAGCATGTAAATCAAAATCAAAAAATTTCTTATACCATAAACTATAATCCAGTGTTCCTTTCAGATATCTAAATTTTCTTTTAACAACAACAAGGCGTGTCTCTTTAGGATCCACTTAATATCTTGCCACAATTCAAACTACATTAGCAATATCTGGTCTGGTGTGAGTTAGATATTGTAAGCCTCCAATCATAGATCTATACTTGTTCTGAAAAACACTCTGAGTTTCATCAGTATTAGTAAGCTTGTGACCACTAACCATATGTATTCCAACAGGTTTACAATCTTCCATTCCAAACTTTTTCAACATTTCTTTAAGATAATTTGTCTGAGAAATAAAAATACCACTCTTATTCTGATTAATTTGCAATCCAAGGAAAAAATTGATCTCACCAATCATTGACATCTCAAATTCATTTTCCATTTCTTTAGATAACTTTTTACTCATTTCATCATTTCCTCCAAAAATGATATCATCAACAAATACTTCTACTATTAGAATTCCATCTCCACTAGTTCTTAAGTATAAATGGTTGTCTGCATTACCTTTTTTGAAGCCAAGAAAAACTTGATACTTGTCCAATCTTGCATACCATTCTCTTGGTTCTTGTTTAAGTCCATACAAAGCTTTCATCAACTTGAAAAATATGTCCTCATCTTCTGTCAAAGGAAATCCATCAGGTTGCTCAATATATACTTCCTCTTCTAGATCTCCATTCAAAAATGCAGATTTTACATCCATCTGATATACTTTGATGTCTTTGTGTGCAACATAAGCAATAAATAATCTTACTGCTTCCAACCTACCAACATGAGAAAATTTTTCTTCAAAGTCTATCCCTTCTTGTTGCGAGTAGCCTTTACAAACCAATCTTGCCTTATTTATTACAACCATTCCCTCTTCATTCATCTTATTTCTAAAAACCCACTTAGTTCCTATAACATTATTATTTTTAGGCCTAGGAACCAGTTCCCAAGTGTTATTCTTCCTTACCTGTTCTAATTCTTCCTGCATAGCTTTAGTCCAAGATTCATCTCTACATGCCTCATCATTATATTTTGGTTCAACTTAAGAAATCAAACAAATTTCATCTCTTAATATCAACATTGTCATCATTCCTCTATTTGCATCTCCAATAATTTGACCTTTTGGATGGCTTTTCTTAACATACCTCAGAGTCTTAGGATCATTTGAGTTATCTTGACATACCTCGATCTCATAGTCAATCTCAAAAGGTTCTTCTTGATCTGCAGTAACCTATTTGATCTATGTAGTCTGATTACAATCATATATTCTCTCTTGGATCTAGAACTTTTCATCTATCCTCACATTAGCACTTGCAATCATCTTCCTCAATCTCAGATTGAAACATTTATAAGCTTTTCCTTTAGTGGAATCACCAACAAAGATCCCTTCATCACTTCTAGCATCAAACTTTCCTATCTCAACATCTCTTTTGATATAGCATTTACTACCAAATATTTTCAAATATTTCACTGTACGAGTATGGTTAAACCATAATTCATAAGGAGTCTTACTTTTACCTTATCTGATCTGAATTCTGTTCAAAGTATACACAACAGTACCAACAAATTCTCTCCAATGAACATGTGACACACTTCCTTCAGCAACATAGCTCTAGCAACATCAAATATTGTTTTGTTTCTTCACTCTGCTATCCCATTCTATTGTGGTGTCCTAGGATCATATGTCTATCTATATATTCCATGCTCTTTGCAGTAGGTTTTGAATAAATCTAAAGTAAACTCACCACCTCTATCTAATCTCAAACATTTTATCTTTAAGTCTGATTCATTCTCAACTTTTTCTTTGAAAATATTGAATTTTTCAAATGCCTATGATTTCTCTCTTAGATATGTAACCCACATCATCCTAGAAAATTCATCAACAAAAAGTATAAATTATCTTTCACCGTAGTAAGATATTATTCTTGTAGGACCACACATATCTGTATGCACTAGATCCTACTGCCCTTTCACTGAGTAAGATTTTCTTTTAAAATTGCTTCTAGTCTACTTCCCCATTACACATTATCTACACATGGTGTTAGATGGTTTTACAATCTTTGGTAGGTCTCTAACTGCATTAGTCATACTTGCCTTCACAATATTATCAAAATTAATATGAAAAAATCTTTCATTCCATAACCAATTGTCATCTACCTTCGCAAAAAACAAGAAGCCTCAGATGTATTAAATTCAAATACATTACCTCTGGGTTTAGTACCAGATGTGATCAAGTCTCTTGACTTACTTCTGATAGAGTATTTACCATCAATGAATTTCAATTGATAACCTTTGTCCACTAGTTGTCCAACACTCAACAAATTATGCTTAAGTCCATCAACAAGTAATACATTGTCAGTATTGGTCTTTCCATCCAAAGAAATAGATTGAAATCCAATGATAAGCTTAGGAGTATTTTCACCAAATCTCACAACACCACCATCATACTTATTCAGTTTAACAAACTTATTTCTATCTCTAGTCATATGGTGTGAACAACCATTGTCTATAACCCATCATATTTCTTTTCAACATGTGACACTAAAGCTCTTTCTTCATGAATAGGTTTATCATCCTTGATAGAAATAAACCCAATCTCATCATAATCAATAGTATCATCAATAGAAACACCTTCACTATCATAGTAACATTCCTTATCCTTTGAATACTTAGGTTTATAAAACTTATATTTGTGTTTAGGAACCCTTGTAGGACATCTAGATGCAAAATGACCTATCTTATTGCATTAAAAACATTTCTGAGGTAACTTTCCTTCAAACTTACCCTTACCTCTCTCTTTCTCTTCTAGAAATCAGGGCCACAATTTCATCTAACTTTATTTCTTCTTCCTGTATTTGTTCCCATTCATTATCATATTCACCAAGCTCTTCTCTCAAGTCACTACTGCTGGTGCTTGCAATTCCTGATAAAGTCTTTTTATTTTTATGCACAATCACCTTGAATGTTGTCTCAACTTTAGGTAATGAATCTCCCAGCTCTATGGCCCAAAAGTAGTTAATTTTGCAATCAAAATATCTCTATTAAAGTTTGTTGTTAAGGGTATGATCTCTTATATATCTTGCACTTTAGTATTGTAAATAGGTGTTAAGGATCTGAGAATTTTGGCAATCACTTCTTCCTCATTGTATGTGCTTCCAGAGTTTCTTATCCCAATAAAAACCTCAGTAACTCTCTCTACATATGCTCTAATATTTTCTTCATCTTTCATTTTTAGATTTTCCATCCTTGTCTTCCAGTTATGTAACTTTTCCTACTTAGTAAACTTATCTCCTTCATATAGTGCTTCTAGTCTTGTCCAAATGTCATGTGCATAATCCAAACCTTCAACTTCTATGAATTCACCTTTAGAAAGTGCACTAATCACTGCTTCCCTTGCGACCATGTTATATGAAAATTTCTTCTTTTCTTCATCAGTAGCCTTATCTAAATCATCTCCAGCCTTCATCTGTACATCCTTCTGTGTAATCATCCAGTAGTCGATTCCTAGACATGGAAAATGTGTTCTCATCTTGTTCTTCCAACTATCAAATTTTTCAAGATCAAACTTTAGACTATCCTTCCTATAGAATGCCATCTTCAGGATCACCTCAATTTGTTAAGATTTCTCTCTAAGGATTAGTAGCTCTGATACCCATTGTTAGGAATAAAAGTCCACCAACACAATTGAGAGGGGGGGGGGGGGGAANACACAATTGAGAGGGGGGGGGGGGTGAATAAGTTGTGAGACAAATTATTAAACATTAAACTTTATAAACAAAAACTTAAATCCAAATGATAACAAAGTAAATGCCAACACAATAACACAATCCTTTATTTTTGAGGAAACAGTGTTAAAGGTTAAACCCCAGTGCGAATTAACACCCAAAAATAATGTACTGAGAGTATAGTATCCCTGTTAAAAGATTTATCCCTATTAGGAGATTATTGATGTATTATAGTACATAGTTCATGTTAAAGGACATACCCTGTTAGGAGTCAAGAGTAACAGTGGGCTCACTACCCATGCACACTACCTATAGAAGGTTAAATCCACCCTCAAGACTTACATTTCAAAATATAAGTGTATATAGAAATATACAATCCAGTGAACTATCTGATAGCAACTATCTTTTCTTGGTCAGTTCCAATGAAGTAACATAATAAAAACCCCTACTCTACATCTAGCAGACTTCATACAAACAAGCTCGTAGCTTCCACACTTTGCTGTCTCTTCTACAATCACACTTTCCAAAAATAAAATCTCTCTCATATATACCCTATTACAATAATTAATTAGGTTGGCCAATTAGGCTTTCCCAATATACAAATAATTATTTAACCCTTTGCTAAGATACACGCAGTACCTATAACAAGTAAATATCAATTAAAATTAATCAAATATATTCCAATATCCGTAATCCACACTCATAATCCATATTACATGCTACATCTTTGAAGTCAGCCCCAAATAGGTCTCCTCCAGAACACACACCACAACTGACATCACCAAGAATGCTGAAACCCAAGAATCATAAAAAAAATTCCTTAACATGTCTTTTGCCATCCCTTAAGCTTGCATAACCCTAATCCACATCATTCGTAAGTTATACTCAAAACATAGAGACTAACTCTGTCAAAGATCACTATCACCGACCAGTACCCAGTCTTCACTAAAACATATGTAACTTATTCAATATGTCATCTTAACACATGTAATCTTAGACATAAGATCATAATAGATGATTATACACATCCCTATCTTCACACACTCTAAATTAATTGTGCAGTGCCCGTATACTCCTATCAGTCATCAAGCAATAGTAATAACCAGTCTGTTCTTCCTCCATAGAAACATATGTTGACATCAGTGACAAAACATGAATGCCAAAAACATCAACAAAAACCAATTCCAACATCACTTTCTCTATCACCAAATCCTTCTTCAATTCACAATCAACTCTTTTTCTTCTTCTTCAACTTTTTCACTATATAGATTTACTTCCACCGATTTAAAACAAACCCTAGATCTGAGATATGAACGATCTAGATCATCTTTGGTAAGATAAAATGTATCTAACCACTCATAAAAAATTTTCCTATGACTACATTGGCTTACGCTTAGATTTTACCATGGTAGTTGTGTAATGAGTAAATTTGGATGGTCTTCTAAATAGGGTTTGCACAAGGGAGATTTTCATATAAAAGAGACCCTATGCCATAGTCAACCATTTACATTTAATTTTTATGATAAGGAATGTAAAGCTTGGAAATACTTGTGAAGAATAATGGAGTAAAATACCTACCTCACAATATAGAAGATCTGGAAATACCCTTTTTCTGAAGCCTATGTTGATTTTCTGGAAAATCTGACACTGGATCTGGAATAGAAACACAGAGACAAACAAAACCCAAAAATCTTTTTTTTTATCTGACACAGTTCTGATTTTTACCCTCAAGTCAATCTCACCATTGACCCAAAATTTATGATTCTGACCTAGGGCAGAATTGACCTCAAACTCTCTGACAGAAAATCTATTTCCGGATCCCGGTAGTTTGCTAAAAAGGGTATCTGAATCTGCACTCTAACTTTTTTTTCTAGTCTTGTAACTCCCAAAAACAAAACCTACAAATATCTGATAAAGAGGGGTTTTGGGGTGGATATATAGGGTTTTTCCTTAGTAAAACCCCCATTTTGGTGGTTTCCACCTCCACAAATAGCTGAATATATTAGATTGTATGTGTGTGTGTTGCTCTTAGAAAGAGCTTTGAATGTGTAATGTCAAGATCTAATCCTCTAGATTAAAACCCTAACATGAATTGAAAATGAGAAACCAATGCATAGATTTGAATATGATAAAGAAAGCATACCAAGCCCCCAAGGATAAATTATTCCTACCAAACTCACAATCCGTAGTTGCTACCTCATGATAGTATCTTTTTGAATTCTTGAATATTGAAAATGGTGGATCCAAGAAGAAGGAAGGAAGGAAGAACTCTCTCTTGCTCCAAAGAAGATCCACAATAGCTTGTCCACAAAGTGCTTGTATGTATTAATGTATCATCATATCCTATCCTTCTATATCATCCTCTTTCTTTCTTGCATCATCATCATGTCATAATTGTAACTGCCTCATATCATCTTACGATTTTCTCTCATGTAGAAATGAAGGCAAAAGAGAGTGTTTATATAGAGATCTCAATATAGACCTCCTAGGGCAATGCAAGGGACCCAAATTAAAATTTTTCCTTTAATTATGGTTCAATTACAATCAAAAACCAAGGAGGGGATGTATTAATTTTAATATCAGAGAAAACACTTCCGCATCCGAACTCGGGGACCTATATTTGAGTTTAGAACCCCGATAAGCTCCGGATATGAAAGCGGGGACCAACACCTGATAGAGGTCAAAGTATACCTCAACCTTGACCTAGGTCAAGGAAAACCTCAACCTTGACCTAGGTCAAGGTTGACCTTGATTCTGACCTAGGTCAGAATCAACTTCAACCCTGACCTGAGGTTTTAGGCAGGTCACCCTGAGAAATCTGCAGGATTCCCAGGTCATCTAGGGACCTAGGAATGTGAGAAAACACACCAGAGTTTTGGGTAAAGGAAAGAAGGAAATAGAGGAGGTATGATGAAGATTAGGAGAGCCAATACATAGGTTTTACCTAAAAATAAATCCATAGAGAGGGAAATTAAGGAGGATCCATAGGATTCTAACCCTAGTTTCACCTAGAAATACAGAATCAAGTGCAGATGCATCCTAAATACAAATATAATATGAAAGTGTTCTAAATGAGGGTGATAAACCTAACATAATGTAAATTATTCCATTTTAAGATCATACATTTATCCCCCAATTTATCTTAGATATGATACTACATGAATATGCAAGCTAAAGTAAGAAAATATCATAAAGTAAAAAGGATATAGCCAAGTCCTCAATGTGGAGGTCCTACAAGAAACTGTTAGTACCCGCAACCTCTAACACACAAGGTTAATGAAAATCCATAGAGAACCTAAGCCTTACTAGAATTATTTTGAGAAGTGCGTAGAGCCCCTTATGCCCCCTATTTTTTCTTACTAATTCTGAAAGGTGAAACAGGGTTATAAGGTTAGATCTAAGCACTGGATATGCATTTTATTGCAAATTCTTTTCCTAAACTAGTTAGAAGGATTCCAAACCTTCCTAAACCAATTCAAGAGGTTAGCTATCTGAATCCCAATTCCAACACCACTAACAACACTGAAAATAGAGCTACCAAACTCAAGTTATGAGGAAAAGAGTGAATGTCTATCTAAATGCATGTAAAGGGAAATTTGAATTTGACCTAAGTAAATTCAAATGAAAACCTAATAAAACCATAATTTTCAGCTATAAATAAGAGGAAGAAACACTTACCTTCTCATTCTTACCATTTGTAGATTTTGGAAAAAGAAGGAGAATGCCGAAGAGAGAACTTTGAGTGAGCCGCATGGAGGTCCTGAGAGAGCGCCTGGCCAGCGGACAACCACTTCCTGAGGTAGGTTCCTTGTTTTGATATTTGTGATTGAAAAATTCTAGTTTTTTTTGGAAAGGTCGACCTTGACCCAAAAAGGTTGACCCTAACCCATTTATGTCGACCTTGACCCTTTAAGGTCGACCATAATTGGGAAGGTCCCATCCTTTTTGGGGATAAGGTTGACCCTAACCCAAAAAGGTCGACCCTAACCCAAAAAGATTGACCTTGACCCAAAAAGGTCAACCTTAACCCAAAAATGTCGACCTTGACCTGGTCAAGTGGGTATTATAGTTTTTTGATGATGGATTATTGATATGATGTTGTTTGTGCTGGCAGGTACTTGTTCGTCTTCGAGAGTACCCCTTCGGAGGGCTATTATTGATTGTCAAAGAGAACTTGTCTGAGCTACAACAAGATGAGATAAAACTATTGAGAGATGTGGGATTGTACTGGGTAGCATTCCTACCACAAATTTGGTTCCATCAATCCATGATATCAGCCATGATAGAGAGGTGGGATGAGGACACTTGTTCCTTCCATCTTCCATAAGGAGAGATCATGATCACACTGGAGGATGTCTATAGGATCCTACGAATTCTAGTCTGAGTTGATCCTGTCAGACTGAGAGTGAAGCGAGGTCCTCCTAAGGTGATTTTAGATGGGGATTATTGTTTGGGATGAGTACCACAGATGAGGACCCGATCAGATCAGATCACTCTATCAGCCATACTAGTTGGCCTAACACCTTTGGTACAGAGAGTGATGCTATGTATACTCTCTTTGGTTGTAGCACCAAACACAAAGGGTAGAGTCTTCTTAGCACCATTCACCCATCTCATACATAGGATGGAGAGTGACAGGATTGTTTTCTCATGGGGACGCAACATGTTGGCCCATATTTACCATGAGCTGTGTCAGTTAGTGAGATTCCAGGGGAGAGTCTTACAATATGCACCTTGCTATAGGTTTGGATGTTTGAGCATTATAGATGTACATGACCATAGGGTGTTCCAATGATGGTAGATGTGAGAACAATGAGAGATTTTTCTTATCCACCAGAATATTTCTAGTAGTATGAGGATATCAGATTTTGGAGGGTACGCTTTGACTGTATACTAGGTATTGATGTGATATGGAGACCATATTATTAGATGACAGAATGGTCGGATACTCGACACCAGCTGAGACACTCACTGCAGTGCAAGCTGCTAAAGGGTCCTATCAGTCATGGAGTGATGCCATACTACTATGATAGAGTGATGAGACATTTTGGTCTGACACAAGGGGTCCCTCGGATAGTACCTCGGTATGTATACCCGATGAGATACTATTAGAGATCTTGCGCTATACACTGACCTACAGTAGAAGATATTGTGGCTAGCAAGACAAATGAGACTGAGGATGTAGAGGTAGCTCCCAATGTATCCTATTTAGGCATCATCATAGACTATATAAGATATTGGAGTCTATAGGGGACCCACCCCATCTTCCTTGATGACTACCCCACAGGTGATCTAAGTCTTTCGGAGAGGACCCATCGAGGTGGTGACATACCGATAGAGGAGGAGGAGGATTAGAGAGACAAGGAGGAGCCCATATTTGATTCAGATCCTATGGAGGAGGAGAGAGAAAAGGAGAGAGTAGAGGAGAGAGTAGATGAGGGAGTAGAGGAGATGCCCCCAAGTGGTAGTACAGGTGTGGATGATTGTGTGATCTGTGTTGTACCATTGAGATCACAATGACCTCCCCATGCACATATAGAGACACGACCACCTAGAACCAGACATAGTGAGTGGGGAGAGGGTAGTCACTCCATACCCCCACCATCTAGATCCTTTAGTTACACCCAGGAGGGAGATCCAGGTATGACATATGCAATTGATTAAAATATTTTAAGTAAATGTTTTTCTAGAAGAGGTACTATATAGTTGGAAAATGGAAGAACTTCCATTGTAGAATGGTTTATCCTTTTGAGTAAGTGGTTTGGGGTCATGTAAAGTTCCTTGAATGGGTCCCTAACTTGGATCTATCTTTTTCCCCCTGTTCTGCCCCATTTCCACTTTTTCTAGCTTATTTGTGATACTCCAAACTGAAAAACTGGGACTTTGACCTCAGGGTCAAGGTTGACCTTTTTGGGTCAAGGTTGACCTTAACATTGACCTAGGTCAAGGTCAACCTTGACCTTGACCTAGGTTAGAATCAATATTTTTCTGACCTAGGGTTCAAATTCTATAATTCTAGGGTTTCCAGATGTCGGGTTATGGAAAGAGTTAATTCCTGCTTCCGGGTCGGCTGTTTCAGTCTTCGGAACAAAAAATGTTAAATTTTATTTAATATAGATCCTCTTATAGGGGTATGGGTAAAATTTTAATGTAATTATCCTGTGTAGGTCTCTCTAGAATATTGTACCCTACATTCATATATAAGGAATCTTTCTTCTCTCGTTTTCTCTAAGAACCATCATCAAGCATAATCGCAAGAACATAAGACTTGAAGAGTGATATCCAAAGGTGAAGAAGAGAGATTTGAAGAAAGCCAAGTAGCCATTGAAGCATTCATCCATTCTCAAGAATTCTAGAATCCATTTCATCAAGGAGATCCATTGGTGACCATTGAAGGATTCAAGCTCCATGGAGCCCTCTTGTTGAAGATTTCTCCATCCACATTCCTCCAATCCTCTTCCTATTCCAAGATCCATTCAAGATTGGTGTTGAAGATCTACAAGTAGTTTATTTGAGACATACTACATTCTAAATTCTACATTATACATCCATTTGGTGCATGCATACTTGTGGATCCATAGATTCGAATCTGCCACAAGGGCTTCTACAAGCAAGGTGAATTTGTTCATTTACTTTGTTTTACTTATGCAATTTGAATAATAATTTGAGGTTAATTCCAAAATTGGGGTTTGACCAAGGAAAATCCCTCCCACCAAAAAAAAATCATTTTTCTTGTAGGTATAGGTTTGGAACAACAGATCGGAGTGCAGATTCAGATACCCTTTTCCACAAACTTTTAGGATCTGGAAACAAATTTCCTATCAGAGACTTTTTAGGTCGATTCTGCCCTAGGTTGGAATCAAAAATTTTAGGTTAATGGTGACATTGACTTGAGGGTCAAAATCGGAACTATGTCAGAATGTAGAAATATTTCTGGGTTGTTTCCGCCTCTGCGTTTCTGTTCCAGAACCGGTCTCAGATTTTGCAAAAACTGAGTGCAGACCCCCGAAAACAACATTCTTCAAATCTGCAACATTTTAAGGTTAGTAATTTTATCTTATTCATTTCAATTAAATTTATTTATCTATCTAAACCTATCACACATTCAAATCTAGAAACATGTATTTAAGATCTTCCTCTTTTCTCTTATTTCCAAATGATTAATTCATTTATGCATTGATCCTTCTTTTGGGGTTAATCAATTTGGATCCTTCCTTTGTGTATTCAAGGATAAAAGGAACCTCTTATTCACCCCTCACGTTTCAATAAACATTCTAATTTTAAATGTAACAACATCCATCTTATCCTATATTAGGTCATCATCTTTATCTCTTATCTTACATTTTAGTAACATCTTATTTCTTATGTTACATTTTGGTGAACCCGCGATAGACAATTCTTTCTTTTTGGTGTTAGATTTAAATATTTTATGTTAGATCTTTCATGCATATTATATTAGATTTCTTTTATGTTCTTGCATTTACATTTCAAAAATTAAAAAATCAAAATCTTGTGTTTCCTAAATTACTTCATTTGCATTGCATTGGTGTATGAGCTTTTCCAGTTCTAGTCCTACTTATAGTATCTCGGTTAGAAGAAGTCATTGTCTTATGGGTTCCTTTGATCCTGAGTCTTCCTCTCCTTTCCTTAGGATCCTGGATGACAATTTGATCACTCATTATTCAAATCCTTCTATGGAGCATAACTCTTCTCACTCATCTCATGATGAGGATGATGCTTTAAGAGTTCCTCCTGAACAAGTGCAAAAACTTTCAACCAAACTTGATAAAATGGGAAATTGGCTTATTCAAGAAAACCATAATCAAGATTCCATCTAAGCTATAGAGTCTCTTAAGAAATTCATTCATGATAGTGATCAAGGTATTAATATCTTGTGTGGTATCACTCATATTATGCATTTGAATGTTAAACCTTTAGCTCAAGAGGCTCAAGATCTAGGATTCACTGCTCTTGTCACTAGTGAGGGACCTTCTTCTATTCCTTTACCTAGCATTCCTACTTATAATCCTCCTTTTATGACTACATCTCTCCCAATTTCATCTATTCCTGTGAGTGTTCCACTGGTATCTCTACCTAGCTCACAACCTTCATATCATAGTGTGGCTTTTACTTATTCCAATCCCCTTCGAACTATGGTTCCAAGTGTTCCACCAGTTGTGTCTTCCATTTCTGCCGCTTCCTACACTTTTCCTAGTGTTCCTAATATTTCTATGCCACCTATGTCTTCTAATGATTCCATAATTATTAGTTTGGCTCAAACTGTATCATCTTTACAATAACAACTTGCATCCTTAACCCAATCCAAGTTTAAATTTCCTACATGTGACATGGGTTGTCCTTTATCCTTAGACATTATTCATGCTACTATTCCTCACCAAGCCGATATGCCTTTTCTTGAGAATTACAGTGGTAAAGGAGATCATGTTACTCATGTTAAAACATTTAAAATCCTTTGTAGTGATTATGCTCATGACCATAGGATTTTAGCTAAATTGTTTTCTATAACTTTTCATGATAAGGCTTTGCAATGGTATTGTTCTTTACCTCCCTATTCTATTGATTCTTTTCCTAAAATTGCTAATAAATTTATCCAATAATTTCAAAATAACATTGGTTTGCAAGTTTCCTTAACTAATTTAATGCATTGTAAACAAAACATTAAGGAAAAATTGACTGATTTTATTGGTAGATTTAAGCATTTGTATGCTCATATTTCTTATCCTATTCCTGATATTGATATCCAGCATATGTTTATTTCAAATTTACAAAAGGATATTAGAGATAATATTTTGCTTACTGCATTTACCTCTTTTCAACAAATTTGTGTAGCACTTCATCATTATCAATTACAAGTGAGTAAATTTGAGAGAAACACTCCAATGGCTCATGTTCCAGTTGATAAGAGTGATGCTACTCCTAATCCTAATAAGTTTCAGAAACCTAAAAACTATATCAAGATTAATAAATAGATGAATGCGGTTGCTGATCAAGTTGTTGTTGCATCCCACAATTCCACTTCTACATCCACTGCTTTCTGTATGAATCGTACGTTTACTCCTCTCTCTGAATCTTTACATTCTATTATGAGTTGGTTTTTAAGTGCTAATATGATTACCTTGCCTCCTATTTGACCTATCCTTCCTACTACAATAGCATTAAAATCCTTTGATTCTAAATCTTTTTGCCAATACCATCACCACAATGGTCATGATACTGAAAAATGTTATTCTCTAAAGCATAAAGTTCAAGACTTAATTGATTCTAATGATTTATCTATTGATAATTTTGATGGTAATGCAAACATATCTGTCTCTCCTCCTAATCAAAACCTTCAAATCTATACGAACCCTTTACCTACACATGATACTAATACCATTTCTCAACCATCTTCTCTAGATATTGTTTACGATTCAAAGATGGATGATCTTAATCACATTGTTAATCATGTGGAGTGTGTTGTTTCACCTCAACCTACTATTCAAGATCCTTTGTCTCCACCTCAACTTCAAGCTCCACCTAAACATCAGAAACAAACTAAGGATAAATGACCTTGGGAACTTTCAATTACCTTTGATGATTCTGAGAATATTAAGGCTCTCAATGGTCCTCTTTATATTTATGCTAGGATTGCTAATATACCTATGCTTGGTTGTATTTTTGATCCCACATCTTTAATAAATGTCATTACTATGGAAAATATTTTTATGAAAAACCTACAACGTGATTTTTATTATACATCTTATGCATGGATCGAAACTTGTAATGGTCATCTCTATCCTGCACTTGGTTCTATTAACTTTCCTATTGAACTTTGCGGAAAATTTGTAGAGACTACCTTCATTGTTGTTCCTACTTCTGATCAATTTAAAGTCAAATTTGGTTTTCCTTGGATAACTTCTATGCATTCTCTTGCTTCTCCCATTCATAAATGTCTTAAGTTCATTCATAATGGAGAAGTGAAAATGATTAATCATAGTTTGTATCTGTATCATCTTAAAATGGAAGCACTTCCATGTTAATAATGTTAGCCCTCCTTGTAGGATTTTTTTTACGACCATCATATAATCCCCTAATTTCTACATCATCCCCTACTTCTATGCTTGTTTAGGACCCTAATTGGGCCTCTCTGGGCACCTTCTATCCCACTTGGCATATTTTCTAGGGGTTTTGACCCCCTGGGTCAAGGTCAACCTTGACCTTGACCTAGGTCAGGGTCAAACTCAACCTTGACCTAGGTCCCCCTTTCAAATCTGGAAGCTTGTCAGCTTTCGGAGGTCATAAAAAATTCTTTTTCCCACTTTTGGGTTCCGAAGTGGAAAATTCTAAATTATATTTAATATAGGTCCTCTTCTAGGGGCATGGGTCTAATTGGAATTTAATTCTCCTATGTCGGCCTCTCTAGAAGATTGTGCCCTAGTTTCATATAAAAGGAAGTTTTCTCCTCGCATTTTCTCTAAGCCAAGGAAGCAAGATTAAGTCTCTCTCTATGTGAAATCAAGCAAGAGGTCATTAAGAAAAAATTTCAAGAATTCATTGTTCTACATGTTTCCAAGCTTCCAAGGTGTTCAAGTCTTCCTCTCAAGCATTCAAGTTCTCCATTGAAGATCAAGGATTCAAGCTTTCAAGCCTTTGAAGGGATTTGGTTCAAACATTCAAGATTCATCATTCAAATCCTAGATCTAGCCATCATGGTGGTGTGATCTTCCTTCAAGATCCTTTGTGCATCCTCAAGACTCATTCATTCTTCCTTCAAGGTGGATTCCAAGCATACAATCATGGAATTTTATGGTTTCTAATTGAGTCCAAAGCTTTCATATTTACATACTTTCTTACATTTGAAATACAATTGCATATCTATTGAATATCATAGCTTCATTGTTAGATTAAATTCTACTACTTGCTAGCATTATTATTTCAATTATTGATTTCAAGGTTAATGACTCTTGTTTTGAATACTTTGATGAAGATTTTATTGTACAAGAGAACAGATCCGTTAATGAGGTACATGGAAGTGAGGACGAAAATGGTTCGAATGAGATCTCCGTCGATCCTATTCCTATTTCATCCTCCTCTACAATCTCTTCAATTGACCTTTACCATAGTGTGTGTGCATGGTTACCTTCATGTTACACTATTTACAACATTGATACACCTAGATAGATTACATGTAGTGCATGTGATGTTGCTTTATCCTCTCTTGTATTACCTTGTAAGGATATATTAGAGCAAGAAGATGACTTTAACCTTTCCCTCCATGGATATTAGTTAAGGATTGATGTTAGTTCTTCTCCTAATATATGTCTTTTATATGAGCCTACTTTAGAATATAATTCTTTTCCCTTTAGGGATCAAGCTATAGGCACTCCTAAAATGTTCTTTATTGATAGGGATGATAATACTCCTATTTGGGATGAACCTTTGGATTTGGATGTTGATTACTCTCTTCCTCATGAAGCCATTATGGGTGATTCTACTTTTTGGGATGAACCCTTGGAT
>MU227644.1:2845333-2872846 GCA_018584345.1 Thuja plicata | reverse complement strand
AGGGATGATAATACTCCTATTTGGGATGAACCTTTGGATTTGGATGTTGATTACTCTCTTCCTCATGAAGCCATTATGGGTGATTCTACTTTTTGGGATGAACCCTTGGATAAAGACATTGATTTATATCCTCCTGGTGAATATTCTTTGATACAAGAGGGTGATTTATTAATGGATGACATATTCATACATGATAATGACTCTTTTTATAAAAAACACTCTCTTATGTAGACATTTTAGAGAAAGAAGAAAACATTATAGATTATTTACCTCCATTTGGGATTTATTCTAGTAATGAGACATTAGCGGGGAATGATATGAATTCCCTTAATTCTCTCCCTGTTAGTGATGATCCTCTAGAGAATCAAGATCCTACCTCATATTCTTCTAGAATGTATTCTTTTTCTCGTTCTTGTGAATCTATCAAACATACTAATGATGACTTAGTGACTACTGGAGTTCAATTGACTTCTTTTTATGGTCATGGTTATCATCTACTAGTTAAACAAGGATTCCATACTCAAGGATGTGCTAAACATAAATAGGGAATTCAAATGCCTTTACAGAATGGGGGGCATGAGCATTCTTATGGATTGTGATTTAATCCTCAAAAACACATCAATGTTACCAACATATCAAATAACATTTCAAAACATGATGACCCTATGAAGGAATTTGACCAAGAGGTTGTTCTGCCTAAGCTCCTTCCTATTAAGATGATTACTAGACTTAAACGCAAAAACAAATGTAGTCTATACTTGAAGATTCTTCCTTTTTGTTTCTATCATAGATTTCATGATCACTCTAATGAATGTCAAGCTTTAAATTATAATATTATGCAACTCATTGATAATAAAGTTATTTATATATCATGTGGCAATGAGTTATATTTCAATCCTATTTTCTCTAAATAACATTTATGTTCCTATTATGGAACTCCATATTATGTAAACAATGTTAGCCTAATCTTTGGGGGCTCATTTTCTTGCATAGTATTGTGAGTGATATAATAGGTCCCCTTTCATCCTTGTTCCCACACTTGGGGGGAAATGATGCCATCCCCTTCTTTTCTGTCTTCCCCGGATCCACTTTTCCCTTGGTTAAGCAATATCTATCTATTATGTGATATCCAACATACATGGAAATTTTGGTTTTCAGTAAGGATCTATGTCTTTTATTATAACCTATTTCTTTGTTTGATATTGGGTTTCCATGGTTGATAAATCTCTCACCTTGGAAACTGAATAATGTGCTATCCCTCACAAGGGTTACTTTTTCACTTCTCACATGATATCTCTTTGCTACAATATATCTTGATATAATTTGATATATCCCTTTCTTTCACCCCTAGGGCGAAAAGTATTTTCCTTCTTCCTCTATCTAAGGATCTACTTTCCTTAACCTAGTGGCATTTGTTTATCATATAACATTATTTTCTTATAAAGATTTATGTTTTGACTATGGATACCCTCTTATACGAGAGGTGATTGTCCTAGGTCATCACCTATTCTTTATTTTTCAAGCTATGCTTTTGATAAACTCTTTCCTTTTCTTTGGGTTAGAGTTTGACTCCTTCATTATGAGATTCCTCTTCCTCTTCATCGCAGGGGGCTTGATGATTGAATCTTTGGTCCCTCTTTTCTTTAGAAGATGACATTTCATCCCAAGCACTCCTCTATGGTGAGGGTCTTGATGATAAGATCTCTTCCTCTTTGAGGATCCTTTTTCCATATGTTACATATCCATTTCATGATTATCTATGCTCTTAGAGGTAAGGGTCAATACTCTTTGCTAAGGATATAGTGTATATCGTTGTTAAGTTGGATATGTCCTTACCTTGTGAAGTAGGTATCCTCTTTCTCTTCCTTATCCTTCCTAGTAGGTAGTCATGATAAGGATGGGGGCATATATAGGGTCTCCCTTGTACCATATTTTTCATTAATTTACATTTTGTGAGTGCTAAATCCTCGGAAGGTAACGCACATAAGTTGCTAAATCCTGAAGGCACACACATTTTTATTATTTTTTGCTTAATCCTTAGAAGGTAACGCACATAAGTTGCTAAATCTTGAAGAGATACACACCCTTTTAAATTTTCAATATGCTAAATCCTTGGAAGGTAATGCACATAAGTTGCTAAATCCTAAAAAGACACGCATTTTACATTCATAGTGATACATTAATGTGGATCTATGGATATTTTCAAAAGTCGTCAGAAGATGCATTACAATTACAAGCACAGTTTATGGGTGAACCTGCTGGGCTCTCCCTCCTTGGTGATTCATAGTAAGGTGGGAATCTTACTAGGCAAGGTAATAACTATCTCTTTTCTCTCTTTTTCACTTTCATGCTAGTAGGATTAGATCATGAAGCTATGTTATCTATAGTGTTGCTCTTGTCTTGCTTATGTAATCATATATGTTTTCTATGATTGATTTCTCTTTACTTTCATATCATTATGTATGTATGTTGAGTTAGAATCCTTGGTCTAAGGACTTATTTCCTTGTCTTGGTGATGTTCTACCTCGTTGCGATCCACCAGAGTCTTTCTTCTAACTTTAGCAGAAGCGTGTTCGATTTCCATACTTCCGCTAAAATGGGGGCTTAATGTATCATCTTAAAATGGAAACACTTCCATGTTAAGAACATTTAGCCCTCCTTGGGGGATGTTTTTTACCACCATCATAGCATCCCCTCATTTTTGCATCATCCCCTACTTCTGTGCCTATTTAGGACCCTGATTGGGCCTCTCCGGGCACCTTCTATCCTACCTGGCATATTTTCTAGGGGTTCTGACCCCCTGGGTCAAGTTTGACCTTGACCTTGACCTAGGTCAGGGTTGAACTTGACCTTGACCTAGGTCAAGGTTGACCTTGACCTTGACCTGGGTCCCCCTTTCAAATCTGGAAGCTTGTCGGCTGTCAGAGGTCATCAAAAATTCATTTTCCCACTTTGGGTCGACTGTTTTGGGTTTCAAAGTGGAAAATCCTAAATTATATTTAATATAGGTCCTCTTCTAGGGGCATGGTTCTAATTGGAATTTAATTCTCCTATGTCATCCTCTCTAGAATATTGTGCCCTAGTTTCATATAAAATGAAGTTTTCTCCTCTCATTTTCTCTAAGCCAAGGAAGCAAGATTAAGTATCTCTCTCTCTATGTGAAATAAAGCAAGAGGTCATTAAGAAAAAAGTTCAAGCATCCATTTTTCTACATGTTTCCAAGCTTCCAAGGTTTTAAAGTCTTCCTCTCAAGCATTCAAGTTCTCCATTGAAGATCAAGGATTCAAGCTTTCAAGTCTTTGAAGGGATTTGGTTCAAACATTCAAGATTCATCATTTAAATCCTAGATCTAGCCATCATGGTGGTGTGATCTTCCTTCAAGATCCTTTGTGCATCCTCAAGACTCATTATTTCTTCCTTCAAGGTGGATTCCAAGCATGCAATCATGGAGGTTTATTGTTTCTAATTGAGTCCAAAGCTTTCATATTTACATACTTTCTTACATTTGAAATACAATTGCATATCTATTAAATATCATAGCTTCATTGCTAGATTCAATTATACTACTTGCCATAATTCTTATTTCAATTATTGATTTCAAGGTTAATTCCTAAATTGGGGTTTGACTAAGGCAAAACCCTCCCCCCCAAAAAACAAACCTCTTTTTCTTGTAGGTACAGGTTTAGGAAAACAGATTTAAGGGAAAATATAGATACCCTTTTTGGCCAACTTTCAGGATCTGCGAACAGATTTTTTATCAGACCTGTGCAGGTTATGGTCAAGATTATTGGGTCAAGGGTGACATTTGTGGCTCAAGGTCGACCTTTTTTGCAAGACGGTTTCTGATCGGAAAAAGATTTCTGGGTTTTGTTCATCTCTGCATTTTTGTTCCGGGTCATACTTTAGATTTTCCAGAAATAGAGTACAGACCTCAGAAAACAACATTCTTTGATATGCAATATTTCAAGGTTAGTGTATTTCTCCTATCCATTTCAATTCAAATCCTTAACCATTCTAAATCTATCACACATTTACATTCACTTTCACACATTTTAAGAGGGAAACCTAGGATCTCCTTCTTTATTCTTATTTCCAATAGATTGATTCATTTATACATTAATCCTTTTGGGTTGATCAATTTGGATCCTTCCTTTGTGTATTTGAGAATAAAGGGGAATGTCTTATTTATCCCTCCACTCTAAACATTAAATGTAAGGTGACAAGTGATTTGAGTATCAAAACACTCTTCTTTTATTAACATCATTTTTATACCTTACAGTATCAACCTTCTAGGCCTAGAGATTGTGCTACTTTCGATTTCTTTTGGTCGTCATTGCCTAATTCATGTCCTCCTCACCCTGAAAACCTTTTTCATTCATATCAAGCCTATAAACATCGCAATATTTTTGAGTTAATAATGCATCAGATAGATCTTAACCATGGTCTTTTTCCCACTCCTTCCATACCTCCTTTATCCATTATAGCTAACTCTATGACTCAACCTCCCAATGTCGCTTCTCAGCCTACTGCGAATCCTACCAACCCTCCTATTGAAACTGTGAAGGAATCAGTGGTTATTCCTCCTAGTTCTCAACATGTGTCAAACAAAGAAAAATGTAACTAATCTTCTAATGAATGTCATAAGAAGTGTAGAGCTAATGATAGGGCCCGTGCTTCTGTTCTTCAAAATTCTTTACCTTCTTTTGATCAACCTATTCCTGATGTGTTGGAAGAAGTTAATATTCATAACTATGTTAAGATGAATGATTATGATGATCCTATTCACATCTTAGATCCTATTTTAATTAATCTTGATGAGGAGGATACTCTTGATGATCCTATTGATCTTAGTGATGAATATGAGACCATTGATCTTGATATTGATTTACCTCATATGCTTTCATCTCAATTAACAATTACACCTAGTATCGAGCAACACAAATTTCAAGAGGATCCTTTTTTGGAACTGGATATTATTCCTACTGTATTGAATATAGTCCCTCTTGCGAGTTTCCCACCTTCCCTAAATGATATAAACCCAGATGGGGAGAGTAGGTGATGTGCTTGATTGGATTGCCCTTCATGGTAGCCCTTTTTGTGTTTGCATGTTGTATTGTGCTTCTCCCGTAATGTGTTTTCTAAATTTTTCTTAGACTCTTTTATACAACCCTTGTTACTGTTTTGGTGCAAGGTGATAAAGGAATCAAACCTGTTGCATAATTCCTCTATATGTATCTTTACTCTTCTATATGTTCTTTTCATGTTATGTTGTACTTGTGCTATTGTTCATAAATTTTTTCCTTGTGTAGTCCGCTTGGATCTACGACATGGAAGCACTGATTCTTTTTGGTCTCCATGTTGTGGTCCAAAAAGACTATGCTTCGTAACTCTTGAGTTTTCTTTCCTCCATTGTGATTGTAGTTCTACTTTCTTTAGGGAATGATGTCAATTCATTTGCAATAATATCATATCTATATATACATGTTATCTTATGATCATACTGACCCCATAATAGGTAGATCCTTTATGTGTTCTTTGTATGTTTATGTGATATTTCCCTCGATTTGTCTTTGTTTGGGGGCATCTTGTAGTGGAAACATAATCAGTAGAGTTGTTTATGTTTCTGTTAAAGCCATTGCTCCTATTAAAGTGTTAGCAATGACTTTAATGTGGGGGCATACGCTCTACTCACTTTTTGCACACACACACATTTAAAATATTTTCAAAACTTAAAACTTTTTCCCTTTATGGATTAAAGACTAATCCTTAAAGCATGGATATTTTACTTTATAGGATCTCTTGATCCCTCTAGTTTAAATTTACTCGGATCTCTTGATCCTCCAAGTTTCCATTTAAAATTTTTTGATCCCTTAAGGTCGGAAGGTGTCCTTAAGAATGGATCTTTGTGATGGGTTGACTAGTGAGTAGCCACATTCACTAGGCGGTTCAACTCCATCTTTCTAGTTGCATTGTTTCCTTGGGTGGTTCACAATGGGACATAAGTTCTCATTGGGCGAGGTAATCACACCCTCTCTCTTTTTCTCCTTAATTGGTGATGTCTCTCTTATCGTGGTCATAGGGTTGATAAAGACTTAAGTCCCTAGGGGCTTGAGGATTCCTTTGTCCCTTTTGATTTCAATAATATTATCTATTCTTTATGATCTCATTTACCAAGAGTTTGTGTTGAGTCCATACTCTTTCTAAAGTGGGGGATAAATGTATAGTCAGAAAATGGAAGCACTTCCATTTTAGACTGGTTTAGCCTTTTGAGTAAGTGGTTTGGGGTAGTGTCAAGCGCCTTGAATGGGTCCCTAACTTGGCTCTAGCTTTTTTCCCCTATTCTACCCCATTTCCACTTTTTCCAGCTTATTTCTGACACTCTAGACTAGAAAACTGGGACTTTGACCTTAGGTTCAAGGTTGACCTCAACCTTGACCTAAGTCAAGTTTGAACTCAACCTTGACCTAGGTAAAAATCATTATTTTTATGACCTAGGGTTCAAATTCCAAATTTCTAAGGTTTCCAGATGTCGGGTTTTGGAAAGAGTTAATTCCCGCTTCCGAGTCGGCTGTTCTGGTCTTCGGAAAAAAAAATCTTAAATTATATTTAATATAGGTCCTCTTCTAGGGGTATGTGTCTAATTGGAATTTCATTCTCCTATGTAGGCCTCTTTAGAAGATTGTGCCCTAGATTCATATATAAGGAATCTTTCTTCTCTCATTTTCTCTAAGAACCATCATCAAGCATAATCACAAGAACATAAGACCTAAAGAGTGAGATCCAAAGGTGAAGAAGCAAGATTTGAAGCAAGCCAAGTAGCCATTGAAGCATTCATCCATTCTCAAGCATTCTAGCATCTAATTCATCAATGAGATCCATTGGTGGCCATTGAAGGATTCAAGCTCCATGAAACCCTCTTGTTGAAGATTTCTCCATCCACATTCCTCCAAGCCTCTTCCTATTCTAGGATCCATTCAAGATTGGTGTTGAAGATATACAAGCAATTTATTTGAGACATCCTACATTCTATATCCATTTGGTGCATGCATACTTGTGGATCCACAGATTTGAATCTGCCACAAGGGCTTCTATAAGCAAGGTGAATTTGTTCATTTACTTTGTTTTACTTATGAAATTTCAATTATACTTTGAGGTTAATTCCAAAATCAGGGTTTGACCAAGGAAAACCCCTCCCCCAACAAAAAATCCATTTTTCTTGTAGGTAAAGGTTCAGAACAATAGATCGGAGTGAAGATTCAGATACCCTTTTTAGAAAACTTTCAGGATCTGGAAATAGATTTCCTGTCATAAAATTTTTAGGTCGATTCTTCCCTAGGTTGTATTCATAAATTCTAGGTTAATGGTGACATTGACTTGAGGGTCAAAATTGGAATTGTGTTAGAACGGGAAAATATTTCTGGGTTGTTTTCGTCTCTACATTTCTGTTCACGATCTAGTCTCAGATTTTCCAGAAACTGAGTGCAGACCCCTGAAAATAATATTATTCAAATATACAACACTTCAAGGTTAGTACTTTTATCTTATTCATTTCAATTAAAGTTATTAATCTATCTAAACCTATCACACATTTAAATCTAGAAACAGGTATTTAAGATCTTCCTCTTTTCTCTTATTTCCAAATGATTAATTCATTTATGCATTGATCCTTCTTTTGGGGTTAATCAATTTGGATCCTTCCTTTGTGTATTCAAGGATAAAAGGAACCTCTTATTCACCCCTCACATTTCAATAAACATTGTAATTTTAAATGTAACAACATCCATCTTATCCTATATTAGGTCATCATCTTATTTCTTATCTTACATTTTAGTAACATCCTATTTCTTATGTTACAGGTACTAAGAGATAAATATGTTTAAATTCTGCAGCTAGCATAGTGGAGTGGAGGAGCTTTGTATCTGAGGTCCTGAAGGATACATGTATATCCTAGAAACTACTAGATAGAAAGAAAGAGTCCCTTAGTGGACACAGGGATCCCAACAGACATGTGAATATTTTTGCATGTGTCCAACAAGAGCTGAGGTTATGCAGAGAGAGAGAGAAGATAAATTCATGGCTGATCTACAAAGAGATTAGGAACGTAACAATGAGATGAGAATTTCAATGAACTGCACATGGAATACCATACCGAGATCCTTAGCTTCACACCACAAATTAGAGAGAGTCGGGAGCCATCGACCCTCAGAGCGTAGAGATAGAGATTGATAAACATGGTACATGTGTCATATATTTACCAAAATCAAAGAAGTTTATATATGAAATTTTTTTTCCCAGTTAGTTCTATGATTGATTACTTGTGCTTTTCATCAATACACAAAAACTTAACAGAAAGAAAGAATGAAATTATGTATGAATGCATTCGAATTACATAACCTATAAAACAAACCTAACTATTCTATAAGGAATACATAAATACATAAAGAAATAATAATGTATTTAGGGATAATATATTTTGAGTTGCATAATATTAATAGGTTCCTTAAGAGGAACACCATTTATATCACCAATACTATAAGCACCTAAAGTAAAATCCTCTATTACTATGAAAGGTCCAAGCCAATTAGGGCTAAACTTCCCTTTCTCACTAGGTAAAGCATTCACATTGCTTCTATTTTCATACAGGACTAAATCACCTACCAAGAATGACCGTTCAATCACCTTATGATTATACTTCTTTTAAAGTGATTTATGATAAGCCTTAATATGTTCCAAAGAATTTATCCATTGTTCATCCAACATTTCTAATTCCTGTAATCGTTGTTCCCGAAAAGTATCCTTGTCAATTATCCCATGAAATGAAACATGCAAAGAAGGTATTTCTAATTCTAAGGGCATAATAGCATCAGTACCATAAACAATATTATAAGGAGAAGTACCTGGGGTAGTACAGACACTAGTCCTATAAGCCCATAAAGCATAAGTAATTTGGGTATGCCAATCTTTCGCATGATTGTTAACCATTTTCCTTAAGATTTGTTCTATAACTTTATTTGATGCCTCAACTTGACCATTAGATTGAGGGTAATAGGGAGTAGAAAATCTATGTTGAATACAATATTTCTCCAAGAATTTTGTGACTTCCTTATTCTTGAAAGAAGTGCCATTATCTGAAACTGTCATTGAAGGAATACAAAATTGTGCTATAATATGATTAAGGATAAAATCACAAATAACATCCGCAGTAGTAGAATAGAGAGGAATAGATTCTACCCACTTTGTAAAGTAATCTGTAGCTGTCAAGATGTACATATGTCCTTGAGAAGAAGCTGGTGAGATTTTTCCAATAAGATCAAAACCCCAAATACTAAAAGACCACAGAGCAACTTGATTACAAAGTTCACGAGAAGGAGCATGAATTAAATTACCATGTTGCTGACACTAAGGACAATTCTTAACAAACATTAAAGAATCTTGTTCCATTGTTTGCCAATAGTATCTCATTCTAAGAAGTTTATTAACTAAGGACTTCCCACCAAAATGTCCCCCACAAGAACTAGAATGAGCTTCTGCTAAAGCTATCATAATTTCAGTTCTACCAAGACATCTTAATAGAAAACCATTATAAGAACATTTTTAAATCATATCTCCTAAAATGATATAACATGCTACAAGTTTCCTAATACAATTACACATGTTCCTTGTTGCTTATTCCGGAAAAGTATTATCTTTCAAAAAATGAAAGATATGCTAATACCATTCATCCAAATGCAAGTTAAAACAATTAGCAGTAACCTTATTAGAAATTTCAGGGTGTTTAAGAGTATGTATAGTAAATTTAAAGTCCTCAGTATTATTCTCAAGGCAAACCAAAGAAGCTGCACTTTCCATGGCATCCGCATGTCGATTATCTTTCCTAGGTAAAGTCTGAATCATATAAGAAGAGAATTGTGAAAGAATATCAAGTGCCAAATCTCTATATTGTGTCATTTTATCATTCTTAGTCTGATAACCTCCTTTGATTTGTTCAAAAATCAATTGCGAATCCCCACAGATTTCCAATTTTTTAATATTAAGGGATGAAGCTACTCGTAAACCAGCTATAAGAGCTTCATACTCCACAATATTTTTAGTACAAGGAAAGGTCAATTTATCTGACATAGGGATTGATTTCTTTGTAGGAGGGACCAAGATAATACCTACACCAGAACCTGTCTTACATCTAGAACCATCAAAATATAATTCCCAAACATCTTCCTGCTTAATAGCTAAAATGTTTTCATTAGGGAATTCTATTGAGGTAACGCTCATATCAGAATGAGGACAAGGAGATTTAGCTAAATAATCAGTTAAAGCTTGTCCTTTAATTGAATTTTGAAGAATTAAATTAAGATCAAATTCCATTAGTAACATCACCCATTTTTCCAGATGGCTAGAGAGATCAGTTTTTGAGAAAAGGTGTTTCAGAGGATCAAACTTAACAATCACATTAACCTCAACATTCAACATGTAATGCCTAAGATTTTGAAAAGCATAAACTAAAGCCAAGCATTGTCTTTCCAAATTGGTATATCTTATTTCATAATCAAGTAAGGTCTGACTAATATAGTACACTGGTCTTTCCTTACCTTCACTATCATGTTTAGCCAATCACACACTCACAACATTGGAAGTAGCAGAAGTATATAGATAGAAGGGTTTATTAAATTGAGCAGGTTGCAAAATGGGAGGATTAGCAAGATACACCTTAAATTGCTCAAAGGATTGTTTACATTCCTAGTTCCAAGAAAAAGTGGTATCTTTTCTAAGTAAGGAAGTGAAAGGAACAATTCTATCAGCTAAGTTAGAAACAAAGTGATGAATAGCTTGAATTTTTCCTTGTAAACTACGTAATTGAGAAATATTCTTAGGAGGAGGCATGTTAACAATAGCATCAATATTTTCAGTATCAACCTTTATGCCTCGCTTAGAGATTATAAATCCTAATAATTTACCATAATCAACTCCAAAGGCACATTTTTTTGGATTTAATCTCATATTATAACTCCTAATTCTTTCAAATATTTTCCATAAAATGAGCACATGATCCTCTCTTTGTATAGATTTTTCCAAGATATCATCCACATAATCTTCCATAATCTTATGAATGTAATCATGAAAAATCAAAGTCATAGCACGTTGATAAGTTGCTCCCACATTTCTTAATCTAAAGGGCATCATGACCCAACAAAATGTTCCCCAAGGTGTTATAAATGTGGTCTTAAGTTGATCTTCAATAGGAATAAAGATTTGATTATAACCCGAAAAACCATCCATAAAAGATAATAAAGCATGACCTGCTGTCCAATCCATAATCATATCAATATTAGGTAACAGGAAATTATCTTTTAAGGATGCCTTATTTAAATCTTGAAGATTAGTGCACATACTTATCTTATTTTCTCCTTTCAAAAAAACCATAATATAGGAAATCCATTCAGAGTAATCAATAGAGCGGATGAACCCAGCACCTAATAATTTTTCAATTTTAGCTTTAACTAATAAGGTAATGCCCGGATTCATCTTTTAGATTTTATGTTTCATAGGTATAGCATTAGGTTTGAGAACAATATTGTGAGTAAAAATCTTAGGATCCATACCTGATATATCCAAAAATTTCCAAGCAAATATATCTTTATATTCAAGTAAGAGGCAAACCAACTAATCATGTTCATCTTGATTCAAACATTTTTGAAATTTGATTGTTTTTTCAGATTCATTCACATCCATTTGAACTGCCATAGTCTTATTTATTAATAAATTACTTTGCATGGGAGAATCCATTGGCAAAGGATAAATATCTTGTTCATCATGTTCTCCAAAATAGGCTTCATTATTCAGACAATAGGGCTTTCTTCTTTTATGATGAAACGTAGGTATATCTTTATAAGCCCCTAAAAAATCAGCTAGGGCTTCATCCTCAGGAAAAATATCCAAACTAGGTTTTTGATCTATGTCAAGGAGAAGTGGATTAACCAACTTAAAATGTCCACCACAGATATGATTGACATTAAGAGGAAAATATGATGGTTTCTTATAAGGATTGAATCCTAACCCATAAGTATAATCATAAACTTCATTGTCCAAGGGCACTTGTATGCCTTGTTCATATTTACCACATCCTTTCTCATTGAATCCTGATTTCTTGACTAGATGATAACCAAAACCATATCTATCGGCCATATCAGATTGAGTTAGAGGAGCAACATATGTCACAATGTCATAGCAATCTGGTTTTATTGTCTCAATTGTTTCTTCAAGTGAAGCAACAACAAAGTTACTTTTTAATTCCTCAGAAAGTGGAGGAGTAAAAACTTATTTTTCAAACCCCCTTTGTTCTTTCATAAAATCTAAATCTGAAACTTTATATTCTCCCATAAAAGAAGGATTAAAATCCAATGTTCCCCAATCATTTCCTGTCAATGAAGAAGGTGTCATTTAAACTTGTTTAACTTCAGGTGGTTTCTCAGGTTCCTTACTTGGTTGTATAGGTTCAGAAACCTTAGCATATTCCACATTTAGGCAAGGATTCAATGCATCATCCGCATGTAGTGTATACATCAGATTGTTATAAATGAGCCTAACCTTACGATGAAGAGTAGAAGGAACCACATGCATAGTATGTAACCAAGGTCTTCCTAACAAAAGGTTATAATTGAGAGGTCTAGGCATAACATGAATAGGTGTATTGAGAAGAACTGGACCAACCTTAATAGGTAGCATAATAATACCCAAATTTTTCTTTGCGATGTTATCAAGTCCACGAATAGGGATATTATCTGGTTGAATGGTTGTAAGATCGGCCTTAATTGCCTTAAGCATATCCATGCTACAAACATTAAGCCCAGATCCATCGTTAATTAATGTTCTACGAATGATACTTTGATTGAAAGAAACAACAACCATAAGAGCATCATATTGAGTCTGCACCTCAACAGAAGGTAAATCACCATCAGTAAACAAAATAGGAGGTACAGAAGACATAGTATGCATGCACAACAAAAATGAATTAATATTCTCTTGATTAGGAGGTGGAGTAGGAAGAGTTGATAAATCTTTTTGCAATGCCTCATGATATGTAGAAGTTTGAAGCAATTCCCATAAAGATATCTTAGCTGGAGTAGTGCGTAATTTCTCAAATAAGTCATACTCCTTAAAGGAAGAAGGTAACCTAGGTGCTTGAGGAAACATAGGTTGAGAAGGAGGTAAAGAAGTTGGAATAGTAGGTTGAGAATTATTATGTGTGTGATAAGCATGTGAAATGAAATCCATGTTATCAAAGAAATTCAAAGGATCTTTAGGTTTACCCTTAATAGTTATTCAAGGACATCCTTTTACCATCATCAAAGGTTTAGGGAATAACATTCTAGGTGCCTCAATATTGCAAATAGTGGAACATGAAGGTAATCATGCACACATTCTATGGTAAAGGCCAATTGGAGAAGTTGTGGAGGAGGATGAAATAGGAATAGGATCCATAGAGATCTCATTCAAACCATTTTCATTCTCACTTTCATGTACCTCATTAAGGGATCTATTCTCTTGTACAATAAAATCCTCATGAAAGTATTCAAAAAAAAAGTTATACATGTTTATCACAAAAATAAAATGACAAGCATGTAAATGCTATTTTTTTTTTAAAAATAATAATAATTTAAAGAAATTTTATATATTTTTGAAATATAAATGTAAGAGCATAAAATAAATCTACTTCTATGTTCATGCAAGATCTAATATAAAATGTAAATCTAACACCAAAAAGAAAGAGTTTTCTATCGCAGGTTCACCAAAATGTAATGAGTAAATTTGGATGATCTTCTAAATAGGGTTTGCACAAGGGAGATTTGCATATAAAAGAGACCCTATGCCATATTCAACCATTTACATTTAATTGTTATGATAAGGAATATAAAGCTTAGAAATACTTGCAAAGAATAATGGAGTAAAATACCTACCCCACATCATAGAAGATCTAGAAATACCCTTTTTCTGAAGCCTCTGTTGAGTTTCTGGAAAATCTGAGACCAGATCTGGAACAGAAATGCAGAGACAGAAAAAACCTAGAAATCTTTTTTTGATCTGACCCAGTTCTGATTTTGACCCTCAAATCAATGTCACCATTGACACCGAGTTTTTGATTCCAACCTAGGGTGGAATCGACCTCAAAAGTCTCCAAATTTTTTTTTGTTTCCGGATCCTGATAGTTTGTTGAAAAGGGTATCTGAATCTGCACTCCAACTCACTGTTTCGAACCTGTAACTCCTGAAAATAACACCTAAAAATATCTGAAAAAGAAGGGTTTTGGGGTGGCTATATAGGGTTTTGCCTTAGTCAAACCCCCATTTTTGTGGTTTTCACCTCCACAAATAGCCTAATATAGTACAATGTATGTGTGTGTGTTTCTCTTAGAAAGATCTTTGAATGTGTAATGTCAAGATCTAATCCTCTAGATCAAAACCCTAAGATGAATTGAAAATGAGAAAGCAATGCATAGATTTGAATATGATAAAGAAAGCATACCAAGCTCCCAAGGCTAAAGTATTCCTACCAAACTCACAATTCATAGTTGCTACCCATGATAGTATCTTTTTGAATGCTTGAATGTTGAAAATGGTGGATCCAAGAAGAAGGAAGGAAGGAAGAACTCTCTCTTGCTCCAAAAAAGATCCATAATATCTTGTCCACAAAGTGCGTGTATGTATTAATGCATTATCATATCTTGTCCTTCTATATCATCCTCTTGCTTTCTTGCATCATAATCATGTCATAATTGTAACTGCATCATGTCATCTTACGATTTTCTCTCATGTAGAAATGAAGGCAAAAGAGAGTGTTTATATAGAGATCTCAATATAGACCTCCTATGGCAATGCAAGGGACCCAAATTCAAATTTCACCTTTAATTATGGTTTAATTAAAATCACCAACCAAGGGGGGGATGTATTAATTTGAATATCAAGGAAAACACTTCCGCATCCGGACCCGGGGACCTATTTTTGAGTTTAGAACCCCGATAAGCTCCAGATATGAAAGTGGGGACCAACACTCGACAGAGGTCAAAGTCTACCTCAACCTTGACCTAGGTCAAGGAAAACCTCGACCTTGACCTAGGTAAAGGTTGACCTTGATTCTGACCTAGGTTAAAATCAACTTCAACCCTGACCTGAGGTTTCAGGCAGGTCACCCTGAGAAATCTGCAAGATTCCCAGGTCAGCCAGGCACCTAGGAAGGTGAGAAAACACACCAGAGTGCTGGGTTAAGGCACAAAGGCCATAGAGGAGGTATGATGATGATTAGGAGATCCAATACATAGGTTCTACCTAAAAATAGATCCATAGAGAGGGAAATTAAGGAGGATCCGTAGGATCCTAACCCTAGTTTCACCTAAAAATGCAGAATCAAGTGTAGATGCATCCTAAATGCAAATCTAATATGAAAGTGTACTAAATGAGGATGCTAAACCTACCATAATGGAAGTGCTTCCATTTTAATATGATACAAGTTAATCTATTTTTAAAAAATCATTTGGCCAAAAGAAACTTCTTGAAGAATCCACCTCAAACGCATACCTCGATCAATGTGATGTCAAGTAAGTCCCACAAATCATGGAACTATCTCTCCACTTTATAAAAATCATCACTGATCCTATTGCCACTTCAAATTCCTTCACGGATCTATAAATCTTCATATCCTATTTAAGAACTACAAATATTCACTTGATGTAGTTACATTTCATCCTCAAGTTCATATTCCATCCTTTGGATAACTTTTCATTTTCCTCCTTTCCATTTATGTTGAAAAAATCCATTGAGCAAGAATAAAATCCTTTTCACATTTAATTTCTAATGCTATTTTGTTCAACCTTCTCCACACTGTACCAAATTTTAAACTTCATAACACTTTTTCCTAGCATTTCACCCTTGAGAAAATGAAACCATATTTGCATTGTATAAATCCCTTCCTTTATCTGTTAAATATTATCACATTTATTAGTAGAGGGAAAAAGAGAAAAATGTTGTTCTTGTATTTGATTTAAACCTTTGAAAAATTGAAATGAGCATTTTATGGTCTTTAAGAAATGACATTAGGCATCTCCACTTGCAAATATTGAGAAATAAATATTAAAGTTTATCCAGAAAATTATACAACACTTAAAACTTCCCTCAGACTTTATTTCTTATGAAAGGCTCCATTGAAGGGTTCACATGTCTTTTATATGATTCCACATTTTACATGCATGCTATTTTTGACACTAGAAAAGAGGACGTTGGTAAAGGTTGTGGGTTTGGATTCATTTTTGATGTGTTATAGACTCTATTGATTTTAAAAACTTTGAAAGATCCTATGCATTTTTTTGGTGCATATTTTATTACAATCCATGAGACGTTATCACTTTGGGCATTTGGTTCAAATATTTCACATGCCCGTTTATGCTTTGGAAGACATCCATACCCTATTTTAAGGTTTCCATCTTTGCATGGCAAGGAAGATGCTAGTAAAATTTGTTGAACCTAACTTTAAATTTGTCCTTTCTAAAGCATTTTCAATAGATCTGCTTTGTGAACCTACAATTATTGTATTTCTTGAGACTATATTCTTCAAGGGATTTTGTCCAAATAATTCTAGTGACTTGTTTATACTTCTAATTTTTTTCCATACTTTGTTCCACTGCTCCCATTATGCACATGTAGAGATGATAATGGAAAATGTTATTGAATTTATCTTCAAATTTTGTCAATTGCATTTTCTTTGGAAGTTCTACAACCTTTTCAAATTTATTTTATTTAATTCTTTAGGATTTGACAACAGTCCATACCCTACCCCAAACCTTCAACCACACACATAAACAATAATGGAAATGGTTATAAGTTGGCTTTAAACCCAATAATTTGTATTTACTTGAAAGTTTCTACAGCCTGTGCACTGTTAGAATTCAAGAACGGTGAATTCCCACAATCCCAATAATCACATGTATGAAAATAACCTGTCACGTACAAGAGAAAATTCTTAATGGAGAAAGTACAAAAATAATTAGAATGTGAGTAATAAATGAGACTGAATTAATAAAAATGATAATTACAATGAGATCAATACTTTATAAAGGAGATCAAAAACCTAAAGAAAAACCCTAAAGGATGCATGCATAAAATAAAACATTTATTAAATACATGCATGCATAAAATAAAAATAATTTATTAAGTGCAAACTAAAGCTTCCTAAATTTAGCTTAAGTGAAAAAAAAAGGTGACTTAATTATTTAATCAATATGATTAAATTAATTAAGTTAAATATCCTTTTTACTCTAACACCCCCTTAAGATAAACTTACAGAGTAGCTAAAAGGCTAAGTGCATGCATGCAAGAAAGAAAACTTGGGTCTCGACAACTAGGCCTGATGAGGTACCCAATCACAACCAAATATCTCTAAAGTGGAGAGAAAGGAGAAAACCCAATGGGAAAAAAATACTCTCCAAAAAGAGATGGAAAAGGTACAAATTCAATGTCTAAAGAGACTCTCTCAAGACCATAAGTACAACCAACCCCCCATGAGAGAGGATCAAGAATACAAAGTCATCCCAGAATAATAGAACCCATGTGTTGATGATTAGACCAATGTGGCTCCAATGTGAAAGAAGCAAAGGAAATGAAAAAAGAAGAGGAAACCCCTAAATGTGAGGTGAAACTAGAAGGCCTAGCTAATGCTTAAAGGAGAACGCATGAGAATCCTATAATGGAATCTCTAATGAAGGTGGTATAATAAATGTACTAAATCTGTCATCTAAGAGGAGATGAATATCCTCTAATATGTCCTAAACAATTGTACTAGGTGGCTCGATGTATGGAGCTATAATTTTAGGAAAAGATGAGGAGGAATCCTACTGAATAAATGCAAACTAAACACGAGGTAGAGGTGTAGAAGTCACAACATTGGTCTTAGAAACAACACATAATTTTAAGTGACCTGACTTCACCTCAACACAATCTCATACAAAAAGAGAGTGATTCTATGAGAGTGGAGACGGTGGACCAAAATGAGAGAAATAGTACAAGAGGGAAGAATGATCAACTATCCCTGTTGCAACAATATTGCTTGTATCATTGTCTCTGATGTGCACTGAATCTCATGTGAACTCAACTTTCTTCACTTTCCTACCATATGTAATCTAATAGATGGAGAGAAGGTTTCTATTGCCCACCCATAATTTACTTTTCAATATTTATGCCAGAAAATTTTGGTTATTTTCATGATAATTATGCATATGCAAGGATGATTTTACTCACCCCATACTTGCATGTGTATGGTTGTCATATATATTTTACATTACTATATGACGTGTTTATCTTACATTTATGTATGATGTGTCTGATGTAGTAAAGGATGGAGACATAGTTACTTGCATTGCGAGATCCACACGATCGACCGATCCCTATCATTGTTTGTTATTTATATTATGTAGATGCTCAACTTTGTGATGCAGGTTTGCAGGTACTGGGCATCGACTTCCCTAAATTGTCAGGATGAGTGTGCCCTATAACAATATCTCAATGGTAAGAGAGGGGAGATAACAGACAGGTCTAAATCCCAACTTAAGCCATTATTGTCCTGATATAGTGGACAAGTATCTTATTTTATACCTTTTGAATTTGTCAAGGTGATGTCATTCGTGAACCCTTCCTTTGTGCTTGTTTGTGATATTTTGGGTTCAGTTAGTTTTGTCATCATGTTGTCTAGTCATGTGGTTTGATGTGATTTTGGTGTTATTGGTTAAGCGATTTATTAAATTAATTATGTAATTAAATAATTCAATCTTATTAAATTTGGAAATGTTAAATATGATGTTATTTAATTAAGGAAAATTAATTAAATATGTGTTAATTAAAAAGTCTTAATTAAAAAGTCTAATTTTGGAAATAAAGGATTTAAGTAATTATTAAATCCAAAATTGAGATTTAAAGCATATTTAATGAATTGATATTTAATTATCAATTCATATGTTATTACTATGTTAAAAATATTAATTGTTAATTAAATAATATTATGCAATTAAAGTTGCATATTCTTTTATTAAAATATAAATTTAAAGTAAGAGCTGAGTTAAGTGGCTAAATTGGAAAGTGCATGTAATTATTAATTATTAATTAAATTAATTCTTTTTTCACTCAATTTTAAGTTGAGATCTATTTTTTCTGATTTTTTGATTTGAGTTATCAGTTGAGCTATCTTTTAGGTTTTGCATGAGTTTTGGAAACCCTAGGTTGAGTAGGCTTTCCTTTAGTAGGATGCTTTTGGCCATTATTGCACACACAGGTTTTTACACGTTTTGGCTATGGTGTGGATTGAAAGATATAGTGAAAGCCTAGGACTTCCAGGGTTTTGAATTGTTCTTCGTGGCTTCTATCAACTGGTGGTTTGAGGTAGGGTTTGAATCCTTTGAATTTCATTATTCAGATCCCCATCTTCTATGTGTATGAAATACTGAAATCTCATGTGTGTAATTCTTTGTCTGTCTTGTGTTTGTTAAAATCTTAGAAATGAGTTGTTAGTATGATCATGTGGTTTTGCTTTCCCGTTTGCATGTCAAATTTGTTTTTTGGGTAGATGGAGTTTCATTAGAAAATTGTGTTTTCACATTAAGCATTGGGGTTTTTAGACCCGTGATCAAGACAATCTTGAATTGTGTTTGATAACAATAGAAAACTTGTATTAAATTAACCTTAGGGTTTGAATGAAATTGATTTACTATTAGAATTGACCTTATGTGTTAGCTTTTTGATTTAATAAGTTTCCCCAAAGAAAATCTAAACAAATTTTAAAAGAGATATTTTGATATGCATATGAGCATAGAGGTGTTGCATATGAGCATATCTGTTTATTAAATTTGAAAGAAATCACTTATTTGCATAATTAATTAAAAATCTATGTTTAAGAAATAAATATTTTTTTTATTCTTTAAATTTATATATGCATATGTATTTAGAATATATATATATATATATATATATATCTTATTGAGAGATTTAAAAAAATGAAATTTATTTTAAAGAAAAAGAATTAACAAATAGTATTTATCTATTTAAAAAAAATTATTTTAAAAAAAATACTTTAAAGATAGAATAAAATTGTTTCTTTAAAAAACAAAACAAAAAGAAACTTTGTTTTAAAAAAATATTAAATAAATAAGTTTTATTTGCATTGAGGACTATCTCTCTTTATTTTTAAGGGGATGAAATTAATTTAAAATAAAAACACTCCTCATTCTTAACTTTAAGTTAAGGAGGGGAATTCATATTTTTTTAGAAGAGAGGTTCTTTTCAAGGTAAGTGGGCTTTAACTTTAGTTATTTTCAATTAGAGTGTAGTTATTTATTTGTTTTATTTACTTTTTAAACAATTAATTAATTAATTAATTCATAAATAAGTTAACTTTATGTTTAAATTAGTTTATTTAATTTATAATTAAATTTATTTTGGATTATATTTAATTAAATTATTATTTAATTTTAGTTTAGGTTATAATTAAATGAAATTAAATTGAGAATTAAATATTAATGTGTGATTTGAATGAGAGTTGAAATAATATCTTAAATGGAATTAGTATTAATTTTTAATCTAATAATGTATATTTATGTTATTAATTATGTCTTTTATTATTTAAGATTATTTAATTTATTAACATGATAATGTTATGTAATTGAGTTTGATCAGATATTAAATATAATTTATGTGTACTTTGTGTCGTGATGTTTTGTGGGTGTATATTTGTCCATATGGGTAGAGTGATGTCCTAGGTAGGATTTTGTCTTTTGAGACTTGTTATAATTTTTTTTATGGATTTATACTTTTTACTCTTTGGTTATATGGTGAGAAATTTCATAACCTTTTCATGTCTCGATTGGTTCTTGTATTGTTTTGTATACATATGTTTCTTATGGTGTCATGGGCTCTTGAGTCCCGATCATTATGTTATTTGACCACAGGAGGTGACGACCATTATTGTGTGTAGTCATATTAGCTGGGTCACCTTGTCTCTTCTAATGTGTCTATTTTATGTTATGTATGATGGTCCCTTATGTTTATGTTTTACTCCATGTTTGGAGAGAGATGCTATCGATATTCTATGGTCATCGAGCTTGTGATGTGATATGAGTATTGATATGGTTTTACTGAGATGTCCAGTATGGGATGGACCATCTAGATCCTAGTATAAGATGTATTGTTTTTTGTATGCTCCAACATTTGCATTGGTGATTTTCATGACTTAATGCTTTACGAGAAGTCTTTTATGGTTTTGACTTTGTCTACTTTTGGTCCTATGGCTGGGAGCATTAGGGTAGGTTATCTAGGAGCGTAGAGGGGAAGTGGCTTGCATTGGGGGTCAGGGCCCTAAGAGGCTACTAGGGTAACTCATTGCAAATGATATAAAAAGTGACAACTTAATAAATCTATTAGGAGAGAAATATTAATAAGATAATTATGTGTTTTCACCCATGCCTTGAGTGCTAGTATAGGCTAGGATGGGAGTGAGAGAGAGGATGCTTGTTTGAGGTCTTCATGATTAGAATCCTTGTCTGTACAAAAGGATTACTGAGCCACATAGAGTCACTTGGGGGCCAGGGTCTAGAGGGGCTACTAGGGTAGCTCAAGAGTGGACTTATGTGATGACACTTCCCTATATGTGTTCTAGATTCCTACATGAGTATTTGGTACACTTATTTGGTATCTTGACATTTTATACTTTTAATCTTGAAATCTTCTTGTTACCTTTTTATTCAGTGTACCTTTTCTTTAGTCTTTCTTGTTTGGTTGTTTCCCGTGTGTGGGCCTGTTGTTATCTCCTAAGCACTGTGGGAGTGGACCTTTGGGTTCCATGAGGTTGGGTGGTTTTGATTCTTATTACCATTGAGATCCAACATTCGTAAATTTTGCTTGGATGATCCTTGTTGCAGTTCTATCTTCTTGTTCATCATTGTTGGAGTCTTACTCTTATCTTTCTTATGTGGTAGACTTATATCACCCTATCAGTTGTGATATTCTTGGATATTGTATTGTACTTTATATTGAGTTTTATCACATACCCTGCAACTTGTGTAGTGGATGTTTGTTTGTTATGTATATCTTATGATATCAGTAGATTCTAGATTTCATTTATGAGATGATGTTCTTCTATATTCATTTGCATTATATGGAGATCGTATATTGTTTAATTGTATTTAGTAGATTAGTTATTAAGTAATCCTATGTCGTGGAACCTTTAGGATTTGTAATTTGTATATGAGTTGCATTTATGAGTATGTATAGTTTTATGTTATATTGGTTCCACATTGTTATTCTTATCATTTGTAAACTCTTAAAAAAAAATTGTTCTGCAAACTTAGTAACATGTTTTAGGTTAATCTCTCTTGGGTTCCCTGGCAGAGTGTTACAATTGGTATCAGAGCCCAAGTTTCTACACTAGGAACTCTGGGATTTTGTATGTCCACTAGGTGTTTAGTTGTTGACCATTGTAACTTATAACCTTTTTGTAACAATTTACAAGTTTTTTAGTTACAATTTTGGTTGATGCATCTTATCTTAGTGGTTGTCTATTATGTTTGGGTACATTCTCTAATGCGTCTAGGATGTTGTATTCTTAGGTGTCATGAAGTGGTCACTCCCTTAAGTGTGGCTAATACTAGTCACTTTGTTATGTGAGATGTTTTATGATTCATTATTTATTTTAGTTTTTGATGATTTGTTTATGTTGTGTTTGGGCTAGCATTAAAATTTTGAACTTTCTTATGCTTGGACTAGTCATCTGATTCTCTTTTCACTATCTATTTTGTGGCATTGGTCACACTTGATTTACTGTTGAATTCTCTGTAGAGTATTTTATAATTTAATGTTGAAGTTAGTACTCTCCCATTTGGGTTTTCATTTTGAATTTTACGGTGACTATTCTTAATGTTTTATATTGCTAGGTCAATTTTTTGAAAAGTGTTGATTCTATTATGTTCGTTATGGACCTCTGATAGTATGTGTAAGGGAGGACATTGCGGAGAATGGTAATAGGGTGTTTTTTCATAGTAGGTCAATCGGGTCAAGGACCTAAGTCCCCAATTGAATTATACATTATATTCATAAGAGAACCATTGTTGCACCTTTATGTAAACCTTGTACTCTCTATTTATTTGTCGACTTCCTAGAGTAAGCCTAATTTTAGGGGGGTGTATGTAGTTCCCATCCATAATTTACTTTTCAATATTGATGCCAGAATATTTTGGTTATTTTCATGATGATTATGCATATGTTAGGATAATTTTTACTAGTACAAAAACAACAATATATGACCAAATAAACTACCAAAAATTGTAGATAAATGACCAAATTTGGTCACGTGATCAGTGGTAGTTTATTGCCGATCATTTATCTCGCGACCAAATTTATGACTAAACTTTTTTAGTCATTTATTTGGTCATTTGTTTAGTCATTTATTTGGTCATTAATTTAGTCATTTATTTGGTTGTTTATTTGGTCATTAATTTAGTCATTTATTTGGTCATTGATTTAGTCATTTATTTGGTCGTTGATTTGGTCATTGATTTGGTCATTGAATTAGTCATTTATTTAGTCATTTATTTAGTCATTTATTTGGTCATTTATTTAGTCATTTATTTAGTCATTTATTTAGTCATATATTTAGTCATATATTTAGTCATTTATTTAGTCATTAATTTAGTCATATATTTAGTCATATTAGGTCACGATGGAATCGAACCACCATTGTCCTACTTGTAAAATAGGTGCTCTTTCATTGAGCTAGTACCCTTTAAATAATAATCATGATTGATACATAATTATATAGACAACAAAATTCACCTGCACAACTAATGTTTAGTGGCCACAAATAAATTCTAGGTTTATTTATTGAGAGTACAATTCTTAACCGAGATATAATAGAAGCCCTTTCTCTCCACATTTATTGGAAGATAGAGAGAACAAGGAGCTAAAATCCATATTTAGGAGAATGAAGACAAATTAAATGGTAACAGTCACAAAATCCCTACAATGAGAATTATTCAAAGAAAGATATGACTTTTGTTGATGATCAAAGATTTTCAGCTTAGTTGGTTCACAATTTTCCAGCTAAAGATGGCAGGAACTTATTCCATAATCAGAAATAGAAAGAAAAATAGAATCTGGTGATGAATTAGTTTTGATGATAACAAATTTTCCATTGTGAAATCTGCCAACTTGACCATTCTTGTAAAAACACTTATATCTAAAATTCATGACATTGTTACTCTAGTTCTAGCCTCTCTTGCAAACCTAGCAACAACAAAAAAGAAAGTTGGTGCTGAAATTGAACATGAGGGAGTTGTTTCACACTTAATTGGGATGTTCACATGGGAGGACATTATCATACATGAAAATGCATTGAGAAATCTAGATCACATGGCTAAAGATAATCGTATGGTCTGCCAATCTATATTACATTCAAAGGCAGTTCCTAAATTTTGTAGCTTACTTCAAAGTGAGAAAATTTATTAATCGTGCAAGACAAGAATCTTAAATCTTATTGCATATCTTGTCGAAGACAATACTTGGACAATAATTTTAAATCCAAGTTCATTTCCAACTCTTATACTGCAAAGTTTAGTTATAGCTATTTTGGATTAAATCATGAAATGTAGCTTGAGATGAATCAAGAGTATCTACAGAGGCGTATAAAGTAATGTTTTTGCCACAAACCTTGTAGATGCACTCAGTCCCAACATAAGTTGCATGTCCCAGTTTGAATAATTCATGCTACATTGATAAGATACATTTTAGCTCACGTTGTTAATAACTTTAGCAATATTGAATAATGAAAGCCATAATTCATTTCCTTGAAAGTACCAAATTTCCTACCTAAGCTAGAAAACATAGAGACATGCCCAATTCAGCTATCTTTAAATTCTCCACCAAATCAAATCAATTTCAATGCCTAATAATTTCCTATTCAAAAATGGAAAAAGGTTGTACTCATGGTAACTATACTAACTTAGGCTATAAATTGAAACTACTAGTTATAAGAGAGAGGTTCTTGTGAAATATGGGTCGATAAGCTTAAGTCAAAAACTACGCAGTTGAATCTTGATAGCAATTCATAATACAATTTATGAGCTTATGTTAGCATAAATGTTGAAGCAACAATGAGCTTTAAACATAGCTATAGAACCTTGAATGCCATCCAACTGAAGCTAATCTAGGTATGCATGTAAGAAGGGCTATAAAAATATACAAAGAAACAACAATAACTAGAATCCACCATGAAAAGCTTAGAGTCAGGGCAGCTCCAGTCAGCCCAAATCCTAGCTCGTCAACTGCCACCCAAGACAAGAGTATATGAAGCAAAAACTTGCCCACAGATAGATATTGAATAGGTGCCACAGTATTATGAGCCTGCAAAAACCTCTTCATTAAACCAAAATAATCTTAAACCAAACAATAGAATTTTCAATTGCCTAATCTATTTTTGTATTAAATAGTTCACAAATTAGGTAGTGCAGGTAGCATTGTTACAACTGTTGTGCACATAATATGTTTGCAGCTTCATATTTGACCTATAATTTCTCATAGAAACAAGTATATATTACATAAAATATATGTTCTATTGATTTTTAGAGATGGAGATGATAGGGGACTATTGTATATGTTTCCAGCATGAGAGTACTTTTAGACAATTTTTTAGGGGACGACTATTAAGAAAAAGAATATGTTGGTTTTCTTAATTATATACCAATATGCAAGAAAGATGTCTAATTGTAATCTATAGTTAACCTAAAAGTTCCAACTTTCCCTATTATTTCCACTCCAAACATAAACAATATCTTTAATTAAACATAAACAATATCTTTATTAATACCTTTTGCACATCTTCTAACCTATCATATTGAATGTTTTTAAGATTTTCTACATAGGCAATGTCCTTGGTTGCATTTCATACCTAATCCATTTTATGGGTTTATAATATTTCACTTCCATTCACCATGTTGGCCCATATGAGTTATTTTACCTACCCTATGCACATACTCATTGTCATCAACAAGATTTTATACTAAATAAGGCATATCACTTCTAGAAATCTAGGCAACTTTCAGCATCAACCATCATGAATAGAAAAGCATGAAGAAGGTAGTTATAATTCCATCACAATTAGGAAGAAAATTTTCATTCAAAGTATGACAAATACCCTTATCACACCAATTCTAATTACACAAACTTGATATTCTTTAAAATTGTGTGAACACATTTCAACATACTTATAGAACTTACACTACTTGTACTTATCAAATTCACCTTGTGTAGGAAAAGAAAAACCCCACTATAACCAACATGGCTTCCTTGTGGATTGTTACACTTCTGCAGGAAACTAGAGCAATCATTTAATAAATACATTGATGAATGCCATATTCTGTACTATCCACTTCTCTCAAATTGTGTATAATTACCTGCAATACCCTACACAATAATGCCTATAGATCACTTTGTTTCTCCCTATCATTTGATGACACCATTGAAAGTTCATTTGTTTACCCCAAGTTTCCCATTATGATGGAAAGTAACTGCATTATAATTTTAGCAACATATAGGGAATAACACATCAAAATTTCATTTAAAATCTTGTATGCATATGACTTGAGATGAGAGTCAAAACTCAGAAACATGTTTTCATTCTGCCATTGCAAGAAGAGCACAAATGATATATTTTCTAGAATATTTGGTGAAATTTTATACTTCTTGGTTTTAATCTTTTCATTCTGCCATTGCAAATAGAGCACTAATTATATATTTTGTAGAACATTTGGTGAACTTTTATACTTCTTGGTTTTTCTCATTGTTCTTCAATTGATACAATATATTCCTTATTCATCAAGATAACTTAATTTTTTTTGGTTTTTTCATCATGTGCATCCCCACTCTCCTTACCAAATTAGTTGAATAACATTCTGGCTTCTTAATTGTAGATTCTTGTAGATTCTTAATGTAATGCCTTGCCAAGGAATCCCTAATGAAATAAGCCAAGAAAACCTGGAATATATTTTTTTTAAACTTTCCAGATAAACTTAACATCTGGATCATTAACTTAAAGTGTGATTAACATTGAGTATATCATCATTTCACTCACAACACAAAATATCATAACACAAAGTGCCTTAGGTCCTCTCAAGGAATTAAGCATGATAGAATACACACACGTATTACAATGCAGTCACAAAAATGATCAATAGTCCAAGCACATCACAAGTCACAAAGAGAACCAAATGCTCATCAAAGTAGAACATAGATCAAGGATCTTTTCAAAGAAGTCTAAACTCAGATCAAGATAGACATGTGTTTAAGGTTCCAAGTTGGTGTGATGTTTATTAGCCTCAAGAGAGTCATTCGATGGCTCTCCAAATGCATGAATCACCATTCTCAGGTATTGATGCTACAAGGAGTATAAAAGCCTAATCCATAATCAATGGCAAGGCACTATCATCAAGGGTACAAAGGG
>MU227644.1:2768466-2783895 GCA_018584345.1 Thuja plicata | reverse complement strand
AAAAGGATACATTCACAACTAATGCAGTTGCCAAAGAAGCCCTTATAAGTGCACTATCTGACAGTGAATTCTCTGAGATCAAGAAAGTAGACAAGGCATACACAATATGGAAATATTTAGAAGACATTTTTGAAGGAGATATCCAAGAAAAGAATGCGCACAGGAAGACATGGAAAAATAAATACAACAACCTTGAGATGTTACCTAAAGAGAACATCAGAGCTTACAATCAAAGGATAAATGAAGCAGTTTTTGGAATCAGAAACAATGGTGGAGAAATATCAGAAGAAGACATAATGGAAAAGCTATTGACTACTCTAATAGTAGACTATGAGAACAAGATCGATATTCTATAGGAAACCATGCAATTTTCACAAGACTTCAAGAGAGAGTCTTTGATCAGTAAAATATCTGCATTTAAGATATCAAGATTGAAGACTGAACCCAAAAGTGAATCAACCTTCAAAGCCTCAGTTCATGGTAAGAAACCTTTACACATCTCTAGCAATACTGAGAAAGAAGAAGTTGATGAAGAACTAGAAGAAATCATTGCCATGATTGGTAAAAGAGAAAAGAAAGGCAAAGGAAAGTACAAAGGAAAGTTTCCATTCAAGTGTTTTTCATGCAACAAGATTGGTCACTTTGCATCCAAGTGTCCCACAAGAGTAAAGAAATTCAAATCTAATTATAAAACAAAATATAGAAAGGAATGCTATCATGCTGAAGGTGTAACTGATGAAGATTCAGGAGAAGATGAAATTGGATTCATTTCCCTTAAAGACATGGAAAAATTGCATGAGGAAATGGACATTGAAGATGAAAAGGAAGCACAGGAGTTAGCCCTAATTTCAAAAGCAGACATCAAGACTAATTGGATCATTGATAGTGGATCCTCTCATCACATGTCAGGTGATAAAGATAGATTTGTTCATCTAGACAAGTACAAAGGTGGTATGGTTAGATTTGGAGATAACACTCCCAAACCTATCATAGGCAGAGGATCTATCACCCTGGATGGAAAGAATAAGACAGATGATGTTCTATATGTTGATGGATTACATCACAATTTACTAAGTGTTGGATAGCTACTTGACAAAGTTTATCATTTAGAATTCAAAGAAAAAAAATGTATTATTAGCAACAAAGAAGGAGACATGATTGCATCAAGATCAAAGACAAAAGGTAATGTTTTTCAGCTCAATTCAAATGTAAGTTGTTTTTTTTTCAAAATTGGATGATAGTTGGTTATGGCACAAGAGACTCTGTCATATCAATTTTGATAATATAGTAAAGATAAGCAATGTCAAGGTAGTTAGAGACCTTCCAAGTATTGCAAGACTAGTTGACACAATGTGTAGGGAATGTGTTATGGGAAAGAATGTAAGGAGCTCTTTTAGAAGCAAGCAGAACTTAGCTGAGAACAAGTTAGACCTAGTACATACAGATTTATGTGGTCCTACTCAAACTAGATCATACTACAGAGAAAGGTATTTCATTTTGTTTGTTGATGATTTTTCAAGGATGACGTGGGTTGCATTCTTAAAGGAGAAGTCTGAAGCCTTTGAGAAGTTCAAAATATTCAATTCCAAAGTTGAGAATGAATTTGGGATAAAACTAAAGTGTCTGAGATCAGATAGAGGAGGAGAATTAACCTCTGACCAGTTTTATGACTACTATGAAGAACATGGAATCAAAAGATAGTTGAGTGCACCCAGAACCCCTTAGCAGAATGGGATTGTAGAAAGAAGGAACAAGATCATACTTTATACAATGCACACTATGATGATTGAAGGAAAAGTTGTGCACACCTATTGGAGGGATGTAGTCAATACAGCAGTCTATACTATCAACAGAACACAACTAAGACCAGGAATAGATAAGACACCTTATGAACTTTGGTTTGGTAATGTACCTATAGTAAAATACTTTAGAATCTTTGGCAGCAAGTGCTACATCAAGAGAGATGATGGTGTTGGTAAGTTTGATGCTAGAAGCGATGAAGGTATTTTTCTTGGTTATTCTACTAAAAGCAAAGCATATAGATGTTTCAATTTAAGATTAAAGAAGATAATTGAAAGTACTCATGTAAAGATTGATGAGAAGTTCATGGTTCAAGAAAGGTACTACGAATATGCACCTATGATTGAGGATGAACCCAAGCCTAACAGTAAAGACACTGTTATTGAAGAAATATTTGATTGAATTGATGTATCATGTAATGAACCTGAATCAAGAAAAGAAGTATCACAGATTACAGATGAGGATGTCACACCAAAAGTTTCAAAATTCACATCTAGGTATCATTCAAAAGATGATATCATTGGAGACCAGAGCAATAGTATTTTGACTAGATCTAAAGCAAAAATTTTAACATTGGATGAAGAGGTATGTTTACTTTCATAGATTGAAACTTTAAATGTTGAAGATGCTTGCAAGGATTTTGATTGGCAGAAAGCAATGGAAGAAGAATTAGATCAAATAATAAAAAATGATACATGGGAATTGGTTTCTAGACCTAGTGACAAAAATGTGATTGGAACAAAGTGGGTATTCAGGAACAAGATGAATGAAGATGGTATAGTGGTAAGTAACAAAGAAAGAATAGTGTGTAAAGGATATGCACAGAGTGAAGGGATAGATTACACTGACACATTTTCCCCTGTGAGCAGACTAGAAGCCATTAAGTTATTCTTGGCCTATGCAACATTCAAAGACTTCAAAGTATATCAAATGGATGTCAAATCAGCCTTTATAAATGGTGACTTGAAGGAAGAAGTCTACATAGAATAGCCTGAAGGATTTAATCTATCAGATAAACTAGACATGGTATGTAGATTGAAGAGGGCACTCTATGGACTTAAATAGGCCCCAAGAGCTTGGTATGAGAGACTAGATGGTTATCTTACCAAGATTGGATTTAAGAAAGGAGCAACAAATTGTAACCTATTCATAAGAGAGACACTTGATGGACTATTACTTGTTGCCATATTTTTTGATGACATTATCTTTGGAGGTAATGACAAGCTTAGTGTAGGATTTTCAAAAGAAATGTAGAATGAATTTGAAATGAGCATGATTGGTCCTATAAAATATTTTTTGGGATTAAATGTAAAGCAGGCAGATAAAGGAATATTTATACATCAATCCAAATATGTGAAGGAGATATTGAAGACTTTCAAGATGGAAGATTGTAAGCCAGTATGCACTCCTATGATAATAGGAAGCAAGCTTTCTAAAGAAGATGACTCTGCAACAGTTGACAAGACATTGTATAAGTCTATGATTGGAAAACTTATATATCTTACTCAATCTAGACTAGACATATCTAATGTAGTTGGCATTGTTGGTAGATTTGCAGCTAAACCAAAATAGAATCACCTAATGGAAATAAAGAGAATATTCAGATATCTAAAGGGAACTATAGACTATGGTTTATGGTATCCTAAATCAAAGAATGTACAACTTCATGTGTATACAGATGTAGATTGGGTAGGTTGTAATGATGACAGGAAGAGTACTTCTGGAGGAGTAGTATTTCTTGGAGATAGGTTGGTTTCTTGGGTAATCAAGAAGCAAAATTGTATCTCTCAGTCGATAGCAGAAGATGAATATGTTGCAGCAGCATTGAATTGTTCACCAATGGTTTGGATCAAGCAGATGGTTAAAGATTTTGGTATACAGGTTGATTATCCTATTTTTATTCACTATGATAACACCAGTACTATCAACATGTCCAAGAACCCTGGGATGCATGCAAAGAAAAAGAACATTGAGATTAAATACCATTTTCTTAGAGAAAAAGTTTCAGATAATGAAGTAAAATTGGACTATGTGAGCACCAAAGAACAGTTGGCAGATATTTTCACAAAGCGTTTATCAAAAGATACTTTTGAGTATCTCAAGGAGAAGTTGGGAGTAATTCCCTCTCTTGAGTTTGATTAGATAAAGCAGCAAGAATATCAGTCCATAGTGATTGATGAATGGTTGACTACTCTACTTCTGGAGCAGTACCTGTGCCTAATTGTTTATGGCTCCCTTTTCCATTGATGTCAAAGGGGGGGTATATAGTAAGGGGGAGCATATACTCTGGGGGAGTATGAACATAGACAGAGGAGCTGCAGCAGTGTAGAGGAATCTTTGATGAGTATCTTGAGAAGATTGTAAAAAGAAAGAAGACACCATGTGTTGAAGATATTTTTAATATCATATGCTGCCATCAATGTCAAAGGGGGAGATTGTTGGAGATTTACCTTAGCAGCTAGTTGATTGTATGTTTGTCATTGATGACAACATATAATATACAATAGATTCTCTATGTACTTATCAAAATGATGGTATCAAGCCTTGCGTGGTTATATTCATTTTTTAGACATGTTGTTTATGTTTTGTTCATACACGCAGACTCAGATATGAAATTTCAGTTATGTTGTCTAATTCTATTAATGACAGTTATAGTTTCTAGAGGTTATCTATATAGAGCTGATGTATTGCATTGGTTCTTGAGTTGTGCCTATCTTTGGGATATGCATGTGTATATTCAAGTTTAATTATGAGTTGAAGATAGTTATCTAAAGGCGCCAAACGTGTTTTAACAAGATTGAAAAGTTAGAGTTAATTTGGTGAGGCCGACTTAGTGAAGCGTCGCATCTATTTAGTTTATATTGTGTGGTTGTAATTATGCTTGTGTGGTTAGTTAAGCCGACAAGGATGTTATGAAGAGTTTCCTAATAGGTCCCATGATCTCATACTTTTAGGTAGATACTTATAGTAGTTCATTTGTGGAATGCTAAGTGTCAATGAGAAGATAAGAGACATAAAATGTATAGAGAAGAATATCAGTTGTGTTTCATTCATCAAGGATCTATGTGAAGAAGAAGTGAAAGATTACAATACATTGGAATTGATCAAGACAACAAGTCTCTTCTACAGTTCATCATCAGATATAGTGCATATCTGTTCTATAGAAGGCTGTAGCCTACACCATTGAAGCAGTGAGCTTTTGGATAGTGGGTCTTCTCCCTTAATAGGGTTATTTGTAAAAGACTCCTAATAGGGTCAAAACCTTAACCAGGTCACTATACTTATTTCATTGTAAAGAACAACTCCTAACAAGGTTGCAAGATCTTCTAATAGGGATTATTATAAACAAGTATAGTTCATTGTGGGTATTAATTCCCACTGGGGTTTTTACCATTTGGTTTCCTCGTAACCAAATTATGGTGTTGTCTATTGTGTTATCTGAATGTGCATTTACTTTATTGTATTTTGGAGTTAATAAAAGAAAAGAATTAAATTAGCTGATAACTGATTCACCACCCCCCCTCTCAGTTATCCTTTGGGACTATTCTAACAGTTGATAGGTTGTCATTAAGTTCTCGTGGCATCATCTTATCAAATTTTATAGGTACATATTTGAATGTAATCATTGCTTGAATGATGGCTTCTTCAATTTTATTCCGATCCTTGGGAGGTAGGGTTAGCCATTGTCTAACCTTAGCATGTGATATGCCACCTATTTTGGTGATTGATTCAGCAACCTCATCAATTATCTTAGCAACTTTATTCTTTGCAGGTTGGAGTGCTTGTTCACTCTCATCTTGCTCAGTGTATTCCTTATCTTCCTTTCTTAGGATTAATCTCCTTCTTCTCTTTGGTTCTGATTTTTTCCCGGTTTGAGACTTTCTTTTATAAGTCCTCACTTGTCCTTTCTTAACCAGTGGTGAATATGCTTTTGTAGTTTGACTCCTCTTCCTTAATGCAACAATAGTTCTTGGTTTCTTTTGGGGTGGTGCATCAGATTCTGTTGATTAAGAGTCACTAAATTGTACACCTTCACCGACAGGTGACTATCCCTCGGTGTCATTTTTTTGTTCTATTTCACCAACAACTTTTTCCCATGTGACTTTACCATTTTGGTCTTCTTTCTATCTATCTTTTTAAAGACTAAGCCTATTTTGATTCTAGTCTTAGATTCTTCATAGGTGCCAAATCTTGGTAATAATTTGTCTAGTGGTTCATTTAATAATGCTTCAATAGTATTTGTGGCCTGATCTATGTTTATCTCATAGTCAAGTAGTGCTAACCATGTTGTGCTTGGTACATCTGGTTTGATCAAAGTTGTATCAGTGTCCACCATGAAACAAATATCATCTTTATATTGATCCACCAGTTGTTCTAGTATCCTCATCCTTTTCTGCATTATGTCCTTGAATCTAGTGAAATATTCATCCATGACTGATGTAAAGTTTTCCCCTAGTGACTTAATAAATTCACTAATTTGAATTATCACTGGTCGGGTAGTGTCCCAACTGACATTACCGACAGATGGGAAAAAGTCTTGAAAGTAGAAGAATATACACATGAGGAGTGAACCAAACTTACATGAATTATATTTTTCTAATCTAATGGTTCTCAGTTTCTCCTCTAGTTGCTTTAGTAGAAGCTCAGATAGATCCATTTGTAGGCCCTTCTTCACAATCTTATGTCCAGTGTCAACTTCTCGACATGCTATGTTGTTTAACCAGCTGGTTTTGAATACCTTGTATCCCAACACACATGCACCAAACTTCAGTTCTAGATCGGTGATGGAGTTTACCTTCAATCCTCTACAATCCCATACTCCACCTATCATTGTTTCTATGTTAGGGCGAGGAGGATGTTTGAGTGATTTTTCCTTGTTGGTTACTCGATAACTGGTCACTGCGTGTATTACATCCATAGTGATCTATTTGGGCTCATCCAACCACATCTTTTGGTCATGTACCTGGCTAAGAACTATCCATATCCACTCAGTCTTGAATTCCTTTGATAACATTAGGGAATTTGTCAACCCTTTCACCTCAATGTGTTTATGTTCATATTTGATGTTTCTATCTATGTAAAGCTTCTTGTAAGCTTCCTCAAATTCTAGATCTCTGATTTCTACAACTTTGTAGTAGATATAGGCTCAGAAAACCTCAACTAGAAACACCCTAGGTGGTATGCTTGAGAATTCTCCAGCATCGTCGGGTTGTGAAGCAACCTCGGGACATAATTTGTACTAAGGATCTTCACATGTAGAGTTCTTGATCAAAGTAACTTTCTTATCCTTCGCATTCTTGATCTTGTAGACACAAGATGTGGTTTCCATTATATATGGAAATTAGGGCTTTTTACGTAAACAAATAGTGAGCTCAGTGAGTCTTAGTTACTCACTTGATCTTCTGTAGCTGTTGTGAATCTTTATGAATACCATGAATATGCTTGTGGGTCACTTTTCAATCTGATCATCGTTCTTCGCTCTATTTCTATCTGCTTCACTCTACTCTTTTCTCTTAATTGCATGGTGAATGAATGAGCTCTCTATCGACCTTTTATAGATGATGCCCTAAGTTGTGCAATAAATTATTTACCCACTTCTTGGTGTTCGAAGATTTAGTCACTCGGGGAACACTAAATTCATTCTCGGTGAGAATGCGATGGTCAAGGTAAGTGTCAATTCAATTGACCTTTCACTTGTTTACCAACGAATCTCGGTATATAGTAAAGACCTCTTAGTATATAGCAAAGACTTCATTGTATTTTTACATGATTAATGACAATTCTCGGTTTACATTAACAACTTAGCTTTTATATGTTCACTGACGATTCTCGGTATGCATTGACCGACAAGATTGGACTCACAAAATCATAACAAGTAATACCATAGTTCATCTTTGTTCATGTTAATTTGGCATATTATCAATGTATGTTGGAACTAATGTAAAATATAACTTGGTAGAGTGTAGTTCCATACTTTTTATGCTTAGATGAGGGTGGTGGAATCACCAGATCCATTGGATAAGGTGTCACCAATTTTATTGCTTGGTCCAGCATCATTAGTGTTTGCAGCTTTCCTCCACATTTTGTTTCTAATCTTCCTTATGTCTTCAATGGTATTTTCATTGGAAAAATTTCTTGACTCTGTCACTTGGTCTCTGTAGTCCTTGCATAGATGAATGACCCTATGACAATGTAAGCATGTCATTTTAAGGTTAGTCCAACTTCTAGACCTTCTCATCCATTTTCTCATGCAGTTTGTGGCTATGTGTCCATATCTACCACATGATGTGTATTTTTTCCATGTGTTGTCATCCCAAACATATGAATTAATGACTCTTCTTAGTTGATAAGAATTTTAGTTTTCTTTTGGCTTCCATGCTTGTTTTTTCTTTTTCCTACATTCAAGAGATGTGTGCCCATGCATTTTGCAAGTAGGACAATATTTTTCCATGTAGGTTTCCTTCTTTGGTTGTTTCACCTTATATTTACATTAATATGCTTTATGTCCATGCTTGTTACAATTATAACAATTTCCTATGAGTATAGCTGTGGATTTAGGAATACCTTTAGCTTTTCTCCTGCAAACATTTGATGTATGGCCTAGTTTTCCACAGTGATTGCATGACTGCTTCCTTGGTCTTGGATTTGTGTAGACATCTTTTTAATTAGATTTATTTTATGATTCTCCATGCTTGGTATACCCTAGACCGATATTTTTGTTGAATCTTATTTGTCCATTCAGAAAATCATCCATTCTTTTGGTACTCTCTTCAGCTTTCTTGATCATATCAATGTGTTGTTGCTAAATCCTTACTTCATGCTTCAGTCTCTCATTTTCTTCTCTTATCTCACCAATAGCTTCTAATTTCCCATTGAGTTCTATGTTCACTTGGTTTTTCCCATGGCTCATAAGAACTATTTGATTGGTGATCTCATGATGATGTTCAATAAGTCTCTATATCTCTGTCTCTCTCTTTCTTGTAGTTTTTTAGTGATTTTCCTGCTGTCATCAATAGCTAATGTTCTTTCTTGTTCAGCTTGTCTAGAATTATTCATAACATCAATCATCCTTACCATCTATGTCTCTTCATTGATTTGCAGTATCTTTACTTGTTCTATCAGATGTTTATTGATTTCATTTAGACTTGTAATACTTCCTTCAGATGTGTTTGATGTATTGCTAGATGTAGACCCTGATGACTCAAACAAATCAAGCATCTCTTCTTCATGACACTCTGTTTCATTGTACTAAGATGCCATATCTTTTATTTTATCTATTATCTCTCTCATCTTGATTCTTTCTGATTGGTATTGCTCATAGAAGATATGTATCTCTAACTTCTGATTCTCAATATTCTTGTCTAGCTTATACCTTTCCATCATATGATATTTTCTCTCAAGTGATTTAAACTTTTCCAAATAAGAGATCTAGCTCTGATACCAATTGTTGGAACAATGGAATGGTGTTTAATGAGAGGGGAGGGGTGACTCAGTACACTTAAAACTTTTTATCAATTAACCTTTAATCCTTTAGTAATCAATACCTTACATTATCAACGATAGATGCTATTCTTATATTTATGGATGTAATATCAAATCATAAACTTAATTATCCTATAAACATTCATAGAAACATTCATGAAATGTAATGACACATGAAACAAGAGTTGGTAACATAGGAAACCCCTATTAGAAGGTAAAAAATGAGGTGCGGATGAAACCCACAAAGCTTCACTATCTACATAATGGAAGGTGTCAGTTAAGGCTACAAGTTTGATCACTTCTGATGATCTTACCCTATTAGGAGTAACATTTTTAGATTGGTTAGGTCTACTAGGTTAAGATATTTAGCAACACTATTTAGTGTGCACTCGATTAAGAGATTTACATAAGGATTGTTAAATTTACCTTCTTAAAGGATTTCTTCTATTTTCTAGTACACTTTTTAGAATACAGTCAAAAATACTTGTTGACCTGAAGATATGGAATCCTGAATTACTGAGTATAGATCCTTTAAGTTCACATGTATATGTATCACCTATAGTGATTGATTAATACCTCTGTTTTTCTTAGTAGCCTTGAATCTTGTTCTTGATAACTAATTTCATCTTTTGTTGTCCTTCTACATAAAACTCTCTATTTGATCCATAGATGTCTGTTGTGGCTACAATCATCATTGTCTGATTGATTTCTACATCTATTTATATAGTGGATTGACCTAAATAGGTTTCACGCTTTACAAGGATAGCTCTATGATCAAATGTTTACAACTTGATCTTGATCTCCTAGTTTGCATGTTTACAATCAGTTAGACTGATTAAAACAATTACATATGCTTTACTTGTCCCTCAAGAAATGGTTTTAAAGATAATATTTAAAGCTAAATATAAAACTTAAGTGTTTTATTAGACGTGTAACTCAGATCCACATTTCTTGGAGTTAAAGTTGCCTCTCAATAGACTGGTTCTTGGGTTGCTCTATAGTATTTCCTCGGTGATGTCTCTGTAGACATTCTACTTCTCAGTTTTCTCTATAGACTGACTTTTGGTGTTCATTGTGAACTTGTCTCTCAGGTTCCTCTGTCAACTTGTCTGTCAGTGAATACTAGTTTCGGTGACCTTTGTGAATTTTTGTGTTGGTTTGCACAATAAACATGTCTTTCAATGATCATGTTACCAATGGTTCAAAAACTATTTCCTTTGTATACAAATGAAAAAATATGATCATCATGTAATACTCCTAATAGGGTAAAATATTTATTATTGAGTTCTTTCATCTTGTGGGTTCGATCCCCACTATGATTTTTCCCCTAACAAGTTTTCAATGTAAAAAATTTGGGTGTTATGTGTTGCTATTGTGTTGAGATCTTTCTTTCATGTTTATCATTCATATCTGAGTTTAAAGTTTGTAAGTTGGTAAAATTTTATGGATATTATGGAACAACTTATTCACCCCACCTCTTAGTTATGTGTGTGCTTCTTAAGGTCTAACAATTGGTATAAGAGCTAATGTCCTCTTTGAGAAGCTTGACTGCTTGAGGAGATCTCAAATGTTGACCTTTAAGAAGGATAGTCTAAGATTTGAAGGAAAAAATTATACTATATGGAAGGACCAGTTGATTACACACTTGAGATGTCTAAGCAAATAACATTGGGTTTTTACAAAGAAGATTTAAAAGACTCATACATATCTTGCTACTGTGACTCAGTGATAAGAAGAAAGAATATGAGATTAAAACCAAATCTTATGAAGCCTTGAAGAGTACATTATCATATGTTGAATATACAAATGTTCTAGGATTGGAGACTGCACATAAAGTATGGGAAAATTTAGATACATTATATGAAGGAGACAAGTTTGTGAAGAAAGTGGGGCTATAAATCCTAAGAGGAAAATATGAATTAATGAGGATGAGAGAAGATGAAAACATTACTATCACTGACCTTGTTTGTGGAATAAGATGCATTTATGGAACATTGGAGGAAGAAGAGATTATTTCTAAAATTCTGAGATCCTTGCCTCCTTACAAGCATAAAGTTATTGCTATTTAAGAAATCAAAATGGTGTCTACTATGACAAGAGATATATTGGTTGGTAAGTTATCTGGTTTTGAAATGAGTAAATTTGGAGATAGATTTCCTAAAGTTTAATCTGTACTTAAAGCTACTATTTATAAGGATAAGCAAAGATATGACCCTGGTGAAAGTTCATCTAGAATTGGTATATATGATAAGGAATGGGAAAATTTTGAGAAAGAGGAAAGAGAGCTTGAAGCCCTATTCTCAAAGAAGTTACCTTAGGAATCTGGAAAGTGTGAGGAAAATTTTACTTTGAATTGTTTTGCATGTAATAAGATTGGTCACATTTCTTCTAGATGTCCTAACAAAGAGCCTAAGTACAAGCATAAGAAGTTCAGACATAAATTTTAGAAGAAATGCTACTATGTTTTTGATGAAGGAACAACTGATGATGAATCTGAGAAGAGAAAATAAGAGAGTGTGTTCATTACTATTAAATATGAGAATTCTAGTGAAAAGAAATCATTGGTTTCTCATGTGGATAACACAGATGACTGGGTTATTGAAAGTGGATGTTCACATCACATGACTAGAGACAAGAGGAAATTAGTGAAGCCTGAAGAATATTATGGTGGTGGTGTTAGATTTTGTAACAATTCTTCTTTTTTGATCAAAGGAAGAGGTTAAATTACACTTGATGGTAAGATTAATACTAATCATGTTTAATATGTTGAAGTTTTAAAGCATAATCTTTTGAGTCTTAGAAAATTAGTTGATAAGGGATATCACTTGGAATTCAAGAATGGAATGTGCAAAATAATTGGAAGCACTGGAATTGAGATTGCATTAGGTACAAATACTAGAGGTAATGTATTTCATTTGAAAAATTTAGAGAATAGATTTTTGATTGGAAAGGTTGATGACATTTGGTTATGACATAAGCAATTTTTTCATGTAAACTTTGATAACATTGTGAAGATTAGCACTACAAATTTTGTAAGAGATTTACCTAGATTGTTGAAACCTTCTAATGTGATGTGTAAGGAATGTCCATTGGGAAAGATAACTAAATATATCTACAAAAGTAAGACCTATTCTTTGAGTGAATTGTTAGACTTGGTACATACTAATTTATGTGGTCCTACTAAGACTAGAATTTACTATGGAGACAAATACTTTATTCTATTCATTGATGATTATTCAAGGATGATGCGGGTTACATTTTTGAAAGAAAATTTTGAGACATTTGATGAATTCAAGATATTTAGAGCTATGGTTGAAATTGAGACAAGTATGAAGATAAAATGTTTGGCATCTGACAGAGGTGGAGAGTTTACATCTAGATAATTTGATGCATACTGTGAAGAGCATGGAATATAGAGACAGATGTCTACTCCGTGGACCCCATACACAAATGGAATTGCAGAGAGAATAAATAGAACAATTCATGACACTGCAAGGTGTTGGCAGTGGGCTAATGTCCCTTTCAAGATTCGTGACATGGTTTAACAACCTATGGTGTCTTCTATAAGTCTAGTGGGTATCGGGCAATGATAGGTTGATATTTTCATGCAATGACAACCCTAAATTCTAAAAAGTGGTATCAGAGCTTGGTCATAGGTTTGAATCATGTAGGCCATGAAGAGTGATATTGCAAGCGAGATTATTGGCAGTGAGCTAGCATCCCTCGCAGGATTTGTGACATGGTTTAACAACCTCCCGTGTCTTCTATAAGTCTAGTGGTTGTATTGAGAATTGATAGGTTGATCTTTTGGTGCAACAACAACCCTAGATTTTAACACAAGGACAATGAAGATTGAAGGAAATGTTTCACAGATCTATTGGAGAGAAGCTATTAGCACTATGGTCATATCCCTACTGTAAAATATTTCAAAGTCTTTGGAAGAAAATGTTACATTAAGAGAGATGAAGATTTCTAAAATTTTGATCCTAGAAGTGTTGAAGGAATATTTCTTGGTTATTCAACAAAGATAAAAGAATACAAATATTAAAATAATAGATTGAGAAATATTATTGAGAGTGCTAATGTGAAAGTGAATGAAAGTTTTATAAAACTAGTTAGATCTTGCAGTTATGAATCAGATGAAGAAGAAGGAAAACACAAAATCAGAATCAGAATTAGAATAGTTCGGTGGAACATAATAAATAAGTTGGAAATGATGAAGAGTTGGAAACACAAGTGGTGCAAGGGAGGACAGGAACAACCAGGGCCAAAGGCACACCCAACTATCCAGCCACCTTGTGGAGTAAATACAACAAAATCAAACAACACAGAGAACAACACCAAGGAGAGAAAGAACAACAAAAATATCTTTATTGATTCATAAAATTACAACATACATGCCTGACTGTGAGCCCTTCTAGGTTATGACCAAAAAAATCCAAAATTTTCTATCTTCTACCTTCTCATATCATCTATTATGTACTTGCTCTATCAAATCTTCCTAACCTACACATAGACATCCCTATTTATACTTTCCAAAGTAGCTTACAGAAGATTATAGACTATTACAAAGATAGAAGTTAACCACAAAATGGTGTGCACACATCCCAAGATAAGATACAAATATTAAATGCACAACCAAAAATTAAATACATAAGTCAGCACCAACAAGAACCAATCAAAGACAAACTCAGTCAAAGAAGAATCGAGCATCAGGTTCACTCGGCATAGGAAGGAATGCTTGGCAAACACTAGACAACTTGGCACATATAGCTTGACCAACACTGGAAAAATTGGCACACTGAGGAACACTCAACAATACTGCAACTCAACACTTACTGATAGAATGAACAAAGATGAATATGATGGCAAGGCAACCTAGGATGCTCCTGCATCAATAAGAGTCAACCAAAAATGCAAATCCAAATAATCCAAGGTATGTAAAGCTAAATCATTTAGAGAATCAAATTATTGGTGATAGAAACAAAGGTGTTTATACTATAGGAAGAATTTATAGAAATTAAATTTTTTATTTCTAAGATTGAACATAAAGATGTTGATGAAGCATGTAAAGATGAAAGTTGGTTCAAATCTATGGAATAAGAATTGGAATAGATTGAGAAGAATAAGACATGGACTCTTGTTCCTAGACCTGTTGATAAGAATGTGATTCGTATGAAATGAGTATTTAGAAACAAATTGAATGAGGATGGAGAAGTGATTCAAAACAAATACAGACTTGTTTGTAAGGGATATTCTCAAATGGAAGGTATTGATTTTGAGGATACTTTTTCTCCTATTTCTAGATTTGAAGTTGTTAGAATTTTTCTTGCATATGCTACTTAAAAAATTTTCAAACTATATCAGATGGATGTTAAGTCTACATTCTTGAATGAAGAGTTGGAAGATGAAGTCTACATCGAGAAACTAGATGGATTTTCCTTGACTGATAAAGATGGCATGGTTTTCTAATTGAATAAATATTTGTATGGACTAAATAAATCTCTTAGATCCTGGTATGCAAGGTTGGACAAATATTTGTTGAAGATTGGTTTCAATAAAGGTATTGATGATAGTAACATTTACTTCAAAATTGTTGATTATAATATTTTTATTGTTGAAGTCTTTGTGGATGATATAATTTTTGGTGGAGATGACAAGCTAAGTAAGGAATTTTATGTTGAGATGCAAAAGGAATTAGAGATGTCTATGATAGGTGAGATGAAATTCTTTCTTGAACTACAAATTACATAGATAAATAAGGGTATTTTCATTTCTCAGTCTAAGTATGTGAAAGAATTGTTGAAGAAATTTGGTATGGAATATTCAAAACTTGTTGGTAATCCTATGATTAATAGTGGTAAATTGAAAAAGATTGATGATACACCTAATGAAAATCAGACTAGATACAAATAAATGATATGTGGATTGTTATACATGAAACAAACTAGACCAGACATTATGAATGTTGTTTGCATTGTTTCTGATGAGGCTAATTTAAGGCCTATTTGGTTTATGATTTCACATGTTTTTATGGTTAGGACTTGGAAACTTCATGAGTTTTTCATAGACTTATTCAAAGTGCTTATGCTTTAAAATTGTTATGTGTGTGTGTGTGCACTTTAAGTTTAATGAATATGCTATATA
>MU227644.1:2736659-2752107 GCA_018584345.1 Thuja plicata | reverse complement strand
AGGTCCATAATATCTTGATTGTATACAACAACATACCCATTGATGATGTAGATAATATACCTTATGATGATATTACTTTACAAGAGTTTTCATATTTTGAAGGACTTGAATATTGTAAGAAAATTGACACTTCTTTTAGCTTTGCTCACACATTAGAGATTATCAAGTCTTCATCTTTTATTAGTCACCGTTTTGAGCTTGAGGACATTGTCTTTGCTATTTGGAGGATATTCTATCTCTTCCTTCTCCCGCTTCTTCTTATTTGGAGAAGAAAATTAGACATTCTCTTCCAAATACATATTGTTAGGATGATTACTTGATAGATATTGCAAATTTATTTTATGGATTTCATATTCTAAATTTAGAAGACTACTTGAGAAAATCCAACTCCCCGTTGATGATATCCATTTCACCACTACTGTCTCATTTTCTTGTCTTTGATTATTCTCTCTCTCTCTCTCTCTCTCTGTGTGTGTGTGTGTTGTGCATTATATAGTTGTGATGGACTTTTTTTAATTTCTGATTCATGTTGAATCCCCACCCATCTCTTGTACACATTTGTTTATTTTCTCTCCTTGGGGAAGGGGGATTTTTTACTTACAAGTTTTCAAGCTATTCATAGTATATTTGTGATGGACTTATTTTTTTTGTATTCATGTTGAATTCTCACTCATTTCTTGCATATATAGAAATAAGGATGAACTACAGTAAGAGGGCATTCGTTTAATGAACAGAGGTAGAGTATTGTTATAGAGCTTAACTTGCACGAGCAAAGGCTGATCTGCATAGAATTATGAATTGTGTGTATAGTTTTTTATATAGAACATTCCTCAACTTAAATAGCTTGTTAGACAGTTTGTTGATGATAATTTTGCTGGCTACTATCAGTTAAATTTTGAATATGGTTATAAATATGAGGGCCAGTACTGTCCTGTTTCAGGCTACTTAGTTTCCTTCGAACTGAAAAAAATGCTTCCTTATGAATATCAATAAATAGATCTTCCTTCTCACCTTTTTCCAAACAAAAAGACAAAACTGAAAGGAAGGTGATATCCTAACCATCTCACTATCAATTAAAACGAATCTCAAAATTTTGAAAGGGCGAAGAAAATTGCAATATTAGAAAGAGCTGTAAAAATCTCTCATATAGCCCTCTAGTGATAAGAAGTGCAGTTGAACTAAAGAATTGATCTTTTGATAATCTTGTTGGATCAATCTCTAAGATGAAGTTTGAGATTATCTAAAACTAACAACACAATGTGCATCAAGGACACTTGTTTTATTGGGTCATTTAATCCATTGAAATCGTAAACTACCAAAAATAAATTGCAGTCTGGTATGAGGTTGAAAGTTAATAAAATGGTATCATTGATCATGGAACTCCATATAGTCTAGGAACACACTGAAACAAACAATTACTATTAAGAGACTCTAAACAGCTCAAGAATGAACTAAATTTAAAAGGGGGATTCTGAAGGTAGAATATTTTGGATAAAAACAAGAATTGGTGGAAAATTACACTCTTTTTTAGAAAAACTTCAAGTTAAATTTGACTAAAACAAAGTAGGCGTAAATATTTAACCCTCATAAGAAAAATAAAATCAACATTCCTATCTTTTATACGGATATTCAAAAACTATTTCTTTCAAACACAATTCCTTCTTTTTTTTGGAAAAGGTAAAACGTACCTTTACAGAGAAAACTGTTGTCGTTGAAACACAGGGTGAGAATAAATCTCTGGATCTCGGGGTTGCAGATGAATGGAAACACAACAAAACTCAAAGCATTTAAGAGAAAGAAAAAGTTTTGGGACACATTAATAACGCACCTTTACATTTCATTTTTTGGGCTGCTTACAAGGTATGCGATGAAGGTAAGCGGATTAGGTCAACCACTGCAAACACTGAAAACCCTTGCAAACAACCATGTATACTTCCCTCACAGTTTCAAACACTGCAAACCCTATTCGCAAACCTTTCTTTACAATCCCCATAGCTTCCCTCGTGGTTTCAAACACTGTATTATTCACAAACGCTGCAAACCTTTCAAACCTTGCTTTCAATTTACAATCCCCACAGTCTCGGTGAACCCGACGAAAATTATGATGGTGTTAATTAGAATTGCAAAACCATGATATGAATCCGAAATTGCAAATTAGCGAAACAAACGCCAGATTTTGAAAAAATGGGAAGTCTCACTTCTAATTCTGCCTCGATTCCATGAAACAAAAAAGGCCTTAGAGAAATTCCAACCATAATATAGCTTGTTGATATTTCTTCTATCAAACCAGATGGGATGATAGAGGATGTCATAGTTACATTGAACTCTTGGGAATACCTAGTAGAATTTGTTGTCCTTTCCCCCAAAGCTAATATGGGGGGTATCCTCTAATCCTAGGATGACCATGGTTAGCTACTAAAAATTATTACATAGCCTGTAGGTTAGGGAAGATGAAAATATCTAATGGTATCCATACTAAGAAGTTGAGTCTATATTCCCTTGCTCAGCCTCTGTTGCAAGATGATCAAATAGTCTGGCCAGATTTAGGAGATGTTGAATCAGAAGTCAGGTCATTTCATTTCATCACACATCATTCAGGTAGATCTAGCAAAGATTGAGGTAATCAACACCTTGCCCACACCATAAAAGAAAAAGGATGTCAGAAATTTTCTTGGACATGCTGGATATTATAGGAGATTTATCAAGGATTTCAGTCAAATTGCAACACCTCTTTATAACTTGTTGAAGAAGGATTCTAAATTATCCTAGGATTCCAAGTGTGATAAGTCCTTTCTGTAGCTTAAGGAGGTTCTTAGAAAAGAATCATATTGAGAGGTCCAAATTGAGTATTTTCATTCCATATTCACATGTATGCCTCAGACTATGCCATAGGAGCAGTGCTTGGACAAAAAGTGGAAGCAAAAGAGCATGCCATTTATTTCATCAGTAAAAACCTGCAAGGAGAAGAATTCAACTATACTATGACAAAAAAGGAATTGATTGAAGTAATCTATGCACTGAATAAGTTCAGGCATTATATTACTGGTTATGAGATATTTGTCCATACTGATCATTCAGCCATCAATTACTTGATGAATAAGCCTGCCATATCAAGGGGGTTGGCTCGATAGTTTCTTCTTATGCAAGAGTTTGATATCACTATTGTTGACAAGCTAGGAAAGTCCAATTTGTAGTAGCTGACTTTATCTCTTGCTTGCATGTTCCTAATGATCCTACAACCATTGATGACAGTTTTCTAGATGACCATCTTTTTCTATTATTAGCACAAAACCCATGGTACGCTGACATACTCACCACAGGTAGGACACCAACTCACTTCTCTTCCAAAGAAAGGAAATTTCTAGCAGAGAAAAGTTTTAAGTTTTTGTGAATTGCTAGAATATTTATGTTTTACACTGATCTAGGTCAAATTATGTGTAGACGCATAAGAGAAGATGAAAGTTATGATATCCTTTGGGCATGTCACGATGAGCCATGTGGAGGTCATTTTATAGAAAAGAGAACAACATTCAACATCTTGACCATTGGATACTATTGGCTAACTAAATACACAAATAAATGCAATCGGTTCCAAATAATGGGAAGGCCTACTAAATCCGATGAGATGACCCTGCAGCCTTAGGTAGTTGTATGATAGAAGTAACCCTAAGGTGTGCTCACACAATGTTCCAGACAATAATTTTCTTTCCCTTGTCTACTTAGGATCCCAATGCCTCTTCTAGGATCTCAATAGCCTCAAGATACTAAGCCTAAGACTATTCTAAATCATCTCCAAGAATTATTCTTCTTGCGTTTAACCTTTAAGGACAACTACCACTAGTTTTGTCTCAATGCTTCACACTTTCTTGAAGGATTCCAAACATAAACCCTTCATACCAGATCCACAAATTCTACAAGGGTCTTGTCTACTACTTGTATACACATTTTTCATCCATACATTTCCATTTGAATAGGTCTTTAATCCCAATTTATTCAAGTTCCAAATCTTCACTCAAAATGATCTTATTAGGCCTAATTGACCAATTAGCCCTATCTAGAGGGTTTTTCTTGATTTCTTCCTAAATCTCCCAAAAAACCCCAAAAACTAATCTAGGATCCTGCTACCCTTTTTGAAGAATTAAAGTATTTTCAAGGTCTAGGGTCCCCAAGTCTTTTGTACATCCATGTCCTGAATTGTAGGGCTATTAGGCCTATTTTTTCTCTTCACAAGCAGTCTACTGACTTCTATGTATAAATCTATCCAAATGGATTGGATGAGCTCTAAAATTGTAACCAAGGATCTATAAGACCCTAATGAATCTAATACCACACTTGGTTTAAAACTCTTATACACACTCTTGTCTATGCATTCATCTTTTCCCCTAACATACACCTAACCGGACAGTCATAGCTCGCCTAAGGCATGATTATAAAAATAGAAAATTGATTCATATGACCTCCTACTTGAATATTCACACTGTATGGAGGCTCCCCTAACAAATTCATCCAACCACTTGAGTTTCCCACAGTCGGATTTCATGGGGGATCCATAAAACCAAAAACTATACTAAAGTGGACCAATAGACTCCCTAAAACTTAAACAATTTCCTAAGGATATCAAATCAACACTAATATAATTTCTCAATGAAAGAAAAAGTCTTGAATATACTCTTAATACATGAATCTACCAACAAATTAAGCCTTTCAATCCATTAAAACATTAAGAACATTCATAACAAGCCGACTATACTCTGTATCTCAGAACACTTGCTCTATTCACTTTCAAAAAATTGCTTGCATGCACCCCAACTTTGGGAAATGAGCCACAAGTATCTTAAGATGCCTCTACCTCATTTTTAGGCCACTATAATTGATTTCCCACTCCTATAATGAGGGGAATCCAAAGTTGTCGATTTGAATGCAAAATTTGCAAAAGTTGCAAATGTTGTCATGACAACTTTTCAACATCTTTTGCATTAATGATGCAAACTATCTTATAGGGCCTCTAACCCATAAAAATTGATGAATTAACACCATTAAAGCCTCCTTAGACATCTTTATTACCATGCTAAGGTCTATGACACATTTAGACCACATTTCCCAAAATTAGGCCTATTCTAAGGACTAAACACTTAAAAGCAACTAAACTAAACTAGAACAAAATTATCCCTAAACACTAATTCACCTAGTCACAGATAACAAAAAGACCTTCTAAGGTCTAAGAAAAAACATACTAACTTGGATAGAGTCAGTTACAAGCCAAAAATAACTACGGCTTTGAGGATAGCCTAGGTGCTCCTACACCATCCTCCCCATATGAAAAGACTTCAATCCACCCTTGGCTTGAGTAAGTTGAGGTCAATGACAAACTTTTTGAACTCTATTTCCTTTATCTAAACTGCATCTGCATCTGTTTGTCCATGCCACTTTAGTATGTGTTCTACCTTCTTGATTGGTGCAGATGGCAAGTTGATTTCCTCCACCTCCTGTATGACTTCAGTCAAACTCTAATCTGCATCTAGGATTGGGCAATTATATAAAACTAGGTCTGGAACATTAAAAACCAGAGATAGACCGATATCCTTTGGTAGTTCCACCTTGTAGGTATTTTCTCCATATTTGGTCAATATGATACATGGGCCAATTATTCTCATCTAAAGCTTATGTTTTGTTCCTTTTTGTAATCTTTATTTTTTGAGGTGAACCATCACTAGATCCCCAACTTTTAATTGGACATCTCTTTTCCTCTCATCCACTTTTCTCTTAAGCTTCTTTGTATTTTCAATGAGTGTCTTCCTCATTGTCTCATGGACTTCTTGCATAGAATGTGCAAAGTCATCAGAATAGCCACTTCCCTTGGCTCCATCCTTCAGATATTTGAGCTCATATATGCCTCTTGGATGAAGGCCATAAACTATTTCTAAAGGACTCTTACCAGTAGTCCTATTCACTATCATTATAGGCATATTCTACTTGCCCAATGAGTTGGTCCCAAGTTTGACCATACTCCTTAGTTAAACACCCTAGGAAATTTCCAAGACTCCTATTCACTACCATTTTTTGGCCATCAAACTGAGGATGGTACGCACATCCAAAAGATAAGTTGGTTCCTAATCTCTACCAGAGAGTCTTCCAAAAATGACTCATAAACTTTGTGTCTCTATTTGACACTATGCTCAATGGAAAATCATGTATTCTGACTACCTCCTTGAAGAATAGGGAAGTTATCTAACTTGCATCATTTATTGTCTTGCAAAGTACAAAGTGTTCCATCTTACTAAATATGTCAAAAATAACATAAATGCTATCCATTCCCCGCTTTGTCTTGGGTAAACCAACTACAAAATTCATGCTTAGACATTCCCATGGTCTAGTTGGAATGGGAAAAGGTTGGTATAGGCCTGCATTAGTAGATGTAACTTTTTCCTTTTGATAGATAACAAAACCTTCTACATATCTCTTAACATCCAAATTCAACTTGGGCCAAAAGTAAAATCTTTTAACTAATTCTTGTGTCTTATTAACACCAAAATGTCCACTAAGTGCACCATTGTGTTTCTCCTAGATTAGATTCTCTCTTACAGACCCCCTAGGGACACAAAATTGACTCTCTTTAAGTAATAGACCACTCTATAAGGTATATTCAGAGAATTGACTACGAAAGTGATTCTTATATTCTAGGCATACCTTATAAATGTATGCAAAGTCTTCATATTCACCATATAGGTCTTTGATGTTGTCTATCCCAATACTCTGTAGTTGTATCTCTTGAATGGTCAGGGCTCTTCTACTTAAGGAATCTTCTACCTTATTCTACAATCCCTTCTTGTGTTTGATGTTGAAGGTGTAAGCTTGTAGGTACTCAACCCACTTCATATGCTTGTGATTCATTTTATCTTGAGAGTTCAAAAAACTTAATGCTTGATTGTCTGACTAGACTATGAACTCCTTTGGAAGCAAATAATGCCTTCACTTTATCAGTGCCTGGACTAGCGCATACATATCTAGGTCATAAGAAGAGTATTTCTTCTTACCTTCACTTAGTTTCTCAGAGTGAAAGGCCACTCATCTTCCCTCTTGACTCAAGACTGCACCAATGGCTACATTGTTGGCATCACATTCCACTATGAATAGCTTTTCAAATCTTGGAAAATTAGGATTGGTTGGGTAGCAATATTTTTCTTTAACAACTCAAAACCATTGTTAGCTTGTTCATTCCATACAAATTTAGTTTTCATCCCACCCTTTATAGTATCAAGCATAGGAGAAAAAATTGCACTGAATTTTTTGATAAACTTTCTAAAGTACTATGTTAAGCCATGGAAACTTCTTACCTCAGTGCTTGTTCTTGGAGTAGGCCAGTTGATGATGGCTTGCACTTTTCTTGGATCCATCTTTAGGTTGCCTTGAGATAACACAAATCCAAGATATACTAATTATTTCTTGATGAATTGACACTTCTCCAAGTTTATCATCAGCTCCTCCTCATGTAGATTCTTTCAAACCATTTCTAGATGTCTAAGATGTTCTTGTCTTTTCTTACGTTAGATGAGTATATCATCCAAGTAGACTACCATAAAATTTCCAATATAGTCTTTAAGGACTTCATTCATCAACCTCATGAATTTTGATGGGGCATTGGATAACCCAAATGGCATGACAAGCCACTCATACATTCCTTCTATGGTATTGAAGGTTGTTTTCCACTCACCCCCCTCATTTATCCTGATTTGATGATAGTCAATCTTTAGGTCTATCTTGGTAAAATAACTTTCTCCTCCTAGACATTCCATTAGGTCTTCTATCCTAGGGATAAGGAACTTATACCTAATGGTTATTCTATTTATTTCTCTGGAGTCAGTACATAACTTCCATGTTCCTCCCTTTTTAGGGGCTAAGACAGTGGGTACAGAACAAGGGCTAATGCTTTTCCTAATCAAACCTTGGCTTATTAGTTCTTGAACCTGCCTAGCTATCTCATTTTGTTGAGGAGTCATCTTATATGCAGCCTTATTGGGAAGGGTAGCTCCAGGGATTAGGTATATTTGATGTCTTATAGACCTCTTAGGTGGTAGGGATGATGGTTTTCCATCACTAACAATGCCTTCATATTTCTGTAGCAGCTCCTGCACTTCTTTTGGCAACTATAACTTCTTTACTACTCTGTCTGCACTTTCTTCTTTTGGTTTCAACACCAGTGAAAAACCAACTCCCTCTCCTTCTTCTAAGGCCTCTGAGAACTATTTCTCACTCACCATGAGAACATTGGGGCTAGATGACTTCATTTTTTCATCCTCCAATAGTGACTATATTTTGTATGCCACATTATCCTTCTTGAAAGAATATGAATTCTTTGCACCATCATGCATGGCTTTTCTGAGGAACTTCCATGGTATACCTAGGAGTAGGTGACATGCATCCATGGGTATAAAATCACACAATAATTTTTCCTTATGACTCCCAATTGAAAAATCCACCCAAGCTTTCTCATTGACAAGGACATGTTTCCCTTTGTTTAGCCAGGTGAATTTGTAAGGATTGGTGTGGGGTATTCTTGTCATCTTCAACTTGCTGACTGCTTCCTCTAACACTATATTGTTAGTAGATCCTAATTCTATGATGAATCAATGCACCTTTCCCATTATTTTACACTTCACCCTAAACAGTGACCTCCTTTTACTAGGCTCTTCTTTTACTGGCTCCTTAACTAGAGTTCTCCCCATCATAAGATTTTTTCCTTCCTCTGACTCTAAGGGAGTCTTAGGGTGTTTGTTTCCACCACTAGTCTCTTCTTAGACATAATTCACCCTCTTATCATTTCCTTGAGAAGTAGTACCCTTCTCAGGACACCTATATGCAAGATGTCCCATCTAGTTGCAGTGGTAATACTTCATAGTAGAAAAGTAGTTACCCCTACCTTGGTTGTTGTTTCTTCCTCTGCCACTAGATTTCCTTCCTCTATTTAAACCACCTATGTTGGAGTTTCCTTTTTATTTTTTGACAAATTTAGTCTCCCCTTTATTCTTGGGTTTATAAATCCTTCCACCATATCCACCTCTCTATCTTCTAGAGTCTCTTCCTCTACCTCTTCCTCTGGTAGTACTAGAGTCTTGTTTCTTCCTTAGCTTCTCTTCAACTTTGATGGCAATTTGGTGGCACTTCTGAATGATGTCTAGAGTCAAAAGACTCATCTCATCCTGTATGGTCCACTTTAGTCCATTAAGGTATCTTTCTACCTTAACCTTCTCATCCTCTACAACTCTAGATCTCATGCAAAGTCTCTGAAACACTTCTGTATAGGAGTATACATCTAGCTCCTTCTGTCTCAAACATTGTCTTCTCTTATGCAATTGGATTTCATAATCTTCAGGGATATAAGAATCTCTGACTTTTGCAACCATATCCTTCCATAAAGTAATGGGCCTCTTTCCTTCCCTCTCTCTCTCATCATGGATGAATTTCCACCAAGTGAGTGTAGACCCTCTCAGTATAGCCTTTCCAAGCTTCACCTTTTGAGCCTCAGTGATTCCATCACACTCAAAATGGTTTTCTAGTCCCTCTATCTATTCTAAGGACTATATCTGGCTCCATCTTTCCAGTAAAGATTTGAACTCCTTCTAGGGATTTTCCACTCATATCCTTTAAATCTTTCAAGAATGGCTCCTCATTAAGGACACGGTCATCTTCAAGTACTTCATCATCAATGGAAATGTCCTTGCCTTTCCCTTCAACCTTATCCTTCACTTCATCTGCTTTCACATCAACTTCATCTACCTTTTTCTCTAATTAAGCCAATCTGTCAAAGAGTATCCTATTCTCCACATCTTGAACATCTACCTTCTTAGCAGACTCAACATTGGTCACCATTGTTGACTCTCCTACTGATTCTGTTGGTTGGAACATTAACCAAAATCCTAATCAACTATGCTCTGATACCAATTTGATAGAAGTAACCCCAAGGTGTGCTCACATAATGTTCCAAACAAGAATTTTATTTCCCTTATCTAATTAGGATCCCAATTCCTCTTCTAGGATCTCAATATCCTCAAGACACTGAGCCTAAGACTATTCTAACTCTTCTCCAAGAGTTATTCTTCTTGTGTTTAACCTTGAAGGACAACTACCACTAGTTTTGTCTCAATGCTTCACACTTGCTTAAAGTATTCCAAACATAAACCCTTCATACCAACTCCAAAAATGCTACAAGTGTCTTTTCTACTACTTGTATACACATTCTACATCCATACATTCCCATTTGAATAGGTCTTTAATCTAAATTTAGTCGAGTTCCAAATCTTCACTCAAAATGATCCTATTAGGCCTAAATGACCAATTAGCCCTATCCAGAGGGTTTTCTATATTTCTTCCTAAATCTCCAAAACAACCCAAAAAACTAATCTAGAATCCTAATACCTTTTTTGAATATGTAAAGGATTTTCAAGGTCTATGGTCCCCAAGTCTTGCGTACATCCATGTCCTGAATTGTAGGGCTATTAGGCCTATTTTTTCTCTTCACAAGCAGTCTACTGACTTCTATGTATAATTCTATCCAAATGTATTGGATGAGCTCTAAAATAATAACCAAGGATCTATAATACCCTAATGAATCTGAGACCACACTTGGTTCAGAACTCTCATACACACCCTTGTCTCTGCATTCATCTTTTCCCCTTCCATACACCTAACCAGATAGTCATAGCTCACCTAGGGCATGGATATAAAATTATAAAATCAATTCCTCTAGCCTCCTACTTGAATATTCACACTATACAGAGGCTCCCCTAACACATTCATCCAACCTTTTGAGTTTCCCTCAGTTGGATTTCATGGGGGAGCCATAAAAATAAAAACTACACTGAACTAGACCACTAGACTCCCTAAAACTTAAAAAATTTCCTAAGACTACCAAGTCAACACTAATATACTTTCTCACTAAAATAAAAAGTATTTAATAGAATCCTACTACATAAATCTACCAATAGATTAAGCCTTTCAATCCATTAAAACATTAAACAAGCTGACTGTACTCTGTATCTCAGAACACTTGCTCTATTCACTTTCAAAATCTTGCTTACATGCACCCCTAATTTGGGAAATGAGCCACAAGTATCTTAAGATGCCTCTCCCTCATTTTTAGGCCACTAGTATTTATTTCCCACTCCTAGAATGTAGGGAATCCAAATTTGTCGAGTTGCATGCAACATTTGAAAAATTTGCAAATGTTGTCATGACAACTTTTGAGCATCTTTTGCATTAGTGATGCAAACTATATTTTAGGGTCTCTAACCCATACAACTCAATGAATTAACACCATTAAATCCTCCTTAGGCATCTTTCTTACCACACTATGGTTTATGACACATTTAGACCACATTTCCAAAAATTAGGCCTATTCTAAGGGATAAACACTTAAAAGTAACTAAGCTAAACTGGAATGAAATTAGCACTAACCACTAATTCACCCAGTCACAAAAAACAACAAAGACCTTCTAAGGTCTAAGGAAAAACATATTGAGTTGGCTAGAGTCAATTACTATCCAAAACTAACTAGGGCTTTGAGGATAGCCTAGGTGCTCCAGCACCATTGTAACACCTTTTGACGAATGGAGAATTGACTTTGTGGGACCAATTGAGCCTGCTTCCCAAGGTAAATCTTATATTTTGGTCTGCATTGATTATGTCACCAAGTGGCCATAGGCTAAACCTATGAAGCATCCTAGGGATAATAATGTTACCAAATTTTTATATGAATTCATTTTCACAAGATTTGGTGTACCTAGGGAGTTAGTATCTGACCAAGGAGCTCAATTTACTTCAAACCTCATAGCTGCTTTAATGGAGGAGTATAAAATTCAGCATGGAAAATCATCTCCTTACCATCTACAAGAAAATGGCCAGGTCAAAGTAACAAATAGGGAACTTGAAGACATACTTAGCAAGATAGTCTGAGTTCACAAGAGAGATTGGGAAACCAATCTTCCTAAAGCACTATGGGCTTATAGGACCACTTGGAAAACTACAATAGGATTCACCCCATTTCAGCTAGTCTATTGTAAGTCTGATATGATGCCTATGGAATTTGAACATAAAACTTTAAGGACAACATTGGAACTCAATATGGATCTTACCAATGCCCAAAAGAAGCATATTCTAAACCTGAATGGACTCGATGAGTGGAGAAAATCTTCCTTATCTAACTCAGAACTGGTGCAACAACAACAAAAATAGTGGCATGATAAATTCATAAAGGATACGAAATTCATAGTTGGTGACTGGGATCTCTTGTATGATTCAAGATATCAGCACACTCATGGGATGTTTCAAACATAGTGGTTGGGACCCTATGAGATTGTTGCTATTTTCCCAAATGGTGATATTTAATTGTCCACTGTTGATCCTGTATGCTTCAAATTACTGGTCAATGGGTAAAGGCTTAAGTTGTACCATAAGTCTCAGTGAAAAGAAGATTTCCTATATAAATTTCAATTCGAAGATGGCAGCAGGTCTCTTGTAGCATATGGCTATGAGAAATCTACTCATATCCGTTCTTCTCTTTAACCGTTCACATCACTCCATAATAAATACTTTCATCATGAAATCACTTTCACTGTAATAAATTCCATCTCATCATTTCTCATCTATTCAACCATCCACCTCATCATTCTCCACCAACAGATCATGCTTTCACGCTATCGTCAACACTTTGTTAGGTTCGTATACACTATCCATGATATTAATTTTACTAATTTATTTTTCAAATGGTTGTGCTCTTGTCACATGTACAATTGTGGGACCAATTGCTTAATTAAGTTGGGGGGACAGATCATGCTTTGTTTTATGTGTCTATGTAATTATTGTATGCTATTATTTTAAACCATATTTGCACTTTTGCACGCTTCTTGTCAAATTTAGCTTTGTGTAATGTGACAACCTTGAAGGAACTATTTATTTCGCACATAATTTGCAAAGGTGGCTAGTAAGAGAGTCTGAGAAGTAATTATGAATAGTTTATTCATGATATGTTTTAGATTTGCACTCATGTTTTAGATTTGCACTCATGTTTCCTTAAGAGCCTAAACTTTAGAAACTCCAGAACTTTCTGCTTTTGAAATTGCCTGTAGCTTCACATTTCAAGCATTCCTTGAAAAATCCTTGTTGTAGTTTGTTTGGATTTTCTGCAATTGTTTGGTGTAATTTGGTACTCTATGATATTGGTGGAGGATTGATTTGGTGTGAGCCTACAATCTATGATATTTTTTTGAATGATCAAGCATGCATGCCAAATTTTCAAGCTAGGGTTTGGCTTGATTACATTCAAAAACTCACCAGTTGGGATGGTGAAGTAGCATCATAGTTTTTAAGTACACTGAATGGTGGGGTAGCCATAGTTAGAGGGTTAAGGGTTCCATTCACTCAAAAAATTATGGCCGAGGTCATGGGGTTGCCACAAGAGGGAGAGGAATTTTTAGAAAGTTTTGATTTGACAGCTGCTAGAGTGCAGTTTACCCTGCATACAGACCCACCACTGGATATTGATAAAAAGTAAGGTACAAAAAGGTATCTTTGCCAGATCCTTATAAGAAATGTGTAGTCTATATCATAATATTTTACCTGTGAAGGCTGGCAGACATTCCTACATTCTTTCCATTTCAAGTTCTTGAGCTTCATGCAGTAGGATAATCGACCTGTGAATGTACCCAATTTCTTATTCCATATCTTGAAGAAGAGAGCTTCGCTTGTGCAGGAAGGTAAGCCTGACATTGTCTCTCACCACTATTTAATTAAGTTAATTGTAGAAAATTATTTGAGAGAGCAATTAGATATTTCATGGGACGATTTTATTTTGGGAGAGTTTGAGAACCAAACCCTAAGCCCTATAGGGTAGAGATTTGGGAAGAGGGTTCAAACTGACCATGGGATTAGTAAATTTATTGAAGAACTAGAACCAATTTCTTCTTCAAGAAGAAGATCTAGGTGTAGGAACCCTAAAAATTCTCATAGAGCCTCTACATTTGGATCCATCCAGAATACAGGCAAGAAGAATATTTCCAAAGAAAAGAGTACTTCCCTGTCTATAAAAACTACGGATCCTATGAGAAAAGAAAATGAAGGAAGAAAAAATACCTCCGATTCTTTTTGAAAGACAAAATAAAAAGTTCCTCCAGCTCCAACCGCTCCTAGGAAGCGGAAAATTCCTGATAAAGAAAAATAAACCCCATTGAGAATAAGTTGTAGAAGGAAACAAAATGTGTCCATAGATATACCACCAGCAAGGTTAGTTGTTGACCCTGAAATTTCTGAGCCAGGTGAGACAAGAATAGATGAACCTAGAGATAATCAACAAGAATTGCCTGATTTGTGATGCAGGACCATCCTGGGTGCAAGGGCAATCTTGCATCACCCAAAAATATGTGTTTTTCTATTCAATAAGGGCTATTTTGTACAAAGTTGCTATTTTTGGAAACTTACTATTTTTAGTAAGTTGGTCGTTTGAACTCAAAATGTTCTAATTTTCTAGGTGAAGGTTCATCTTAGTCATATAAGAATGCTAGTTGAATTTCATTGCCAGATCATCTGTATTGGCGAATTTATTAAGGATTTACTGTTGAGATTTTAGGGTGCAAAATCTTTGAGCTCAATTTTTAGGACCTTAGAGGCTCCGGATCGAGGTTGAACCCCTAGTTGATTGGTGCTTTGAGAGTCAGGCACTGTAGATTGTGATGTCCCCTTTCCAGAAAGTGGTTATAATAGCCAAACGGAGCTACGGTTCAAACGTTATGGCTTTCGGAAGTTGGGCTACCTAATCTCATGTTTTGTAAATATTTAAAGCCGACCCTTTTGTAATAAAAGTAAAAAATAATTAAATGCTAAGGGTAGTCAGCCTTAATGGCTAGATTTATGGAACCTTCTCGGGCGGTGAAAATTTCCTATATAAAGAAGGCCCGTAGTGTTGTCTAGGGCAGTCCTGGGTAGATCTGGGTAATAATTTAGGGCTTTGTCCTACAGAATATTGTAAGGAGAATGCCCATGCAGCTTTGCATATTGTAATTCTATAAGTTTGTAATTCCACATTTGTGGAGATAATAAGAAGCCATTTTCTGTTCTTGCAAATTGTTGTTGCTTCTCTGTTTCTGTTATGTGTTTGTGGCATTAAGGGGAGCACCCTTCATCAAGTGGTATCAAAGCGAGAAGTTCCTGAGTGTGTAAACAGATCGCCGACTGTGAGGAAGTTTGTACCAGGACCATGGTTAGGGTTTCAGCATGCATCACGAAAATGCCTCCATGAAGGGAACGTGGCGGAAGAGCTGGTGTTATGACACTTGAGGTTAGAGAGCTCCAGAGACAAGTGCAAGCATTGCAAGAAGAGATTCGCAGAGGAATGAATCTTAATGTTAGAAATGAAAGTGAGGATGAAGCCGAAGAAGGAAATGATGATCAAGAAGAAGTT
>MU227644.1:2719108-2729556 GCA_018584345.1 Thuja plicata | reverse complement strand
TATATATCTGTTACATGGTTATGTGGAATGAAATATTGTATCTTTTTGTCTTGCATTAGTTGGGTAGTTCTTCCTATAGCCATGTGATAAGAGAAAAGGATAATGTAGAAAAACTTATTATGAATTCTATCTTGGATATGTGTTGCAATTTTTTTATGTGCATGTTAATCTCTTGCAACAAATGGCGAGTCAATGTGCGAAGAAGAATTCAGCATTAGAAGACGAAGTGGTGCCATTAAGTTGAATAACTATTTTGGGACTCATAATGATTCCACCACTTTAAGTCAGTAGCGATTATTGTTGCGGACTAGGTCAAGAAAGTTAGCAGTCATTGTGGAGTAAATCTAGTAGTCATGAATTCCTAGATTCATGCGCAACTAAACACAACTTACTCCTACATTAAATGATGTTGTTCTTGTATCTTAAAAATCATCATATCCTTGACGTTGGAGAATCCTAGTTTTAGGGAGTTCTTTTTTAAGTTTTTGTTAAATAAGGTGGAGTTTCAGATTCCTTGGCTAGCTAGTTTCTGCAGGAAATCCTCTTGTAATCCAGCAATAGAGAATTACAATTCTTTTGCTACATTTTGTACTTATGCTTTACGAATGAATGAATGATATCTTCAGTTCTTAACCTTTGAGTTTTTATTCATTCACTCTTCTATGGGGGTCCATGTGGGAGGTGGACTTAGTTCATATTTAAGCAGGAGTTCATTTTAAGTTTCGTTGAAGTATTTAGAACCCTATTGCTCCTACAGCCATTCGGTAACAAAACTATTGGTTGTTCCCTGTAGCATAAGTAAATAGTTAGTTTACTATTTGTAGCATGTTTCCAAAGCTCCAGATTAAATTGTTGTTTGACTTCCTAACTTAGTATTTCCTTCCGCATTTTCATTACATAAGTAATGATGACACCTAAGATGGATTAGAGCATATACCTTGCAAAAATAATTTAAAGCTTAAGTCCCTGGTTGATAATTCAATGAGTTCAATATGTTATTTTTAGTATGATATTTGACATTGTTTTGTCATGGAGTCACTATAAAGAGGATGTCCAATCCTTAGTTACAAAGGTATTATATTGACCAGTCAGTTTCTATATTTCAATCAGAACTTAAGGAATCACATGTTGTTGTTGTTAAGAGGATATTCAGATACTTGAAGGGAATAATTGATTATAGATTATGGTATGGTAAAGATAATGATTTCACATTGAATTCATATAATGATGTTGATTGGGTAGGTAATGTGGATGATAGAGAGAGAACTAGTGGTGGAGCATTCTTTTTGGGTAAGAGATTAGTTTCATGGGAAAGTAAGAAACAAAATTGCATATCACATCTATTGTTGAAGCTGATTATGTTGTTGTTGTTAATTGTACGCAAGTGGCATGGATGAAACAAATGTTGAAAGATATCAGATTGATCATTGATGAGCCTATTTCTATATACTATGACAATTCAAGCACTAACAATATTTCAAAGAAATTTGTGTTGCATTCAAAGACAAAGCATATTTCTATCAAATATTAGTTCTTGAGAGATAGAGTGATTGAGAAAAAGTCAGATTGGAGTATTTATCTACTATAGAACAAATTGAAAATATATTCATGAAGCCCTTTCCAAAGGATACTTTTGAGTATCTTAGAGGTAAACTTGGGGTGATTTCCCCTCCTGATCAGAGCTAGAGATTAATTGAGATACATTTGTCCAGTGTGCTTATAGGGCTATCATTCTTCTGGATTCATGTTTTGGTGGCTGCTCCTTAGGGGGAGTAGTTTGTGGTAAGTATTTCATGAGTTTTTTTTTTCAATTTTTTTTGGCCTCTTTGACTTGGTGCATATATTGTGCCTTTTCCATTGATGTCAAAGGGAGAGAGATATTCATGTGAAAAATAAGAAGTTCTAGGGAGATGTTTTTTATGAGGTTATGATGGAGATGTCATATTGTAGATATTATTTATATTATTGTTGGTATTGTTTCTTTGAGAATTGATTGAATTTTTCACATCATATGTTTCCATCAATGCCAAAGGGGGAGATTGTTGGATGTTGCTGAGATTTTATTTAGATTATGCATATATATGTTGGCATTAATATTTTGTTATTGATGTCAACATAATTCTATTGTTGAAGAGAGTGATCTTGGTATGTTCAGTGAGGTTGAATTTCTTGGTATAGATACTACACACAATATTGATGTAGAGGTACCTTCAACACAAATCAATCTCTTAGGATCATACTGATCCAACCATCAATTTTATCATATTCATCAACTTTAGAACATTAGAGGCTTAACAGATAACAATGTCTTTCGTCATCATAAAAATCAATACTTAGGTTCACAACATCTCCCTACTTATCAACTTCAAGATCACTCTACTTTGTTCCTTTAAATCTCACCCTAGGGTTCCAATATCAAAGTTCTATTAGGCCATGGTAACATACCACCCTGCCATAACTCCTTGATTTCCATACACTAATATCCACATAGAGGAACCTTCTTGTGATTTTATACTAGGAGTAGTTAGTTACCATCCTTCATCTCCAGGCCATGTCAACTAACACTTGCACTTCTTAGGATCTTCCCCTTCAACCAAAGATCTCTGCACACACCTTCATTAGTTCATAAATAACAACAACCAAGTTATTGTCTATTGCAAGAACAATCAATCACATTATCCTCAATTCAATGTATCAAGTCCATCTTCAAACATTGGTAAAAACATGAAAATGAACAAGATAAATTCCAAACCATTTCAAATAACCTCCATTCAACACCATTGAATACACATAATCCATATTGGGAAACAACAATAGTTACTTGTTGACTGTCACCCAACTTAGGGCAGTCTCCGTCCTTTTGATAATTGTCTTACCATATCTGTCATTTATGCTCCTAGGGAAAAAAAGTCTTTGAAAAATATTCATGCCTATTAAAGGTGATTAAGACTCCTTCACAAATGACAACCAATGTCCCATTCATGAATGAAAATACAATAAACTTAAGTCTTTCAATGAAGCAGATATTTAGACATGATTAGCACTGTCACTTCATGACAAGAAACAAAAAAATTAGGACATCCAATCCTTAATGAATTCACTCCCAAACTTTATTAAAATGTTCATTGCATTACCGTGAGCTTGCATGACCATTAGATTTCTTTTACAACTCAAACAACTAATAAAAAAAGATCAAAATACAGACTACATTGTTAGAACACAGGAAATTCTCTGCAACTACCTGCTAGGGAATCAAACAAATTTTTCAAAACACAACCATTTGACACCAAATAAATTCCATACAAAAGTTCCTTGAATCTACTTTTCAAAATACTAGGTTTTGGATTTTTCCATTGGTTTAGTTCATAGTTATTAACAAACCCTTGCACCTGGGTCTGTCATAGATGTGTCAGGTCTAGTGCTTTGATACCATGTTAGAATTCAAGAATGGTGAATTCCCACAAGCCCAAAAATCACTTTCATGAAAATAACCTATCACGTACTAGACAAAATCCTCAAAGGAGAAAGTGCATAAATAATTGGAAAGGAAGGAATAAATGAGATTAAATTAATTAGAATGAGAATTACAATGAGATACATCCTTAATAAAGGAGACAAAAAACCTAAAGAAAAACCCTAAAGGATGCATGCATAAAATAAAATATTTATTAAATGCATGCATGCATAAAATAAAAATTATTTATTAAATGCAAACTAAAGCTTCCAAAATTTATCTTAAGTGAAAAAATTAAAAAAATGTGACTGAATTATTTAATCAATATGATTAAATTAATTATTGTTAAATATCCTTTTTAATCTAACACATACCATAGCCTTCAAACCCTAAATATCTCTAGGAAAACATTTATAATCAATATTAGGGCACAACGACATTTTTTTCCCAAGAGCCCACTGAATGAATGAATGAAGGTATTTTAATGACATTCATGAGACCAAATAGCCTATGGGACCACACTTCAAAGACCAAGATCATTATTTCATGTTCTTTTCAATATCAACCATCTTGTTATGAATCTGTATCAGAAAATCAATGGTTTTGTGCAGTCTTGTTTTATCAAAAAGTTAATTTAGACAACCCTCCTTCAAATTGTCTTCATACTGCGCACGGATATCTTGATAATAAGAACACTCAAAAATAAAGTGTCATTCTGTTTCAACATACACTTTACTACACAAAATGCATGTTCTTTCTTCCTAAACCACCTTGGGAACCACCCATCTACCTATCTCACACCGTAGATAGTGGGATCTAGTTCTCAATTGTGCTAGTACCAATCTAGATTTACCTTTGATTTCCACCTGTAATTATTCTTTATCCTCATGCCCCCAAGTGGGATTGAACTCTTTCACATAGTGGTTCTCTTTCCTCCCCATTTTCTTTGTCCAGATGACAACCTTGAATTTTTCTAGAACAAGTATTTTTATCTTTTCATTGGTGTTGAGACATTTTTGCATGTCAATGTCCCACTTATTCAACAATTCCTTATTTTGCCTCATCTATGTCTTCTTCCTGTGGTCTAATCTCTCCTCGACCACTAACTTGGGCTAGCATTATTTATCCATATTTTCAACTTTATTTAAATAGCTTAACAAATGGATAATAGTTGAAGATTCCATTAGGAAAACACATGCTTTAGCCAAGAGAATCTCATACAAAATTGTTGATTTGACTTAAGACTAGTAGTGATAAGATACTTTTGTATTCTTTTAATTTTTTTTTTTCCATTTATGGCTAGAGAGGGTTCTCCCCCAAACCTCACAACCATACAACACGTTACACAACTGGAGTGATCAACAAGATAAAAAGTGCCTTCTTGGTTTTCCAATCCCATAGTTCTGATTGTCTACACCTATTTTGCAGTAAAAAAAAAGATCTCCACCCCCCTTGCATTTGGTTAGTTCTACAAAATCCCATAGTTCCACTGAGACCTCAAAATTCTTTCACCAAGTCTCCAAGACATGCCTTTAAACACTAACATGGAATTATGATTTAGTAACCATTGTAACCCGAGACCTTTTGGGGATCACTTTTGTTTCCACTTAGTATGTGGGGTGATTTTGTTTGGTACACACAATACATAGGCAAGCCTCACAAATGTACATGCACTCTAAAATAATATAAAACATTAAAGATTTTTTTTTGTTACTTTTCTCTTCTATTTTGGCTTATGAAGCCATGGATGGGCCCCCCACACATATACAATCACTTCCTTTATTTAAAGTGATTTAAACAAAGATTTTAATTTCACCTTATTTTGAATTGCCCACAAATTTGATTTTTCCGCTCTTAGACCATTTGGAATATTGTGAATTTAAATCTGAATGATTTAAAGAAAATATTTTCCCCCAAACCATTAATGCTTCTGCTAATAAAATATTAAATTATTATTATTTAAATCATGACATGATTCAAATGACAATATAATATTTAAAATCATGTTTATAAGAAAAAGACCTAAAAATTTCCTTAAAGCAATATTGGGTCTTGTTGTGGGTCTGACCTAATTTTTTTAAAAATATACATCAACTAGACCCTGAAACTAAATTGAAACCATTCCTACATGCATCTAGATCAAAAAATATGAATAAAATGATCATTGAAGTTTGATTTTTGACCCCCCTATTTAGTATTCAAAACAAGCAGATAGCCTCTAAAGCTACTCATAAAAATCTACCAAATGATGACATGAGACCATAGCAACTGGTAGGCATGTAGAATTGTATACTGAGAATCACTCTATAAAATAGTTTATCTTGACAATGCTTAAGGCAAGAGATTTTAGTCACCAAATTCCCCTACATTATTTTTGCAAATGAACGTGCCAAAACCATCCTAAAACCCTCTCAACATGCACCTTGAAAAAATATAAAATCTTTCTTTGGGAAGCCGCAAGTAACAAAAATTTTCCATTCAGATATAATGAGTATGTGTACCAAATAAAAACTCATAACTCAACCTCTAGTGCAAGTTATCAGTGGTCAAATTCGATCACTTTCAAACTTTCATAAACATGCAAACACAAAACTGAATAAATTGCATTTGGATCAGGATTGTTAAAAATACCAAATACTACTTTGATATCTTGCAATTGAGCATGGGGATGAATTTATATACATACAATTGAAGGAACTAATTTTCATCTCTTGACCATCACCTGGATGTAAAATTTAAATACTCAAAGTGAGCCCTTTGATAGACATTGCATTGTGTAAACTACAAAATACTATAACTACAAGTGGGCTGGACTAGGAAAATATATCAAACAGGCTCTTGGGATTCTAAAAATTTACACTCGAGCACATTGATGTACTAGAAATTGTGGGAAAAAATGGCTTCTCTTGAAAATCAATTGATCAATTATTATTAGCTCTCAAAGTTGATCCTTTGATAACTCTTGCACAATGAAGTCAACAAACCATAATAAATTGAGTTTTCATTTGATTCAAAAAAAATATCAAACAAGTCAATGGGCCTTGAAAATGGGTATGAAGATTCATCAATATGCTAGAAATATATGGGAATAATTGGTTTTTCATGAAACTCAACTGGTTGTAAAATACGAGCCTCCAAAGTAGGCTACTTCAACTAAAATATAAAATGTGCATACTGTGAATCTTTGTTGACGCCTCAAATAAAGTACATCAAAAACATGCCAAATCTAGCTATGGGGGGCTGAAAATGGACAAGTTCACTATCTCATAGCCTATAAACATGTTCCCAAGACCATTTCTCATGAAAATTACTAGGCTTCAACTTATTGAATTTCAAATTAGGCCACTTAGATAATTCTTCTAGGGGTATATTAAGGAGTTAGTCAAATTTCATCATTTGCACTAAAAATTTCTTTCCAATTTTCAGGTACCAACACCAACGACCAACTACACATCTATAGATTAATGGGAGGAATGTGTGTTATGCACATGTCTCTTTGGAATGCGTGCATCTTGAGCCAAACAAGCCACATGGTTAAGAATTAAGATAGGAAAGTTGACAAAGGAGATGGAGCGACATTAAGGCTTAGGTGGATTTTTATTTTTTGGTAGAGGCATCATGTAATAAAGAATTACATAGGATGTAATTTATGACACTAAATTTTTCCTCATCGAGCATATCATAATTGAAGACTCCATATTAAGTAGAGAAAACTCACTTGAGGGTCTTTAGTCTACATGGATTTGACCCCACAAAAAAGCCCTAAAATGTCACGAGATTTCATCTAAGATGTAAGTTGTATACAAGCATGCTAGATGAAAGAGAGATATAATGATAATATAGTGATCACTGTTGGTATGCGAGTATGGGTACAATAAATTGTGTTATACTAGATAGTCATATATGATACAACTATTTTTATTAAGAAAATACAACTAGAAGAAGCTAGATAGTCATGTGATAGGGTGAATTTGATCAAACTAGTATGAGTAGAAATGGATAGATAGTCATACAATAGGGTGATATATTTTGACAACAGTGGTATGGGTAGAAAAGCTAGATGGTCATACAATAGGTTAAAAGATATACTGGTACAAGTAGTAGAGATAGTTGGTCGTACACATGATATCCATAACATCAAGACAAACAAGAAGAGATAGTTGGGTCTTATTATTTAGTATTATAACCCATAAGAGTGAAATTTGATATATGACTATGTTGATGTAAATGTGATTGATTTTTTCATTAATGGTTGTCATTGATGTCAACATTGCTTACCTAGTTAATGAGGTTTTGTTGAAGTATACTAGTATCCTACCAAGAATTTTGGTTCTATCTATCTACATATCGGAAGACATGCTATTTTTATTAGTCCCATACACTAAGATATTATATTTTGGGTCCAGATTGGTCTAGTTATCAGTTGATGTGTTTCAGAGTGACTATTTTCTTTATGATGTGTATTTCCTTATTCATCAGCTCTGATGGTTGGGTAGTATATTTATTTGTATGAGGAGGATTGTGTGGTCCACATTTCATTCCTTATCACCATGAGAATGGATTGGTGTGACCTATCTTAAATTGTACTTGGCTAACATAAAATTTCTTTATTCAACATGAATCAATACATATTGAAGATGGTCTTATGTGGATAAAAGTGTGGTATGTGAGCATATGAATAATTTTTATATTTTTGTATGCTCTTTTCTTTGTGTGAGCATGTGTTATCAAAGGCAACAATTTATTGTGTTCAGTATTTTAGTGGTTTATTTACTGTTATCATTATTGTTTTGATAGTTAGTTAGTTTTAGTAGGTAGTGATCCTCCCTTTCGCAGTTAGTCATTTCCCTTAGATGTGATAGCTTGTTTTGTATTAAGGGAAGTGAGCCTAACTGGTAGTGAGCCACACCTACAGTGAGCATTTATGAAATCACCTTAATCAGTGTCACCTTAACTAGTGTTTATTTTCATGAGGATTAGTTTCTTTGTCATTTTTCTCACCATGAGTTTCCACATAAAATCTGGTGTTTATTGTACATTTTTCATTGTTTTAATGCCTTATCTATTTGACTAGTTGGATTTGTTTTAAATAAAAAAAATGTTGATTAACTAATTCAACCTCCCTCTCAGTTATTCAACATGTTCAACAATTGGTATCAGAGCTTTGGTTCCTTGATATAGAGCTTAACTACTTGAGGTAGATCTGATGGCACACAAAATGAAAAATCCTATGTTTGATGAATCTAATTACAATACCTAGAAGGAACAAATGAGGAGTTACATAATTTCATTAAGCTACAACACCTGGAAAGCTATGGAGACTAAGTATACTACACCAGCAAATGCAGGTGGTCGCTCTACTCTTGATAAGGTTACAACTTGTGAAGAAAATCAGAAGGAAAGGTATAATATTTATTTAGTGCTTTATCAAAAAATGATCTTGCAAAATTTATTTCATTAAAGATTTCTTATGAAGTTTGGGAAAAGCTTAAAGAGATTTATGAAGGAAATGCTAGAGTTAAATTATCAATGAAGCTAGTTGTTAAGCATATGTATGAGAAATTGAAAATGGATAAAAATGAGAATATAAAAAGCTACTTTTAGAAGATTGATAATGTAGTTAATGAGGTCATAAATCATATAGGCACCCTAACCAATGAAGCCATTATGGAAAATATTCTGATGACTTTGCCAGAGAGTTATAGTGACAAAATTTCTGCTATTGAAGAGGTTTATGATAAAAAGACATTTACTCGAGAGAAATTACTTGGAACCTTGACCTCATTTGAAATGAGGAAGTTCAGGAAGGAAAAGGAGAAATTAGAGATAGCTTTTAAAGCCACAAAGACTGAAGAAGATCCAGAAGATGATGAAATTTTAGATGAATTAGAAGAAAACTTTACAAGAAGACTGAAGAAATTAACAAGTACAAAGGTATGTTACCCCTTAAATGATTTAGATGTGGAAAGTTTGGTCATATTACCACTATATGTCTAAAAAATCAAACAAAATAGAAGTTTAAGAGATATAACAAGAAATATTATTATGTCAATGTGAATGCTAGTATATCAGATGATGAATCATAAGATGAGGATTGCTTGGTTTTGACAGAAAAAGATGAACCTAAATTTGATATCTCTAACATTTGTCCAAGATCAGATGAACTTACTTCTTTATATGCTAGAAGACGTAAAGGTGAATGGTTGACTGATAGTGGTTGTTTACATCACATGATTGGTAAAAAATGTAAGTTTGTGAAACTTGAGAAGTATGATGGTGAAACTATTAGCTTTGGAGATAATAAAAAAGGCATATATTATTGGAATCGGTTTCATTACTTTTGTTGGAAAATATAACAGTGACAATGTTTATTATGTAAAAGGCTTATATCATAATATTTTGAGTGTTGGTCAGATGTGCAAGAATGGTTATAATGTTATATTTTAGGATAATGGTTGTAAAATCTAGAAGAAGTCTAGAACAATTATTGCTTCTAAAAAAAAATAGTGGGAAATATGTATTAGTTGGAAGGAGCTACAAAAATGCTTGGTAACACAGGTTGATGATAGTTATGCTAGGATTAAGTCATATTGAGAGTGGAGGAGGGGGGTGAATCATTATTACTACACTTTAAAATTAAACTTAATAAATTCAAACTTAACGAAATAATTGCAGAAATGAAATGAACATAAATGAAAAACACATAGCTCATAACACCATGTTAGGAATTTTTCTTGCATGAACTGTACTGCTTGAAATGTCTACTTGAATCTTGTTACCTCTTAATACTGATTAATAGTTCAGAGGCAACAAAAGCCTAATTTCTAAGGACTAAACAATATCCTTCTTCATTTTTGAGCTCCACATATGCTCAGGCAGGTTTTACCTTATAAGATGACTGATAACACAGTATTTGTTAATGTGGACACTAATTTGTCATGTATCTCTATTGAACAAGTTCATAAAATACCTTGTAAATGACCAAGCATAATCA
>MU227644.1:2660497-2687526 GCA_018584345.1 Thuja plicata | reverse complement strand
CTCTGAGAGGATCATAATAGAAACTTTCTTATTTTGAAATAAAACAACTAGAAAAGCCAGTTAAAAATAGAAAGCTTTATTGAAAAGAATTCAATAAATTGTTTTCTTCCTGCTTTAACTGTTTTATATCTTTGATTTAATATTATTTTATTTGAATTTAATTGTTTTATTTCTCTTTAAAGCATAATTAATTCAAAGTTTCCATTTCTGAATAGAAGAAGGATTTTTGATAGAATATTCAATTAATTAAATAAAAATGACCTCATAATTGCTTTTTCTCAATTATTTGAATAATTAAATTCAATTATTGAAAAAGGGAATATTTATTTAATAATTAAATATTATTTAATTCCTTTTCATGTGTCTCAGCTAAAGAGGGTGAATTTAATTTAATTAAAGTGCTAGGACTTTATAATTAAATTAATTCAATCATAAGGTTTGTTTAGCCAAGTAGATATTTAGGAATTAAATATGATGTATGATTAATACAGATGTAGGATTTTCTGCATTTGACACTCGGGTCAAGTAGAGTCAGTGAAAACTCAGAATTGCCTAGTACAATAGGACTTTGATGATTCAGAAGAATGACAAATGCAAAAAAATTGGTTAGGGTTGCAAGATGCCAATTTTGGGGTGTTACAATGTGTTATACTCCCTATTTTGATGATTGACTGTACAACTTCATCAATTATCTTTTGTATTTTGGCCTTTTCTTCTTGGATCCTTTGCTCTCTTTCATCTTCTTTAGTATCATCCTTGTCTTCTTTTCCTCTCACATATCTCTTCCGTTGTCTCAGTTCTTGTTTCTCGGTGGAGGATTTTCTCTTCATATATTTTTTCACATTGCCTTTATTCAATGGTGGTGAGTCTACCTTGGTTGTTTTTCTCCTGGTTCTAGATGTGGCTGTTACATTAGTAACCTTTTAGTTTTTGGCCTTAGGTGGCTCTGTATCAAATTTGGTAGACTCTAATTCACTTAGTTCTTTACCTTCACCAATGGGTGATTGTCCCTTGGTGACATCTATTGTTTGTTGCAATTCTTCGTCAGTTACAAAGAGTTTCTTCTTAAGTGATTTTACCATTTGAGTTTTCTTCTTCCCTATTTTCCTAACTTCTAAGTCAGTCTTTATTCTTGACTTGGCTACCTCACATGTGCCGAATCTACTTATAGATTTGTCAATTGGTTCATTTAGTAGGTCTTCAATGGCTTTTGTAGCCTGATCTATGTCAAGTTCATAATTAAATGGTGGTAACCATGCTATTCTTGGGTTTGCAGCTTTGATGAGTGTAGTGTCATTGCAACTACAAAGCATATCTTATCCTTGTATTTTTCTACCAACTCTGCAGGTATTCTCATCCTCTTCTGCATCCTAGTTTTGAATATTTTGAAGTATGCATCCACTAGTGGTATGAAATTATCTCCTAGTGATTTAATGTAGTCACTAATCTGTGTTGTGAATTGGTCAGTTGGTGTCCCAAGTGGCATTACCGACTAAAGGAAACAACTTCTGGAAGTAAAATAATGTGCATACTAATAGAGAACCAAACTTACATGTATTAGATCAGGTTGATCTAATTGTTCTCATGTTTTCTTCAAGTTGCTTCAATATCAGTTCGGCTAGGTCCAATTGTACACCTTTCTTTACTATCTGTTATGTTGTGTCAACTAATCCACAAGATATGTTGTTCAATATTCTTGCTTGAAATATTTTGTATCCGATCAGACATGCACTAAATTTCATTTCAGGGTCGGTGATTGAATTAAATTTCAGACCTCTACCATCTCATTCAGCTTCAGTTGCCTTTTCAATCTTAGGGCATCCAGGATGTATTAGGAATTTTATCTTCTTGATAATGGGGTAACCGATTACTGCATGAATCACATCCTTTTTATTACCTTAGGTTCATCTAACAACATTTTACCGGCATGCACTCGACTGAACACAATGCGTATCCATTCTATCTTAAATTATTTTTGGAATAGTAGGGCATTGGTTAACCCTTTCACTTCAATATGTTTGTATTCATCCCTCAGGTTTCCATCCTTGCATAGCTTCTGATAATATTCCTGAAGTTCAATGTCTCCAATATTTGCAACATTTCAGTGGATGTGTTGGTGCCCAAAAATGATGGATCACTTTTGGTCAACTGACAGGTATAATGGTGATGCACCACTTGATACCTCTGCAATTTTGGCTTAATCAAACCAGGGCTGGTAGGCCTGATTTCACTTTGAACTATCAAATTTTCTATGTCACACAACTCCATACATAAACAAATAAAGCTCCTGCCAAGGTGGTGAATGAACCTTGGAGGAAAACAATGAATCTCCTGATAGTTTTTATTTTAAAACTTAACTAAATTGATAATCACTAAGATCCTAGTTGTAAGGTTTTTAAATAAATGATTTAATAATCTACAATCTACAAAGCATGAACCAATATAATAGTTTCCAAATAATGATTAGATCACTAGCTTATAAAAAATTGGGCTATAGAGTCAGAAAATTCTCAATCCTACGTACAATCAGAGATCATTTTAAAAACTTACTTTTAATAAAGCAAGACTATCACTTCAAAGGCTTCCACTTGACTTATAATTCAAATCAATCTATACAGCTAAACTTATCGAACTTAACTCAAATTAAGAGACCGATAAAAACAAGAGAAGATACGCAGATCTTTCAATTGATATTTAAACTATATATTAATTTTGAATTATGATACTCAAGGAATTCAACACAATGAAACACTCTATAAAATAGAATATTCAAAAAACTAATTGAAAACATATAACTTATAACCACAAATAAAAAGAAGAACACTTATCTTTATTCATATTGAGAAACTAGTACATTAAAGTTCATGTTGTAATTGTGATCAAATTTTATTATACAATTTTTTTTTTTTTATGATTACATTTTACACCACATATATATGTAGTTGAATAGTTTTCATACCCCTTTAGGGTGAAAAGACATCATTTTTCATTAAAATTTACAAAACACTTTTGAGAAAAAAATTAATCAACTAACTAACTAATAACGACCTATCTTTCGGATTTGGCTTTGGTCAAAAATCCAAATCAGATTGTATGAACTTAATATTTTTACTGGAGTAGGAAATTTGATTTTCTAAACTGGGTCTGTTTTAGATTTTCAATATTTGATCATTTTCAGTCTCTATCGACATCATCTTTACAGAAGGTCAAAATTCAAGCGTCTCTAAAACATTCGCTTGTAGAATTTTGATTGTTCCTGTCACAGAGCTTCCTTCCCTAATCCCTCAACTTTTAATTGAAAAGTAATATTTTTTTTTATCCCATTTCATGTACTTCATCATATCATAAATTATTGGACATGGAGTTTAGGATGCAATTTTTAGAGTTTATCACTATATAGGAATCCAAATTTTGCCAAACATTTAGACCTCCAATAGGCTCTTTCTGGGGATGTATGCTCCATGTGAGCATAGTGAGACCCCAATTATCTCTGGAGAAGCAGACCGTTAGTTAACTATCCTCTTCATAAAATATTTGTATGGACTTAATTTGGTGGCCCCTGGCCCCCAAAATTAATATTATTCTTTTCCTCTATCAAAGACCTGATTCTGATCATGTAATACTTTGAATCTCCTGAAAATGATATTATATCATTCCTTTTCCTTATCAACTACAATATTTGAAAATAGACAATTTTCAAAATTATTCAATCCCAACATCTGATCCTTTGTTGTATCTGATGCATCATCCTTATGGACCATATTCATTGGTTTCACTTTATCAACACAATCAATGGCTTTGGATTTACATTTTTCCTCTAAGATATAATTAGGTGCACTGTGTTCTTTGCTAGATGGAGGATCCCTGTGCATATGATCAGTCATATAAATATCTAAACTAAGTTCTCTTGCTTGGATATTTCCTTGCACACAATCTGCCTCATTTCCATTCTCCAGATGTTGTTTCTCTTTACATAAAAGTTTTGGAGATAGATCATATTAAGGAACTATCTTCTTATCAGGAATTTGATCAGATAGCACACTCTTATAATTTTCAGAACTAATCTTCAAAATATTTTCACCATTATGTATGTTTGATTCTATCTCATTTTCACATGTCTAATATAAATTTTTCTCAGAGGATGAAACGATGCACATCTCATTTTCTGCATACACTTCCCCATACATATTCTGAGATTCATCATCCACTAAATGATTACCAGGCCCACTAGTTTTATCATGATGATGATGGACTTGATTGAATAGAAAAATATTCTTCAACTGATGGATTCAAGGGCATAGACATATCTTCCTCTACTTTCTCTACAAACAATGTATTCAGGAACATAGAGAACTCAAACACTTCTTCTTTTGCTTCCTCTTCAAATAATGAATTCAAAAATATAGAGAGCTTGGGCATTTCTTCATGAGAGATTTCATCTAAAACTTATTCTTGTTTATATTTTGTATGTTAATCTATTTCATCTCCTCTGTTTGATTCTTGGAATTTATCATCTCCTTCTTCTAGTACTCCCTGAATATTTACTGATCCATCAACTCACTTATCATGGTGCATTGAGAAATAAAATTGAGCAATTTTCTCAACATGTCTTTGATATTTCATGTCTAGTAAATACGATATTTATTTTGTACTGAGAAGATCTTCTTCCTCATAATCATGGTCATTGATACTTATTTCCACGCAAATCTCACTACGTATAGATTCTTCTTCAATCTGATCTAAATTTTTGTCCTTGATATCATCACAAGTACTATTATGGTTCTCAAGAATGGATGCTTCTTTATCTTCTATATGACTAGTGCACTCATCTTCCTCACCAAGATAATCATCAAGCCCAAGGCATTGTTCAATCTGAGCATAAGCCTCCCTTTTTTTGTCTTCCTCATCTTCTTCTAATATATGTGCAAGGAACTTTACAGAAGGATCATGTGATGTAATTTCCAACTCACACATTTTATTTATTAATTCCTTATGTAGAGGCCTAATGTATGAAGGTATCTCTCAAAGAATTCTCACCATTCTCATTAGAAAGTGTACATAAGACTCCCCTTGGAATCTCTCCAAGCTCCAAAAGACATTAAGTGGAGACATTATAGGATCCTCTTCCATGCTGCAACTTTGGTCTTCATACTATTCATAACACATGTTGTCTTCTTCACCACTGGCATCATGAAACATGTCAAGAAACCATTGCTCAAAGTATCTCTATGATGAGATACATTGTGTGGGTAGTGATTCATATTATTTTTGTGCATAGTCCCTTAAATTCTTGCTAAATAATCTCATCACCTGATATTCTACATAGATCTCATAATCTTCTATAAATATGTAAAATGCATCCAAGTGTTACAGTGTCGATTCATCCCACTCTCCATGGAACCTTGGTAGAAGTTGTGAAAGTTTTGGGAAAAAAATATTTTAGATGCACTGAAATCTCCTAAGATCCAATGGCCTGATGCCATCTGGAATAAATGGTCTTTTTTGAAATGTTTGAAACATCCTGAAACAAAATTGTCTCCCTTTTCAAAGAAGAAAGCTATAATCTCTTTCTCAGTATTCTCCCTCAGTAGATTCATTGACTGAAAAGTTTTACCGAATAGAGTCGCCACCTCTTTCAAGGAAAATGTTGATTTTCTAGTCTTCTAGATTCTTCCTTCCAATAGAGTGTACTTTCAAACAAAATTGGTATAACTATTGTCTGATCTACAAAATCTAAAACTCTGGCTAACTTCACAATACTTATTGTGAGCAACTATCCCCAGTAGAGTCACCAATTTGTAGGTGCCCAAAAATCATGGATCACCTTTGGCCAACTGATAGGTATAATGGTGATGCACCACTTGATACCTCTGCAATTTTGGCTTAATTAAGCCAAGGCTGGTAGGCCTGATTTCACTTTGAACTATCAAATTTTCTATGTCGCACAACTATGTACACAAACAAACAAAGCTCCTCCCAAGGTGGTGAATGATCCTTGGAGGAAAATAATGAATCTCCTAATAATTTTTATTTTATAACTTAACTAAACTGATAATCACTAAGATCCCAGTTGTAAGGTTTTTAAATAAATGATTTAATAATCTACAAACTACAAAGCATGAACCAATATAAAAGTTTCCAAATAATGATTAGATCAGTGCCTTATAAAAAATTGGGCTATAGAATCGGAAAATTCTCAATCCTACGTACAATGGGAGACAGTTTTAAAAACTTACTTTTAATAAAGCAAGACTATCACTTCAAAGGCTTCCACTTGACTTATAATTCAAATCAATCTATACAGCTAATCTCATCGTATTTAACTCAAATTAAGAGACTGATAAAAACAAGAGAAGATACACAGATCTTTCAATTGATATTTAAACTATATATATTAATTTTGAATTATAATACTTAGGGAATTCAACACTATGAAACACTCTATAAAATAGAATATCCAAAAGACTAATTGAAAAGATATAACTTATTACCACAAATAAAAATAAGAACACTTATCTTTATTGATATTGAAAAACTAGTACATTAAAGTTCATGTTGCAATTGTGATCAAATTCTATTATAGAATGTGTTTTTTTTTATGATTACATTTTACACCACATATATATGTGGTTGAATAGTTTTCATACCCCTTTAGGGTGAAAAGACATCATTTTTCATTAAAATTTAGAAAACACTTTTAAGAAAAAACTAATCAACTAACTAACTAATAACTACCTATCGTTCGGATTTGGCTTTGGTCTAAAATACAAATCAGATTGTACGAACTTAAGATTTTTACTAGAGATAGGAAATTTATTTTCCGAACTGGGTGTTTTTTAGATTTTCAATACTTGATCATTTTCATTCTCTGTTGACATCATCTTTACAGCGGGTCAAAATTCCAGCATCTCTAAAACCTTCGCTTGTAGAATTTTGATTGTTCCTGTCACAGAGCTTCCTTCCCTAAACCCTTAGTTTTTAATTGAAAATTGATATTTTGTTTTATCACATTTCATGTACTTCATCATATCATCAATTATTGGACATGGAGTTTAGGATGCAATTTTTAGAGTTTTATCACTATATAGGAATCCAAATTTTGCCAAAAATTTAGAGCTCCAATAGGCTCTTTCTGGGGAGGTATGCTCCAAGGGAGCATAGAAAGATCCCAATTTTCTCTAGAGAAGCTGACCATTTTTTAACTATCCTCTTCATAAATTATTTGTCTGAACTTAATTTGGTGGCCCCTGGCCCCCAAGATCAATATTATTCTTTTCCTCTGTCAAAGATCTGATTCTGATCATGTAATACTTTGAATCTCCTAAAAATGATATTATATCATTCCTTTTCCTTATCAACTAAAATATTTGAAAATAGACAATTTTGTAAATTTTTCAATCCCAACATCTGATCCTTTGTTGTATCTAATGCATCATCCTTATGGACCATATTCATTGGTTTCACTTTATCAACACAATCAATGGCTTTTGATTTATGTTTTCCCTCTGAGATATAATCAGGTTCACTGTGTTCTTTGCTGGATGGAGGATCCTTGTATAGATGATCAATCATATAAATATCTAAACTAATTTCTCTTGCTTGGATATTTCCTTGCACACAATCTGCCTCATTTCCATTCTCCAGATGTTGTTTCTCTTTACATAAATTTTTTGAAGATAGCTCATATTCAGGAACTATCTTCTTATCAGGAATTTGATCAGATAGGTCACTCTAATAATTTTCAAAACTAATATTCAACATATTTTCATCATTATGTATGTTTGATTCTATCTCATTTTCACATGTGTGATATAACTTTTTCTCAGAGGATGAAATGATGCACATCTCATTTTATGCATACACTTCCCCATACATATTCCGAGATTCATCATCCACAAAATGATTACTAGGGCCACTATTTTCATCATGATGATGATGGACTTGATTTCATAGAAAATATTCTTCAACTGATGGATTCAAGGGCATAGACATATCTTCCTCTACTTCCTCTTCAAACAATGGATTCAGGAACATAGTGAACTCAAGCACTTATTTTTTTGCTTCCTCTTCAAATAATGAATTCAAGAACATAGAGAGCTTGGGTATATCTTCATGAGAGATTTCATCTAAAAATTCTTCTTGTTTATATGTTGTATGTTGTTCTATTTCATCTCCTCTGTTTGATTCTTGGAAGTTATCATCTCCTTCATCTAGTACTCCCTGATCCATCAACTTGCTTTTCATGCTGCATTGAGAAATAAAATTGACCACTCTTCTTAACATGTTTTTGATATTCCGTGTCTAGTAAATATGAGATTTCTTCTATACTGAGAAGATATTCTTCCTTATCGTCATGGTCATTGATACCTATTTCCATGCAAATCTCACTACGTATAGATTCTTTTTCAATCTGATCCAAATTTGTCTCCTCCATGTCATCACAAGTACTATTATGGTTCTCAAGAATGGATGATTCTTTATCTTCCGTATGACTAGTGCACTCATCTTCCTCAGCAAGATAATCATCAAGCACAAGGCTTTGTTCAATCTGAGCATAAGCCTCCCTTTTTCTGTCTTCCTCATCTTCTTCTAATATATGTGCAAGAAACTTTACAAAAGGATCATGTGATGTGATTCCCAACTCATGCATTTTATTTATTATTTCCTTGTGTAGAGGCCTAATGTCTGAAGGTATCTCTTGAAGAATTCTCACCATTATCATTAGCAAGTGTACAAAAGACTCCCCTTGGGATCTCTCCAAGGTCCAAAAGAAATTAAGTGGAGACATTATAGGATCCTCTTCCATGCTGCAACTTTGGTCTGCATACTATTCATAACACATGTTGTCTTCTTCACCACTGGCATCATGAAACATATCAAGAAACCATTTCTCAAACTGTCTCCATGATGAGATACATTGTGTGGGTAGTGATTCATATTTTTTTGTGCATAGTCCCTTAAAGTCCTACTAAATAATCTAATCACCTGATATTCTACATAGATATCATAATCTTCTATAAATATGTAAAATGAATCCAAGTGTTGCAGTGTCAATTCATCCCATTCTCCATGGAACCTTGGTAGAAGTTGTGAAAGTTTTGGCGATAACTTATTTGGGATGCACTAAAATATCCTAAGATCCAATGGCCTGATGCCATCTGGAATAAATGGTCTTCTTTGAAATGGTTGAAACATCCTGAAAATAAATTGTCTCCCTTTTCAAAGAAGAAAACTATCATCTCTTTCTCAGTCTTCTCCCTTAGTAGATTCAGTGACTGAAAAGTTTTATCGAATAGAGTCGCCACCTCTGTCAAGGAAAATGTTGATTTTTTGGTCTTCTGGATTCTTCCTTCTAGGAGAGTGTACTTTCAAACAAAATTGGTATAACTGTTGTCTGATCTATGAAATCTAAAACTTTGGGTAACTTCACAATACTTATTGTGAGTAACTGTCCCCAGTAGAGTCGCCAATTTGTTGGTTCCCAAAAATGATGGATCACTTTTGGCCAATTGATACATATAATGGTGATGCACCACTTGATACCTCTACAAGTTTGGCTTAACCAAGCCAAGGTTGGTAGGCCTAATTTCACTTTGAACTATCAAATTTTCTATGTCGCACAACTGCGTACACAAACAAACAAATCTTCTCCCAAGGTGGTGAATGATCCTTGGAGGAAAACAATGAATCTCCTGATAATTTTCATTTTAAAACTTAACTAAACTGATAATCACTAAGATCCTAGTTGTAAGGATTTGAAATAAATGATTTAATAATCTACAAACTACAAAGCATGAACCAATATAACAGTTTCCAAATAATGATTAGATCAGTGCCTTATAAAAAAATTGGGCTATAGAGTCAGAAAATTATCAATCCTACGTACAATCGGAGACATTTTTAAAAACTTACTTTTAATAAAGCAAGACTATCACTTCAAAGGTTTCCACTTGACTTATAATTCAAATCAATATATACAGCTAATCTTATTGAATTTAAATCAAATTAAGAGACCGATAAAAACAAGAGAAGATACACAAATTTGTCAATTGATATTTAAACTATATATATTAATTTTGAATTATGATAGTTAGGGAATTCAACACAATGAAACACTTTATAAAATAGAATATCCAAAAGACTAATTGAAAACATATAACTTATAACCACAAATAAAAATAATAACACTTATCTTTATTGATATTGAAAAACTAGTACATTAAAGTTCATGTTGCAATTGTGATCGAATTCTATTATACAATGTTTTTTTTTTTATTACATTTTACACCACATATATATGTGGTTGAATAGTTCTCATACCCCTTTAGGGTGAAAATGTTGGAAATACAAGATGGGAAAGCAAGATACTGAGAGGGGGAAGGGGTGAGTTAGATCTTATAACTTTCATCACTTAAAACAAACCAATCCACAACCATATAAATATAATTGATCTATCAACTAGTATCATCCATAACATAAAATAAATAACTCAAGACACAAAATTTGGTAACCCAGAAACCCAATAAGGTAAAACTGGGGTGGGGATGACACCCACAAAAATCTTCATTACTGCAGAAATAAAGTGTGCCTGTTAGGGCTACAAAATTTGATCACAACTTGTGATCTACTTGATTAAAGGTCTACCCAATTAAGAGCTACAGATAATTACAACCTACCTTTTAAAAGGATTTGAACTTACAACAAAGTAAGCACTCAGATAAGAGATTTAGAAAGGTCTGCTAGAACCACTCTATTAAGAGATTTCACCTGATACACTTGTTAGAATGTCTCAAGATCTGATCCTTCGATATGCACTCAGATGCTGATGATGAATTTCCTCTTTTACATAACTTCTCTGATATAATAATCTGATATAACTTTACTCGATTGCTCACTGCTCTATTTCTCTGCTAGATCTATGCTTCTTAACTCAAAATAATCCTTCGCATATCTCTCATGTATTCACCTTACAAAATTAGGGTAAGAATAAATCTTATATACCTTACAGATCTGGAATTGAGATCTAGATCAATGATCAAGATCAAATACTTATGCCGCTTGGGCATTCCAATTTTTTGATTGGCTCCATGCCACGTATTGGATCAAATAATTTAATGTGTAATTAACTCGATTGAAAACATTAAATACTCAAACAAGTTGGCCCAAAATAGTTTACCTTCAAGTTTGTGCCATTCCTGACATGTATGATAAAACTGCCTTGCTCAGCACATGAAGATTCTGGTGCTTGGCATGGACTGATCAATTTCACTCAGCTTCTGTGTAACTCATCAACTACTATCTACTTGTCAATGACTACTGCTCAGCATATAATGGATAAATCAGTGGCAGTGATGACCAACTAACCTGCCTAGATAAATGAATAAGTGTGGGACACAAATTATCAACAAATTTAGAGATCAACAAAAAAGACATCATTTTTCATTAAAATTTAGAAAACACTTTTGAGGAAAAACTAATCAACTAACTAACTAATAACTACCTATCTTTCAGATTTGGATTTGGTAGAAAATCCAAATCAGATTGTACAAACTTAATATTATTACTAGATATAGGAAATTTGATTTTCCGAACTGGGTCTTTTTTAGATTTTCAATATTTGATCATTTTCATTCTTTGTTGACATCATCTTTACAATAGGTTAACATTCAAGCGTCTCTAAAACCTTCGCTTGTAGAATTTTGATTGTTCCTGTCATAGAGCTTCCTTCCCCAATCCCTCAACTTTTAATTGAAAATTAATATTTTTTTTATCCCATTTCATGTACTTCATCATATCATCAATTATTGGACATGGAGTTTAGGATGCAATTTTTAGAGTTTTATCACTATATAGGAATCCAAATTTTGCCAAAAATTTAGAGCTCCAACAGACTCTTTCTGGCGACGTATGGTCCATGTGAGAATAGCATGATCCTAGTTATCTCTAGACAAGTAGACCATTATTTAACTATCCTCTTCATAAAATATTTTTCTGAACTTAATTTGGTGGCCCCTAGCCCCCAAAATTAATATTATTCTTTTCCTCTATCAAAGATCTAATTCTGGTCATGTAATACTTTGAATCTCCTGAAAATGATATTATATCATTCCTTTTCCTTATCAACTAGAATATTTGAAAATAGAAAAGCTTCAAAATTATTCAATTCCAACATCTGATCCTTTTCTGTATCTTATGCATCACCCTTATGGACCATATTCATTGGTTTCACTTTATCAACACAATCAATGGCTTTTGATTTATGTTTTTCCTCTGAGATATAATTAGGTGCACTATGTTCTTTTCTAGATGGAGGTTCCCTGTGCATATGATCAGTCATATAAATATCTAAACTAATTTCTCTTGCTTGGATATTTCCTTGCACACAATCTGCCCCATTTCCATTCTCCAGCTATTGTTTCTCTTTACATCAACTTTTTGAAGATAGCTCATATTTAGGAACTATCTTCTTGTCAGGAATTTGATCAGATAGGTTAATCTGATAATTTTTAGAACTAATCTTCAACATATTTTCATCATTATGTATGTTCAATTCTATCTCATTTTCACATGTCTGATATAACTTTTGCTCAGAGGGTGAAATGACGCGCATCATATTTTTTGCATACAATTCCACATACATATTTTGAGATTCATCATCCAAAAAATGATTACTAGGCCCACTATTTTTATCATGATGATGATGGAATTGATTGCATATAAAATATTCTTCAACTGATTGATTCAAGGGCATAGACATATCTTCCTCTACTTCCTCTTCAAACAATGTATTCAGGAACATAGAGAACTCAAGCACTTCTTCTTTTGCTTCCTCTTCAAATAATGAATACAAGAACATAGAGAGCTTGGGTATATCTTCATGAGAACTTTTATCTAAAAATTCTTCTTGTTTATATGTTCTATGTTGTTCTATTTCATCTCCTCTCTTTGATTCTTGGAAGTTATCATCTCCTTCATCTAGTACTCCCTGAATATATATGGATCCATCAACTCGCTTATCATGGTGCATTGAGAAATAAAATTGACCACTCTTCTCAACATGTTTTTGATATTCCATGTCTAGTAAATATGATATTTCTTCTGTACTAAGATTATCTTCTTCCTCATCATCATGGTCATTGATACCTATTTCCATGCAAATCTCACTACGTATAGATTCTTCTTCAATCTGATCCAAATTTTTCTCCTCCATGTCATCACAAGTACTATTATGGTTCTGAAGAATGGATGCTTCTTTATCTTCTGTATGAATAGTGCACTCATCTTCCTCACCAAGATAATCATCAAGAACAAGGCTTTGTTCAATCTGAGCATAAGCCTTCCTTTTTCTGTCTTCCTCATCTTCTTGTAATATATGTTTAAGGAACTTTACAGAAGGATCATGTGATGTGATTCCCAACTCACACATTTTATTTATTAATTCCTTGTGTAGAGACGTAATGTCTAAAGGTATTTCTCCAATAATGCTCACCATTCTCATCAGCAAGTGTACAAAAGACTCCCCTTGGAATCTCTCCAAGCTCCAAAAGACATTAAGTGGAGACATTATAGGATCCTCTTCCATGCTGAAACTTTGGTATTCATACTGTTCATAACACATGTTGTCTTCCTCACCACTAGCATCATGAAACATATCAAGAAACCATTTCTCAAACTATCTCCATGATGAGATAAATTGTGTTGGTAGTGATTCATATTCTTTTTGTGCATAGTCCCTTAAAGTCCTGCTAAATAATCTCATCACCTAATATTCTACATAGATATCATAATCTTCTATAAATATGTAAAATACATCCAAGTGTTACAGTGCCGGATCATCCCATTCTCCATGGAACCTTGGTAGAAGTTGTGATAGTTTTGGGGATAAGTTATTTGGGATGTACTTAAATCTCCTAAGTTCCAATGGCCTGATGCCATCTTGAATAAATGGTCTTCTTTGAAATGGTTGAAATATCCTGAAACAAAATTGTCTCCCTTTTCAAAGAAGAAAACTATCATCTCTTTCTTACTCTTCTCCATCGGTAGATTCACTAACTGAAAAGTTTTACTGAATATAGTCACCACCTCTTTCAAGGAAAATGTTGATTTTCTGGTCTTCTGGATTCTTCCTTTTAGTAGAGTGTACTTTCAAACAAAATTGGTATGACTGTTGTCTAATCTGCGAAATCTAAAACTCTGGGTAACTTCACAATACTTATTGTGAGCAACTATCCCCAGTAGAGCCGCCAATTTGTTGGTGGCCAAAAATGATGGATCACTTTTGGCCAACTGGTAGGTATAATGTTGATGCAGCACTTGATACCTCTACAATTTTGGCTTAATCAAGCCAAGGCTGGTAGGCCTGATTTCAGTTTGAACTATCAAATTTTCTATGTCACTCAACTGCGTACACAAACAAACAAAGCTCCTCCCAAGGCGGTGAATGATCCTCGAAGGAAAACAATGAATCTCCTGATAATTTTTATTTTACAACTTAACTAAACTGATAATCACTAAGATCCTAGTTGTAAGGTTTTGAAATAAATGGTTTAATAATCTAAAAACTACAAAACATGAACCAATATAATAGTTTCCAAATAAGGATTAGATCAGTGCCTTATAAAAATTGGGCTATAGAGTCAGAAAATTCTCAATCCTACATACAATCAGAGAAGTTTTAAAAAATTACTTTTAATAAAGAAAGACTATCACTTAAAAGGTTGCCACTTGACTTATAATTCAAATCAATCTATATAGCTAATCTTATCAAATTTAACTCAAATTAAGAGACCGATAAAAACAAGAGAAGATACACAGATCTTTCAATTGATATTTAAAATATATATATTAATTTTGAATTATGATACTTAGGGAATTCAGAACAATGAAACACTCTATAAAATAGAATATCCAAAATACTAATTGAAAACATATAACTTATAACCACAAATAAAAAGAACACTTATCTTTATTGATATTGAAAAACTATTACATTAAAGTTCATGTTGCAATTGTGATCAAATTATATTATACAATGTGTTTTTTTTTTATGATTACATTCTACACCACATATATATCTGGTTGAATAGTTTTCATACCCCTTTAGGGTGAAAAGACATCAGTTTTCATTAAAATTTAGAAAACACTTTTGAGAAAAAACTAATCAACTAACTAACTAATAACTACCTATCGTTCAGATTTTGCTTTGGTCTAAAATAAAAATCAGATTGTACAAACTTAATATTTTTACTGGAGATAGTTAATTTTCTTTTCTGAACTGGGTGTTTTTTAGATTTTCAATATTTGATCATTTTCATTCTCTGTTGACATCATATATACAGCAGGTCAAAATTCCAGCATCTCTAAAACCTTCGCTTGCAAAATTTTGATTGTTCCTGTCACAGAGCTTCCTTCCCTAATCCCTCAACTTTTAATTGAAAATTAATATTTTGTTTTATCCCATTTCATGTACTTCATCATATCATCAATTATTGGACATGGAGTTTAGGATGCAATTTTTAGAGTTTTACCACTATATAGGAATCCAAATTTTGCCAAAAATTTAGAGCTCCAACATGATGTATTGTCAGGTGTCTTTGACCAGCAAAACCCTAGGTGGGATACTTTATAATGCTCTCTTGTCATCGGGTTCACCTTGGGAAAAAACTTGTAGTTTGGTTCTTTAGAGGTTGAGTTCTTGATTAGAGGGAACTTCTTGTCCTTCGCCATCTTGATCTTTGAGGTTCGGGAAGTGGTTGCCATTGTTTGTAAAATTAGGGCTTCTTTGTAAATAACCTGATAGCTCGGTAAGTCTTGATACTTATTGGATGTTCACGGTCAGTGCTTGAAATCTATTGGAGTTAATTTGGAGGTGTTGTGAATCGCTCTGCAATGTTGTCCCTATGAATTTCTCTTGTCGCTGTGAATTTCTTTTGTCGCTCTACAATTTGCTCTTAAATGTTGGGTGAACAAATGAGTTCATGTTTGCCCTTTTTATAGAAAATTATAACCTAAGTGATGCATTAAATGCTTCACCTACCACTTGGTCAAAAAAATAAAGATGCTCAGTTAACACACTAAAGACTTCAGCTTGGTGAATGTACAATACTCAGTACAAATTGTCATCTTGGTTGTCTTCCACATGTTTACCGAAGATGCTCGGTATATAGTGTTAACTCGGTTATCTTTCATATGTTTATCGATGTGCATTTTATGCTTGGTTTATATTAACCGACCAAACTAGATTCACAAAACATAACATGCAATACCATAGTGCATCTTCATTCATGCTAATTTGACATATTATTAATGAATATAGGAACTTATGTAAAATACAGGTTTGTAGAGTGCAGTTCCATACTTACTTGTATTTCTTAGGTGGGGGTGGTGGAATCACCTGATCCATTGGATGAGGCATCACTAACTATGGTGCTTGGTCCAACATTATCATTGTTTGAAGCTTTCCTCCACATTTAATTTCTCATTCTCCTGATGTCTTCAAAAGTATTTCCTTTTGCAAAAGTGCTTGACTCTTTCACTCGATCTCTACAATCCTTTCTTAAGTGACAGACCTTATGACAGTGTAAGCATGCCATTCCTGGGTTAGTCCAGTTTCAAGTTCCTCTTATCCATTTCCTCATATAGTTAGCATCTATATGTCCACATCTACCACATGTTGTGCAATTTACTCAAGTTTTGTAATCCCAAACATATGTATTACATACTCTTCTCGGTTGATATGCATTTTTTTGTTTTTTGGGTTTCCATACTTGCTTTATCCTTTTTATGCATTCATAAAATATGTGGCCATGTATGTTGCAAGTAGAAAAATGTTTTTCCATGTAAGATTTATTCTTTGGTTTGTTCACTTTAGATCCACATTCATGTGCTTTGTGTCTGTGCTTTTTATAGTTATAACAATTACCTATGAATGTAGAAGTATTTTTAGGAATACCTTTTTTTTTTCTCTTGCAAACATTTGATGTGTGGCCTAGTTTTCCACAGTGATTACATGAATGCTTCTTTGGTCTTGGATTTGTGTAAACATTCCTTTGATCAGCTTGGTTTGATGATTCTCCATGCTTGGTATACCCTAAATCGGTATTGTTGTTGAGTCTTCTCTATCCATTCAAAAATTCATCCATTCTTTTTGTATTGTCTCCAGCTTTCTTAATCATATCATTATGATGTTGTTGAATCTTCGCTTCATGTTTCAGTTTCTCATTTTCTTCTTTTAGTTCACCAATAACTTCCAATTTTCCATTAAGTTCTATGTTCACTCGGTTGGCCTCATGACTCATAAGAACTATTTGATTGGTGATCTCAATGTGATGTTCATTAAGTCTCTGTATCTCATATTCTTTTTCTTGTAACTTTTCAATAATCTTTCTTCTGTCATCAATAGCCAAAGTTATTTCTTGTTCATCTTGTCTTGCATTATTCATAACATCAATCATTCTTACCATATGTGTCTCTTGACCGATCTGCAATAATTTCACTTGTTCAGTCAGATGTTGATTGATTTCATTTAGATCTATAATGGCTCCTTCAGATGTGTCAGATGTATTACCAGATCTGGATCTAGACAAATCAAATAGGTTAGGTATCTCTTCTTCATGATAGTCAGTTTCATTGTAGCGAGATGCCAAGAATTTTCTTTCATCTAAAAACTCTTTCACTTTGAGTCTTGCCTCTTTGTATTGCTTAAATAAAATCTATATTTGCAACTTCTGATTCTCAATATTTTTATCAAGCTTATACCTTTCCATTGTATTATCTTTTCTCTCAAGTTATTAAACTTTTCCAAATAAGAGATCTAGTTCTGATACCAATTGTTGGAATAATGGAAGGCTGTGTACTAAGAGGGGAGGGGTGAATTAGTACCCTTAAAACTTTTGTTAATTAATCTTTAGTACTCTTAACTTGCATTATCGATCATTGATGCTTTTCTACTTTATGCATGTAATATCATAGATTAAATGTAAATGCATGTAAACAAACATTGAAACATTCATGAAACTCATATACTCATGACACAAGAATTTGGTAATGCAAAAACCCTTGTTAGAAGGTAAACACTGCGGTGGGGAAACCCACATAGCTTCACTATCTGCAGAATGGAAGGTGCCTATTAGGGCTGCAAGTTGTGATCACTTTTTATGATCTTACCCTATTAGGATTAACATGTTAGACTTGTTAAGTCTACTCCGTTAAGATATTTTAGCAACACAATGTATGTGTGCACTCAAATAAGATATTTACAATAAGACTATTAACTCCACCTTCTTTAAGGATTTTTTCTATATGCTACAAGAGAATAGAAAAAAATATAGATGACCTAATTTCTTGCAATCTTGAATTTCTAATTACATAGCCATTAAGTTCACAAAATATTTGTATCGCCTATTGTGATGAATAATACCTCGGTTCTGCTTGGTAGCCTTGAATGTAGTTCTTCATAACTAAATTCTTCTTTATCTATCCTTCTGCATGAAAACCTTTGTCCGATCCATAGATTTCCTTGGTGGCTATAATCATCATGTTCTTGATGGATTTATACATCTATATATAAAATGTATTGACCAAATTAGGTTTCACATTTTTCTTGAATAACTCTAAAATCAAAGGTTTACAACTTGACCTTGATCTCCTAGTTTGCATGAATAAAATTAGTTAAACTAATTAAATTCATCATTTATGCTTTTCTTGGTCCACAAGAAATGGTTTTCCAGCTAAGCATAAAGCTATTTTAAAGACTAAAGTGCTTTAGCTGACATATAGTTTAGATCCACTTCTCTTAGTTTTAAAATTCTCTCGGTGTAGATTTGTACTTGGTGATGTCTCTACTTGGTTATGTCTCTGTAGAATGATGATCGGTTGATATACTGACCAGTGTTCAAAACATGTCAGTGATCACTATGCTCGGTAATCACTATTCTCAGTGATCACTATCGCTCGGTGAATGTTGTTACTCGTAGAATGTTGATCAACCAACCAAAACTATCTTCTTGAATACTAATGACAACTTCTGATCCTTTAAGGATTATCAGACCACTTATGTTCTTAGTTCTAATGTATATGCAAAACTTTTCTATGTGTCCTGGATTATAAAATTTTTAGCATGTAGGAGGTGGTATGTTCTTGATTAATCTGCAACTTGCAATACTTTGTGATGTGCCCAAATTTATTGCATTTATTACATGTGGTCTTAGATGTTGTTCCTTCTCTAGTGTAATCTTTCTTCTTTCTTGATTGATCAAGCTTCCCACATTCTACCTTCTTATGTCCAAATGCATGACAATTGAAACAATAGCCAAAAAAATAGTTGTAAGGAATTTTACCTTTGCAATCTCTCTTTATGTGTCCAATCTTGTTGCATCCAAAACATCTACCTCTAAAAGGTCTATTATGATCTTTAGGTCCTTCAAGAGTAGATCTTTCTTCATCACTCTTCACTTCATATTTTTCTTTCTGAGTGTTTGAACATTCAAATTTATTGAAGCCAACTCCAGTCATGTCTCCTTTAGGTTTATGTCTATCTCTCTGCTCACCAATATTATCACTGCTCATATGAATTTTTTCAATATGTTTCTTAGACTCAACAAGTTCTCCCTTTATGATATGATTATATTTCTCTCATTCTAGATATTTGTTCTTATAGTCATCAAGTTCAATCTGCATTTGTCCCATCTGAATATTATCATCTTTTAAGGTTTCTTGAAATTTTTATTTTGTCATCCTTTACCTATTTAATCTCTTTTTCCATTTCAAAAGAAATAGTTTCATGATCAAGATTCAAAGTATCTTTCTCTTGTTCAGGTTGTCTTATCTGATCTGAATTATCACTATCTGAATGCTTTTTTATCTTGTCCATAAGATCTTGTCTCTGACTCCTGGATAGTTCAAGTTGTTCCTTCAATTTCTTGATGAAACCCCCTACTCTTCTCAATTTAAATCTCAAGTCACCATTCTCTACTTTAGCCTTATCAAGGTCTTCAAGTGTTGCTTCAAAGTTTTCTTCCAAACTTTCAGAATCCATCTTGATCTCAATTAAGTTGTTTGACTTTCTCTCCAAGGGCCAATAGATTTGATATCAATTGTTAGGATTAAGTAATACTAAGAGGAGGGGTGAATCAGTATTACAACACTTAAAACTTAAACTTAATAAATTCCAACTTAACCAGATAATTGTAGAAATGAAAAGAACATAAATGTAAAATACATAACTCATAACACCACAAATTGTTTCTCAAGGAAACCCTGGCCAAGGGAAAACCGTGGTGGGGATGGTGCCCACAAATATGCACTAAAATTATATTTTCCCTATTAGGAGACATAGCCCTGTTAGGAGCTAAATATTACAAGAGTACATTTCCCTATTAATGGAATACAAAACCCTATTAAAGGTATACACTAAGCTCGTTGCTCATACAATCGTAAATATATCTCTATTACAATGTATATAAAAAATGAACATAAACAAGCATCTTCTATGCTTAGGTAGTTCCATTTGTAGCTCACATTATCATCTATCTAATTCTGACATCACAATGCATTCATTCATCTATTCGCATCCATACCATACATCCCATACTTTGATTCTAAAAAAAACTCTTCATATATATACATTTTACATATCCATTCGACTTCCAAATACATCACAAAATGGAACCAACACTTATACAAAAAGTAAATACAAAGTCGGGGACCTTACACTACCAAAATATAGGTAATACACAATCCAAATCCAACATAGCATGTTTGGATTCCATGTCATACTCTCTCAATCATCGTAACCTTTCATGTGTCTTGTATCACTACTACTATGTCTTCGCATGCCTTCAACATACAGTAGGGTATGTGCACCAAGTTGTAAGTCAAAAAAATGGACACGTGTTTTAAAAAGATTCAAATTTCATATAACCCAATTGGGTTATTGAAACTTCAAAATTGTACTAGGCTTGGTAACCAAGCCTAGACAATATTATTAAAAAACTCTATCTTTCTTAGAACCTGATCGGGTTCTGAGATGTTTCTAATAACCTGATTGGGTTATTAGAAATATATAATATTTTGGAAAGCCCATGGCTTAGGCCATTTCTAACGCCTAAACTATGGAGAAGCAAAGTGAAGGAGGGAAAAGCATCAAAACCTGATTGTGCTTTGAAGAAAACAACATTTCTTCAACAATTTCCACATTTTCAAGCAATGGCGCCCCATAACAAAGGTATGTTCTATTGTTTTTGTTTCTGTTGTTTTTTTTTTTGCATTTGTAATCAAATCAGGTTATTATATTGATTTTTTTTTTCTTTAATTAATTTCATATCAGATTCATCAAACAACCCCAGAAGAGGAAAAATAAATCAAAGACCAACATCTGTAAACCCTCCTCAAAATTTTGCTCATCCATAACCATCACCACCCATAGACCCTCCACATGTGCCATTAGGTCATGTAGATGCAACAAAAGAGGACCTCATGCAATGCCTTAACCAAAATAGTGTAGTCAAAAGGTTGAAGGCTTTTGGTCTTCAACATCACTCTACCCTCACCACTATAGTAGAAAAATTGTTCAATAGCGCAAATGAGGTGTCTCATGAGGTGAAAAAATGGGGTTCATAGAGGGATACATGTCGTACATATTATGCTAATGGTTTATCATATGAGGATGTGAAAAGAAAAGGAATACAAAAATTTGACATATGTGCCCTTTTTACCGATCCTAAAACTAGCAATTCCCTAGAAGATAATACAAAACAATTTCCTATACATTGGTGTGCTCATAGGGGGATGAAATTGACTTTTTCTAATAGGTGGTACATGGTATTTGACCAACCACCTTGTAATAATAATGAGGTTCCTTTATATTTTTGAGGAAGCTATACTATGAGTTTATCCTCGGCGAGAAGCTGAATTACTTTGACTTTCATGAGGTCTAGGGTAGAGGGAGAGCCTCTACATAGGATAGACCTAGGGCATAGAGGATTACCTAAAAAAAAAAGAGGAGGCGTACTGCAAGAAAACCCCTCATTCATGTTGTGTTCCCAGTAGTGATGAAGGAGTCTATGGATATACAGACTCTTCATGCAGCTGCACCATTAACTGATGTTATTATCCAACAAGGCACTTAGTTAGTTGGAGGAGAGGATGGATCAGTGCCTGTGCCACCTCCATCTTCCATTAGGATCATCCCATCCTGCGCTAGCTCCATATTCATCAGATGCACCATTAGGATCATCTCATCCCATGCCAGCTCCATTATCATCACATATAATTGTAGGGTCAGCCTAGCCCATTGAGCATATCAGCATCAACTGTAATGATATATATGATGGAGTAGGTAGTCAGGCGAGTGCGGATGGTTCAAAATCCCATTCATGTGTACATTACCATAGAAGATGTCAAGCATCCACTATTAAGGATGTGACCCTCACAGATTATCTGATGACAATTGTTCTTGGTAGAGAGCCGACACAGATTTGTTTAAATTTGTGTTTTGACATGTTATTTAATTAATTACCTAAATATGTTAAAAGTAAATAATTTTTTATGTATAGAAGAATCTAAATTGATGCATGAATAATATGCATTGCAGGGTGCATCTGGTGGTATGAGCACACCAAGGAGTGCTCATTCTAGTAGAGGTGGATGGGTAGCTCAAACACCTGAGGTAATGTTTTATAAATATTTATAAAATAGAATAATATGTTGTTTTCAAAATATTGAATATCTTAATAATCTATATGGTGGTAACTTAGTGTGGTCAAAGAATTAGTGTATGTTTGTTTGCTATTGCTTTATGGTCAAAGAATTTGTTCTAATATAATTCAGCTCAAGGAATTCATAAAATAATGGTACTCCCTCAATGAATTAGGTTGAACGCAAAGGTGTCAAAAGAGATCCCTAGATTTTGGTAACCTAGACATCATACTTTTGTACAAGTTCACTTCCTTGTCTACCCATCATGACTCAAACTGATTTGAACTCATGCCCTCCATCCTTGGACTCAATTCAACTAATTTTGAACTCATACATAGACTCATACCCCAACCAATCACTTATTAAATTCTGAATCAACCTTGAACATCATCTGGAACATCCAACCATCATTCTTTTACTCTTATTTCTTGTTCAAAATCATGAATACAATCTTTGATTGTTCAATGATTGTGAATGTCCTCAATCCTTAAATACAACTCTATGGACTTCTGAAGACTCCCAACATATAAATTCTAAGACACCCCAAGAACCCCTCAACTTATCACAAGGTCCTTATCCTATCACTCAAAGAACATTCACTTTCTAGTTCAGTAAACTCTACTCTCTAGCATTTCACTGTCATAATAAGATATTCCCCATATACTAGTCTATATCTTCACCATAGACAAGAATCCCTCTACATCCTAGGTTCATAAGCACCCCAAATATTTTCATCACTGCCCATACCACCTACTCTCAACCTAAAAGTACTCCAAATCCCCCCATGCTAAGGGTAAACACACTAAAACATACTCACTTCCAGGCTACAACAGTCCTATTACCTGCTGTAAAAGTGGTCCTAACCTCTGACCTCCATGAATACAATCCAGACCATCCTTATCTAACTATGACTACAAATTTTTTAAAGAATAGTCTTGTGTGTGAAAGAAGAGAAAATTTTTATATTATAATAATGGTTCGTAAAATTTGTTTATAAACTTGTGATAAAAGAGTTGTGGAGCATAAGCATTTGTGGAACATAAGCATTTGTGGAATTCAAGTGAATCACAATCTTGATTGTAAACTATTTCTAATATATTTATTTGGTGTTTTATAGGGCTTGTCAGGGGCTCATATTTGTGAGATTGATGATGTCACCCTTTCTACCATTGACTTTGGCTTACAGAGCTATGTGGTATCATATTTTGCACACCTCTTGTTTATAGTTTTAATTGAACCCATGCAATATCATATTATTTCTCTTATGTTAATTTTGTTTTTGTTATCCTACCCCACCAAGCTCGAGGTCATTAGGAAAGAGGAAGAAATCATCGGGGACACTAAAAGAAAAAAGGTAATTAATTCCAATTTAAGTATATTTGTTGAAATGTATTATGAACATTTCAATGTAGTCTATATTGATGAATGAACTTGACTTGTTTATTGTATACATGTAGAATCAATTGGGTTCACTGAACTAATGAATGCACCAAACACTGTTAATGTTCAGGAGAGGAATGAGGTAACATGTTTTCATATTTACTTTCAATTGCATTCTTCTTTGTTCAAAATATTTTAGAAATCATGTTCCTCTATTAGTGTGTCATTTTCTATGATTTTTCATACAGGAATTGGTCATAGCTACCTCAGATGAGGTGACTCCTCATATGAGTATAGTAGAGCCATCTGAGATTATGGTATGTATGCATTTTCTTTTTAGTCCATGCATTTTTTATTTTTTAGTATTTCTTGTTTATAACATGTATTTTTTATTATTTATTTTTCCTATTATAAGACCCTTCGGGAGTGCACGTCCTTCTTCTACCTTGTCATTTTTCTAGGAGTCCCTCTCCCCCACGACGGAGCCCATTTTGTTTATCATTCATCCCAAGCATAGGAGAACCAGCAAAGCCTTCGGTGTGCATTTGTATTATCTAGTGTATACATTTTTTGCATTATATATTATTTCTCGACTATAACATCTTTTCTATTTTACCATACAGGAAAAGGTCTGAACTGATTCATCAATGGTTTTGGCTCCCTGTAGCATAGGAGTTCCAACTCATGTTGTGGTATGCATTTTATTTTTAGTCCATGCATTTTTTATTTTTTAGTATTTCTTGTTTATAACATGTATTTTGTATTATTTATTTTTCCTGTTATAGGACCCTTCACCACTGCTCGTCCTTCCTCTACCTCACCATTTTTCTAGGACTTCATCTCACCCATGATAGAGCCCATTTCGTTTATCATTTAGCCCAAGCATAGGAGAAAGAGATGAAGTAGTCAATAATCCAATTGTCAACAAATTACAACCCATTATTTATTTATTTAGATATTATTTTGAGATAAGATATATGGCTCGGCATTTGAATTGTTCTTGTGTAGAGATTTAGTGACCCAAGTGTTGCTTTGAAGAAGCTAAATTTTGATGATCCACCACAGTCATAGATATATCAAGACATTTTATAGATCTATTTGTGGTCATTGAATGACCAAATTTTGTATATATATATATATATATGAATGTCACATTTGTACATTTTATATATCGACCTGGACATAGTTGATGTAGCTTTTTTGTAATTCTATTATGGATTTGGCATGTATGCCATGTATTGATATGTACGCTATTATTGTTCATTTTGTTATTGTATAGTCAGAAAATGGAAGCACTTCCATTGTAGACGTGTTTAGCCTTCCAAATAAGTGGTTTGGGGTCATGGAAAGCACCTTGAATGGGTTCCTAATTTTGACATGGCTTCCCCCCTGTTCTATCCCTCTTTTCACTCATGTTTAGCTAGATTTCTGTAGACTAGTGATTCTGGGCTTCAGGGTCAGGGTCGACCTTTTAGGTCTATGTGGACCACAACCCTGACCTAGGTCAGGGTCAACCTCAACCCTGACCTAGGTTAGGGTTGACCTCAACCCTGACCTAGGTCAGGGTCAACCTTGACCTTGACCCAGGGTTCAGATCCTGGGGTCTCACAATTTTTGGAGGTCGGCCTTTGCAAAAAGTATTTCCCACTTTCGGGTCAATAGTTTTGGGTTCCGAAGCATTGATTCCTAAATTATATTTAATATAGGTCCTCTCCTAGGGGTAAAGGCTTTAATAGGAATTTAATCCTCCTATGAAGGCCTCCTTAGAAGATTGTGCCCTAATTTCATATAAAAGGGAAGCTTTCTCTCTCATTTTAGTTAAGTCTTCTAAGCATCAAGAAGTGATACTAAGTTCTCTATTGAAGCCTATGCATCCTTGAGAAATTGAGAAACATCATCAAGCAAGAAATCAAGAAATATTTGAAGCAAGCATTCATCCCTTCAAGTATCCTTTTTCATGAAGGAGATCCATTGGAGGCCATTGAATGATTGAAGCTACAAAGTGCCCTTTTGGTGATCTCTCCATCCACCTTCCTCCAAGCCTATTCCAAATTCAAGAACCCATTCAAGACTTGGTGTTCGAGATCTACTAGCAAGATATTGAAGATACCCTACCTTTCTACACTCTACATTTGAAGCATACTTGTGGATTCAAGGATTCGAATCCGCCATAAGGAATTTTTCAAGCAAGGTGAATTTATGCATTTACTTTGTCCATTTCTACAATTTCAATTACATACATTTGAGGTTAATTCCAAAACTGGGGTTTGACCAAGGCAAACCCCTCCCCCCCAACAAACAATCTCCTTTTTCTTGCAGGTACAGGTATAGAACAGTTGATTTGAGACCAGATCTGGATACCCTTTTCAGCAAACTTCTGAGATCCATGAACAAAGTCACTTTCATATCTGTGCAGGTCAGGATTGAGATTATTAGGTCAGGGTTGACATTTGTGAGTCAAGGTCGACCTTTTTCATAAGACGACATCAGAACAGAAAAAGATTTTTGGGTTTTGTTCGTCTGTACGTTCTAGTTTGGGATCAACTATCAGTTTTTCCAGAAACAGTCTACAGACTTGAGAAAACAACATTCTTTGATCTGCAATATTTCAAGGTTAGTGCATTTCTCCTATTTCTTCAATTACTATCATATATCATTTCTATACATATAATTAACAGAAAGTAAGGTATCTCCTTTGTTGTTCTCCCTTTCAAATAGTTGATTCATTTTTGCATTAGCCCTTCCTTCGGGCTGATCAAATTGGATCTTCCATTTGTGCATTTGAGGATAAAAAGGAACATCTTATCTTCTCCTTAATCACAATTGTAATACTTAATCAATACAATTCAATTAGGGTTAAGGAATTCAATACATTCTAGGCAACTTAAAAGACAATTTACAACATCAATGCATTACATTTCAAGATAATCAATCAATCCTTCTTAATACATTAC
>MU227644.1:2640028-2655256 GCA_018584345.1 Thuja plicata | reverse complement strand
ATCCCTTCAAGTATCCATTTTCATGAAGGAGATCCATTGGAGGCCATTGAAGGATTGAAGCTACAAAGTGCCCTTTTGGTGATCTCTCCATCCACCTTCTTCCAAGCCTATTCCAAATTCAAGAACCAATTCAAGACTTGGTGTTTGAGATCTAATAGCAAGAGATTGAAGACATCCTACCTTTCTACACTCTACATTTGAAGCATACTTGTGGATTCAAGGATTCAAATCCACCACAAGGACTTTTTCAAGAAAGGTGAATTTATGCATTTACTTTGTCCATTTTTGCAATTTCAATTACATACATTTGAGGTTAATTCCAAAACCAGGGCTTGACCAAGGCAAACCCCTCACCCCCAACAAACAAACTCCTTTTTTTTGCAGGTATAGGTATAGAACAGTTGATTTGAGACCAGATCTGGATACCCTTTTTGACAAACTTCTAAGATCCACGAACAGAGTCACTTTCGGATATGTGCAGGTCAAGGTCGACATTATTGGGTCAGGGTTGACATTTGTGGGTCAAGGTCGACCTTTTTCATAAGACAACATCGGAATGGAAAAATATTTTTGGGTTTTGTTCATCTCTGCGTTCCGGTTTGGGATCAACTGTCAGTTTTTCCAGAAATAGTCTACAGACCTTAGAAAATAGCATTATTTGATCTACAATATTTCAAGGTTAGTGCATTTCTCCTATTTCTTCAATTACTATCATATATCATTTCTATACATATAATTAACAGAATTTAAGGTATCTCCTTTGTTGTTCTCCCTTCCAAATAGTTGATTCATTTGTGCATTAGCCCTTCCTTGGGGTTGATCAATTTGGATCTTCCATTTGTGCATTTGAGGATAAAAAGGAACATCTTATCTTCTCCTTAATCAAAATTGCAATACTTAATAAATATAATTCAATTAGGGTTAAGGAATTCAATACATTCTAGGCAACTTAAAAGACAATTTACAACATCAATGCATTACATTTCAAGATAATCAATCAATCCTTCTTAATACATTACATATTCTTAATAAACACATCTCTATTTCAATCCCCTTTATATTTTTATATGTACAATCCATCCATCAATCCAAACCCACAATTTCATATTGTACAGTTATATGAAACTTCAAATTTTATCCTTGAATTTGTTGGTTGGATCTTTATTCCTTAAGTGTATTCTTGTTTCACATGACTTGCGTATGTGCATGTGTGTTTCTATAAATTAATGTACTTGTGTGTGTACTTCATGTATATTCATGTATATGATTCATAACCCAAATTCATGTGTACGACCTACGTGAATGAATTAAGTGAATTCATGTCTATGCTTCATAATGTATGTACTACATGTTTGCTCCATGATATAAGCAATTTTATGATTTAAGTGAATTAATGCTTGATATGCTACATTATATTTAGGTGTATCTTTCATGCTCTATATGTATGCACTCCATGCCTTAAGTGAATTTATGTTTGTTGTTTTAAGTCTTTTGTGACTGAAATACAGAGTATGAGAGTTTGGTTTTTGTTCTTGGACAGTGAATGTAGGGATGTTTTATGCAATTTTGAGCCCCTTGAGTAACTTCAAACATATAATGTTCCTTGTGTACACCTAGGACGTTATAGGGGTCTTTCATGCAGGGCACCCAAGCAAAACCAGGCATGGATAAGAGTCTTCATGGGCTCAACTTCACATATTTTTAATCATGGTTAGATCCTAGAGATCAACCATTCATTTTGATTAGATTGGTCTTATTGTAAATTCAATCCATCCAAGGTGTCTTTATAAACCTAAGGTTGATTAGACTCATGACATATGATAGGATAAGTAGGTTTGATGTTTTTGGTCTAATAAAGGTTCTACTATAGGATCTAAGGATCTTCTAAGTCCTTTCAATAGGTCTAGAGGTCCTAATAGAAACATTTTGCAACATTGTTAAAAGTTGCACAAATGTTGTCGAGCAAATTTTTCGTTAGTGTTGTTTCAAACCATTTGTTGTGGGATCAAACCGCCAGCTCTATCAACTCTAGTTGGCTAGGTAAATGCTAGGGGAGACTTTTTTTCTCTTGTCAAGCATCAAGAATATTCTAGTGCAAGTCAGACCCAAGTGTTACGAAGGTGCACTAAGCCAAATTGGGGAGAAATTTTTGGAGATCCATACATCGGACTGTTAGAATTCAAAGAATTCATAAGCCAAGATCATCTGCATGCAAAATAACCCATTACAAAAGAAAAGCTTGGAGACAAAAAAGTTATGAAAGACAAAATATTCATTCAAAGAGGGAATACAAAATACAAAGAGATCAAACCTTATGAAGGTGATCGAAACCCTAAAAGGTAAACACTAAAAGGGAAAATATAGGTTGCATAATAATAATTAATGAAAGAATTAATTATTATATGCCTAAAGTTTAGCTTAAGTAAAATAGAAATAATAAGTGACTTAATAATTAAATCAATATGATTTAATTAATAAATGGAATCACTCTATTACTCTAACACCCCCCCTTAAGATAAACTTGTGGAGAAGCTAAAAACCTAGAAACAACTACTAAAAGTAGGAAATGGGTCTCGACAACAAGGCCTGATCAGGTACCCAAGTACAAAAAAATCTTTGTAAAGATGAGAAAGGGAGAAAACCCAGTGGGAAAACCCCCTCTCCAGAAAGAGATGAATCCTAGTGAAGGACTGAAGAAGCCTCCAAACTAGAGAATGTCCTAGAAAATAGGAATATAGAAAGAACATGTAGAACACCTCTGAAGCATGAAGTTGAAAACACTGTCAAAAAATAATTGTTGGAGCCTCCACTGTAATAGAACATGGTCAGGTAGAGAAGATTGTAAACAAAGCTTGAAGAGTTGATCAATCAAACGAAGGAAGTATTATAACCAACATGAGATACCCCCCATAATGTTGAGCAGGGACTGGTATGAAAGGTACACTGAAACAGACTGCCAAGAAACACTGCATGATGAAGAACATACAAACATATAAAAATGATGGTGTCATGGAAGGAACACTCACTTGACACACATCATAAGGCTAATATCATGGAAGGAACACTCACTTGACAAAGGTAGATGGAAAACAAAGAAAACATCAAACCCCGCCCCCATGGCACTTTATAATGTAGTGTGAGTACAATAGAATCCCAAACATGCATCAAATGACACTTTATCTCAGTGTGTTTGCAAAAGAAAGCTACAGAAAAGATGTATACAATATTTAGAAAATGAAACGATCCTAGGACCTAAAACATCCAAGATATCCACCAGAATGCCATAAAGAAAAATATTGAATAAAAGATACATGGAGCAAATTCTGGGTGGGAGACCCATAGAAGAAGAAAGGAGAAAAGAAGCAGCTTTCTGATGCCATGTGAAAGTTGAAAAAAGGAGTTTGGAGGAGCAAGATATAGTGATCGGGGTGCAAAATGGAACCCTAAATTTGACTAGAAAACCCTGCAAGACAAAAAAATTAGATAACCAAACTAGAAAAATTAGATTGGCCTTGAAACCATCTTTCTGTCGATATCTCGTTTGGCAAAAAATGTCTCCGTTTGCTCAAGTTATGAGAAAAAAACCACTAGTAGGTCAAAAACCAAATGAACCAGAAGAAACCTCAACCAAAAATGGTGGAGCTCGGCTAAACTGGCGAAACCCTCCAAAACTAGACTGCCTCCAAATTTCCCGCCAAATTTTACAGAAAAAAAAACAACAATTATTATTTTTTTTAAAACAATTAAAAAAATAGCATGTATTTTTTTGAAAAAAAAACCATTAAAAAAATAGTATATTTTTTGAAGAAAAAAACAAAAAAAAAACATTTATATTTTTGTATTTTAAAAAAATATTTTAAAAAGCATATTTTTTTTATTAAAGAAAAAAAACATTAAAAAAACTTTATATTTTTTTGTTTTTAAAAAAAATATTTAAAAAAAGATAGGGTTGTCATTTTCTCTCTCCTCCATGCAACTGGACAACATGAAAATTGAGGCAGCACATAAATTGAGGTGGCACAAAAATTGAGGTGACACAGAAATCAAGGTGCACAAAAATTGAGGTAGCATAGAAAGTGAGACACAAAAATCAAGGCAGCACGGAAATTGAGGTTGTATCAAAACTGAGGCAAATTTTTGCCTCATAAAGCTTACCAATGGCAGTGCATGCAAAAATAGGGCCCAAATTTCAATTTTGTCCAAATAGGACGTGTCTTATATGAAAATGGGTGTTTTGGGGCATTCTGGATGCAACCCAGATGTCATCTTTTGCCCAAAGTGCTCCAAAAAATAAATCCCCCAGATCCACACAGAAAATGCAAAAAAACCTTGAAACCCTTGTAGCTCCAAAAATTTCAAATACTCAGGAATGGGCAGCAGCAGAGAGGCTCTGATTCCATGTTAGAATTCATAAGCCAAGATCATCTGCATGAAAAATAACCCGTTACAAAAGAAAATCTTGGAGACAAAAAAGTTTTGAAAGACAAAATATTCATTCAGAGTGAGAATACAAAATACAAAGAGATCAAACCTAATGAAAGTGATCGAAACCCTAAAGGGGAAAAATCTAGGTTGCATAATAATAATTAATAAAAGAATTAATTATTATATGCCTAAAGTTTAGCTTAAGTAAAATAGAAATAATAAGTGACTTAATATTTAAATCAATATGATTTAATTAATAAGTGGAATCACTTTATTACTCTAGCATAGACCTCGTGAGAGATATCAGAGATCTGTGAAGTGCACAAGGGCTATCTTGGCAAGGCCTACAAGAACGTAGCTCAATTTTGGGAGATTCTACTCGGATTCTATTTGGCGACACGATCTCCGTTGGTGCAAAAACTTGCATTGTTGTTTAGTTGAAAGTTTCTCAATGATGCATCTTTCAAACCATTTGTTGTGGGACCAAACCATCAACTCCATCATCTCTAGTTGGCCAGGTAAACGCTAGGGGAGACCTTGTTTTTCTTGCGAAGCATCAAGAACATTCTGGCGCAAGTCAAACTAAAGTGCTCCCAACGTGCACTAAGTCAAATTGGGCAGCGATTTTTGGAGAGCCATATCTCAGACCTCGTGAGAGATATCAAATATCTATGAAGTGCACAAGGACCATCTTAGGAATTCCTACAAGAATGTAGCTCATTTTTGAGAGATTCCACTCTGATTCCATTTGGTGACCCAATCTCGGTTGGTGCAAAAAATTACATTGTTGCTCAGTTGAAAGTTGTTTAGTGGTTCATCTTTTAAACCATTCATCATGGGACCAAATCTTCAGCTCCATTGGCTCCATTTGGCTAGGTAAACACTAGGGGAGACCTTTTTTTGCTTGCAAAGCATCAAGAATGTTCTGGTGCAAGTCGGATTGAAGTGTTCCCAAGGTGCACTAAGCCAAATTGGGTAGTGATATTTGGAGAGCCATATCTTAGACCTCATGAGAGATATCAGAGATATGTGAAGTGCACAAGGACCATCTTAGGAAGGTCTACAAGAATAAAGCTCAATTTTGGGAGATTCCACTTGGATTCCATTTGGCGATCCGATCTTGGTTGGTGCAAAATTTGCATTGTTGCTCAGTTAAAAGTTTCTCTATGGTGCATCTTTCAAACCGTTCATCATGGGACCAAGACGTAAACTCCATCAGCTTTAGTTGGTTGGGTAAACGCTAGGGGAGACCTTTTTTTCTTGCGAAGCATCAAGAAAGTTTCGGCGCAAGTTAGACTGAAGTGTTCCCAAGGTGCACTAAGCCAAATTGGGCAGCGATTTGAGAGCCATATCTCAGACCTCGTGAAAGATATCAAAGATTTGTAAAGTGCACAAGGACTATCTTGGGAAGGCCTACAAGAACGTAGCTCAATTTTGGGAGATTCCACTCAAATTCATATGGTGACCCGATCTCAGTTGGTGCAAAAAGTTGCATTGTTGCTCAGTTGAAAGTTTCACAATGGTGCATTTTTCAAACTATTCACCGTGGGACCGAACCGTCAGCTCCATTAGCTCCAGTTGGCTGGGTAAACTCTAGGGGAGGCCTTTTTTCTCTTGCAAAGCATCAAGAACATTCTGGCGCAAGTCAGACCAAAGTGTTCGCAAGGTGCACTAAGCCAAATTGGGTAGCAATAGAAGTAAAACAATTCAAATGTCCACTAAGCATAACATATAACACAATAATTTTAATTGTAGATTATGCCTATTACTTTGGTTCGACAAAATATTTTCAAGGTAGTTGATTTGGAAAAGATTAGGATTACACATGACAACACATGACAAAGATATAAGATAGAAAAGAACATACATACAACACATGAAAAAGATGTAGTATGAAAATAATACATACATCCAACGCATAGAAAAGATATAATATGAAAATGAAAATACATACATAATTACAATGCATGACAAAGATACATACATAAATACATAATATGAAAATGAACATACATACATAGATGCTACACATGAACCATTATTATAATTTAGAGAAACATGAGATATCCATTGCATGAGCCATTGTTATAATTGTAATAAATCGTAATTCACTCATATCCTCTTAGTTAAATGGTACATAGTAAACTATACAAAAGGTGGCCCCTCAATATATACAAATCAACCCATGGCCACTTTTATATACAATTTGATCTTCTTTCAATATACAAAATGTGGTCTCCAAATATGCATGTAGACCACTTCATAGTCATTTGTATTTGCAAAAAAGCAAAGTTAGATTGTTTCGCAAAATTTATATACAAAATTATCAAAATAATTATACCATTTAGTAGAGTGATTCTTCATGATGGCCCAAAAATAATTGAGAGAACCTTCTGGATCAAATCTAACCCTTATTGTGTCATGTATTGCCTCGTGTTCAAATTCACGAAGTTTCCATAAATTATTCTTAGGAGGCCTATCAGTATACTTTATCAATTCAATATTTTTTGCAACAAGAAGGTTCGAGTAATGCAAAATATGTCCATGTGTCTCATAGTCCTCAAACAACCACTTCTTGGATTTTTGGATAGGGTACCTACATTTCATAGAAGCATAAATTAATACAAAATTCAACATATAAAGTCTAATAGAATGATGGTAAGAGGTCTCAAAGTCGTCAAACAAGAACACATTATATTTTGATAGCGTACCTTCTAAGCCATTTCCCTGTCACAACAACAGATCCTATTGGGTACTCAATACCCTCTCCATCAATGACTGTAGTTGTCAATTTCTTTTTTCCCTCAATACAATGAAACAAAAAGTAATCAGTCCCTTCCTCATTGTTCTCATCTGCAATAACTACATATACATGATGGCCTACAATTTATAGAGGGATAAGGTAACACCCTTAACACTTAACCTCCTAATAAAATGAGTTCAAGTAGGTTCAATAGAGTTCATCTCAAAATGAAGAATAAATTGATAAATTACCTACTTCAACTAGGTCAGATATGTGATCAAAATCCGTTGATGCTTCAAATTGGCTCAATTGTAGTGCTCTAGGAAGTTGATATGTATCAAGTGGTTACAAAGGTGTATAAGACCATTCATCAACCCACTCTTTTGATTCTGAAAAAATATGGCATTAATCTAGTATAAATACCCAGTGATGCTGCATTTGAAATTCTAAATGAGTGCATGTCACTTGATCCTGTAAGTGTACAAAAATCTAGATAGTTTTCAATGTTAGACTCTCCTATCAACCAAAAAAATCTATTAACCATAGACTTACCTTGATTACTTGTTCCCATCGTAGAGTTGCACCATTGCACAATTGTTTCTGCATTTATTAACTCTACACCACCTTCTTACTTCAATTCCTCTCTGGCAAGAGATCTTTTTATACATGCTCCTGCACCATCATGCTCACCTCTTCCATGCCCTGCCTTTCTAAAATTCCAAAAATATTGAATGCCACTTTTCACATGCATCCTACTCAACCAATAGCACATCCTTGCATTCTTGAATTATGAGGTGCAATTGTCTGACTATATTATGTGTTGGTTGTACTCAATACCTCTTTTCCTTAAATTCTCATAGAAATCTTTGAAGAAACCTTGCACAATCTCTAATGAATGTGTGCGATCGTCATTGATGTAGAAGTGATACTCTCTTAAAACCTTTCTATTTACATCTATTCTATCATGTGCATGCAAATGCTATATGTACTAATATCATTACTTGTATAGAGTGGTAATACAATGCTTGCACTTCATTCAGAGGTTTAAGTGTATAATTCTCAGCAAAATCAACAATGGAGACAATAGTACCAAGCGAAAAAGTGTCCTTACATATCTTGAATTATTCATCCAACCATTTAGCTCTATGTGAATGATGTATGTACTCATAAACTAGTTTCTCTTGAAAATCTTCATAAAATCAGCTACGCATATATCATTTTTCACTAACTCACACCTCTTAAGTTTTTTTCCATCTTTTAGACCATAAGTTACTGTCTTGTATTTTCCAAAAGAAACTAGTGTATTTATAATCTCATTTGTGCTCTCTAGATGGTGACATATCCACAACTTTCTCATACCACCACATGCACTACAAGATCCATTCAAACACATCATCTTAAAATAAAGGCAACCATCATCTCAATTGCATAATACACTTGACATAAAATCTCTTGACAATGTAGGAGGTGTTTGAAGACCACATTCCTACAAAATAGTGTTAGTGTGCAAAGTATAAAAAACATGACAATATATATCATAATGTATGGAAAATTTAATATGTACCTTGAAACAACATGTGGTGCACGCATGATTAATCTTGTCGTAAAAGGGTTTTTCTATTTCAAAAAATCTTTGACTAATTTTAATTTGACAAAATCTTTGGAGGAATCTTTCATAAAATTGTGTTTGTGTCATATCCAAAAAGTGTTTTGGATGTGGCATACGATTTGTAGATATGATTCTCCTCCTAATAACGTCTCTTTGGTTGGATGAAATCCTTGTGTTGTCATGCCAAAAATTTTCAATTAATGTTCTTAATGCATCAACAACAACCTTTTCCTTGCATGGGAGTCTACCCAAGAATGACCAAAGAGAATTAGTGTTTTGATCCTCAATTTTGTCTCGCTTGTGTAAGGCTCTCTGTAATGTTGATCTACCTATCCTTAATGACTTGATATTTTTTTCTTACTATACAAGATTTTTTCATTTCCTTTCCCATTATAATTGATGTGATGACACATCAAGTAACATTAGCATCTTTACTGCGTGATTTTGAACCAATGGCTTGGTATGCATTGAATAGATTTCTCATAATGGTTCTCTCAATACTATTTTTAGATGTTCTCAACCCCACAATTCTCATTGTCTCTCTAAATTTCATATTCTTAATCATTTCAACAACTATTTGACATCTTCCACTTTGATTTAATTTTTCAAAATAGTTATTCCAAATCTTTTTAACAATTCTTATACAATTTCTATCTGATATTTTATCATGCATTGGCCTCAAAATATTTTCATCAATGTCAATTAGAAACTTTGGTTTTGTACGAATTATTCTAGGAGGTGTTAACACAGCTGCATGCCCTACATTTTCATTAGATGAATTAGGTGCATTTATCCCCATCATTTCAATTGGTGTATATTGAACATTTTCATTTTCATTATGTGCATTTTTTTCATTAATGTCATCGAATTGAAATAGTGCATTAGATGAATTAGGTGCATTTATCCCCATCATTTCAATTGGTGTATGTTGAACATTTTCATTTTCATTATGTGCATTTTGTTCATTAATGACATCGAATTGAAATGGTGCATTAGATGAATTAGGTTCATCACTTACATTGCATGCATTTGATGATGTACCTTTTCATATTATCCTCATGCACTCCCTTTGTCTTTCATTTTCTATCTCTCGTTGTTCAATCGTCCTCTTTTGTGCTTTTCCATTGTTCGTATTGAATGGACCCTACGAATAATATCATGAACATGAATAACATGTGAACATCAAATCCAAAAAATAAGAACAAATCAACCATTTTTTTGAACTGTGAACTTACAATGATAAAATTACATCAAAAACACCAATAAATAACACAATTCAATCATTGCAAAGAAAAAACATGCAAAAAAGTGCAAACCTTACTGTTACTCATATAAAACAACAGAAAAGTAGCAGTGGGACCTTAGGACAACTTGCAATGACTTTTTTTAGACCATTGAAGAAAGAAACGTTCCTAATTCAATAGAACCTAGTCGGGTTATGAGAACATAAAGGCTCAATGTTCCTAATTCCTCAGAACCTGGTCGGGTTCTGAAAAACTAAGAACAAAGGAGGATTTAGAGAGAGAGAGAGAGAGAGAGAAATGAAAAAGTAATTTTTCCTTTTCATAACCCAATCAAGTTATTTGAAATTTAGAAACCCAATCAGGTTATGGCTTAGGAAGAGGCTTGGAAAATGACCCAAAGGCTTGGAGGCTCATTTTCCCTCCATTTTTGTTCTTAAAGATGTTTTTTTATTTTGTAAGATGAATTCTCAACTTTATCTTCATCAGGTTTTCAATTTGTCAACAGGGTAGCTCTATAATTTTCACCATAATCTCATACGTCTTCTTATATTTATAACCATATAAATGTTTCTATTTTTGGACAACATTAGCATAGTAAACTTTAATTTTCTTTACCAGTTTCTTGACAGTCCTCACAGACATATGTCTACTATTTTTTTAATAACTTTTGATATACTTAACCAAATTACAAATAAATTACATATTATTGTTCTACACTTGATTATATACTCTTTAAAAAAATAATTTTTTATTATTTTGATGCAAGGTATGCCCAGCGCATGAACAAGCACCAAATTTTCAGGATCGATCACCTCAAAAAATCATAGAAAAAAAATACTTGAATCAGAAAATTACAAAAAAATACACAACTTCTAGATCTCACTCTTACCTATCATCCTACCAAAGGTATTTGAAAATAATGGATATAACTATATATTTTGTACAGCGCATGGAAATAGCTATGCTATGTTTTTTTGAAAAAATTAGGAACATGTTTTTTTTTGCGCGAGGTTTGACCCTCTTAATCTTACCAATTTTTAAAAACATTTAATATTTTAGAAACTCAATTCAGATTACTACAATTTTTATTTTTTCACATCTTATTTTGAGTGCATGACCCTAAAACATCTGTTCCAAGTTCAAGTTTACCCAATTTCATAAAAATGTGTCCACTTATACCCCCCTTTTTGGTTCACAACTTGGTGCACATACCTTGTAACTTACTGTGGTCGACTCCAAAACATAAGAGACCTTACTTGAAGGTCATGCATATCCAAAAATAGCTTCCTCTTGTTAGTAATAACTGAGAGGGGGGGTGAATAAGTCGCCAAAAAAATATTCCAATAATCAACCCTTAAAACTTAGTACCACAAAATTATAACTCTAGTTATCTTCAGTCCTATAAGATGAATCCCTCCAAATACTTATATTAATTTACTACTTCTCAGAATGCTTTGTAAAACCTTCTACTGTAGATTTACCAAATAGCAGTCTGTTAATTTACCGAAAGATAGTAAATTATCTAGAGTGTACCGATCAATCCAATTAAGTTAAGTGTAATGCAAAAAACTAAAGTAATGACTCATAAACACATTGACACATGGATTTTAACATGGAAACCCTGTTAAGGGAAAAATCACTTGGGACTGGTAACCCAAATTTTTCACTCTTCTAAAGTGAGCTCGGTGAAGAGCCAACCCTGTTAAAGGTTACAAACACACTGTTAGGTGTGACCTTGTTAGAGGATTTAAAATTTTAGTCTCACTTGATATCAAGCATCTCTATGCTACCATCCTTGATCAAACACTCACTTGGCCTGTCAATAGGTATCTGGCATCTCATGCTATCTTCATGAACAAACTTTTTGATACTCCATTGGATGTATCTCAATATAGAAAGGATCTTTAAATCTCGCTTGGTTAAGAGAATTTTTGAATCAATGGTTAAACTAAAACAGTGTGATCTGTTCACATATACAACTTATACTTGCATATTTTCATATCTATTGTAATCTCACAAAACTATTCTAATCAATATAACTCTGTTTATACCTTTGCTCCACTTTGATTCTACTCGGTGATATTATGCTCTGTTGCTCAGTGTCCGCAGAATTCTTTAGCTCTTTTCTCAACTTGTTGATCAGTGCTGTATGAAGTTACTCTCTTCATCAGTTTCTCTTTAGCATCTTATTTCATTCTTTCACCCACACCAATTCGTAATGAATTGAGTTTTCTCTTTATATGCATGATATCATTATTGTTAGGTTCTTGATCTTCTTGATCTTGGCATGATTCAAAATTATTTCCAATCAGATTTAAAGAAAAACTCTTGTTTTATCTCGCTGAGGTCTTCTTTCCAGCTGGACAAAAAAGATTTAAATCAATTACTTATCTCTGGCTTATCTTGTTGATGAAAACAATGATAGCTACTAGTTAACTCTATATTTATCTATGCTAGCTAGATATTTTTTCATTTCTGAACTCAAGTTAATTTTGATTTAACTCTTTGATAGCATCGGTCAATACTTCAGTTCTCCTCAGGCTTCTCTGTCGGTTTACACTATGTTTTTGGTCGTCGGGTATGTTTGTGACTCTGCTCGTCGGTTTTCTTGCTCGGACATCACTATGACTTGATTGTTGGCGATCTCTATCCATCAAGTTCCACTGACCATCAGTGTTTGTAGTCACTTTGTGAATACTTGTCTTTTATGCATTACAAAAAGCATAATCTTTATCTCTCTGATTCTTTGAAGTCTTTGACACTTTGATTATAACCGATTATATTATATCAAGTTGACATCAATAAAAATACAACACATTAACTGATTTAATGTCTTGAATTATCCTTCTACATTTTGGTGATCAACTTAACATCTTCAAACATTCAATCAGTTACTTGTCATCAATCTCTCCCTTTGGCATTGATGGCAACATACTACATTATTATACTATACTATCACTAATACAATATGAAATATATCATTTCATCAAGCTTTCCTAATATAACTATTAAAAATGTCTGGCTCTCAGTAAGCATAAACAATGTAAATCTAACACCAAAAAGAAAGAGTTGTCTATCGCGGGTTCACCAAAATGTACGATATGAAATTGTGGGTTTGGATTGATGGATGGATTTTACATATAAAAATATAAAGAGGATTGAAATAGAGATGTGTTTATTAAGAATATGTAATGTATTAAGAAGGATTGATTGATTATCTTGAAATGTAATGCATTGATGTTGTAAATTGTCTTTTAAGTTGCCTAGAATGTATTGAATTCCTTAACCCTAATTGAATTGTATTGATTAAGTATTGAAATTGTGATTAAGGAGAAGATAAGATGTTCCTTTTTATCCTCAAATGCACAAATGGAAGATCCAATTTGATCAGCCCCAAGGAAGGGCTAATGAAAAAATGAATCAACTATTTGAAAGGGAGAACAACAAAGGAGATACCTTACTTTCTGTTAATTATATGTATAGAAATGATATATGATAGTACTTGAAGAAATAGGAGAAATGCACTAACCTTGAAATATTGCAGATCAAAGAATGTTGTTTTCTCAAGTCTGTAGACTGTTTCTGGAAAAACTGATAGTTGATCCTAAACTAGAACGTAGAGACGAACAAAACCCAAAAATCTTTTTCTGTTCTGATGTCGTCTTATGAAAAAGGTCGACCTTGACTCACAAATGTCAACCCTGACCTAATAATCTCAATCCTGACCTGCACAGATCTGAAAGTGACTTTTTTCATGGATCTCAGAAGTTTGCTGAAAAGGGTATCCAGATCTGGTCTCAAATCAACTGTTCTATACCTGTACCTGCAAGAAAAAGGAGATTGTTTGTTGGGGGGGAGGGGTTTGCCTTGGTCAAACCCCAGTTTTGGAATTAACCTCAAATGTATGTAATTGAAATTGTAGAAATGGACAAAGTAAATGCATAAATTCACCTTGCTTGAAAAATTCCTTATGACGGATTCGAATCCTTGAATCCACAAGTATGCTTCAAATGTAGAGTGTAGAAAGGTAGGATGTCTTCAATATCTTGCTAGTAGATCTCGAACACCAAGTCTTGAATGGGTTCTTGAATTTGGAATAGGCTTGGAGAAAGGTGGATGGAGAGATCACCAAAAGGGCACTTTGTAGCTTCAATCCTTCAATGGCCTCCAATGGATCTCCTTCATGGATCTCCTTAGATTTGTTTCTTGCAGAGTGGTTGTCTTCAATCTTTAATCCCTTCTCTGGATAGATGTATCATCTGATATCTCTTTTCTAATATATGTTTTTCCTTGATTGTTCCTCTTCTTTATAATCTCTTTTTCCTTTGAAAACAATCTTTCTCTTTGTTTGAACTCTCTCCCTTTGTTACTTCTCTCCCTTAGATGGATATTTCATATGTAATCAATTTCTCTCCCTTAGATTATTGATTAACTCTTCATTTTTTATTCTTAAGAACTTCTCTTCATGGATAATGATATAATCTCTTCTTTTATCATATCTCTCCTTTAGATAATGAGATTATCTTCTCCCTTTGTATGATAAAGAAGATTTCTCCCTTTTCCTTTATGATAATTAGAAGATCATCTCTCCCTTTTTGTATGATAATGAGATATTTCTCTCCCTTTGACAACAATGCCAAACAAAAATACTTCTCCTTATTTTATCATCTATATCATCTTCCATTCCTTTGCATAATATATTCCTTGAATTTCCCTATCCATCAGCAATACATTGTCTCTGGTCTTTGGTGCAGATTTGTACCTTGCAATGTACAGATGTATCTGTTGCTGTCCATTTCAGTGTTTGCATCAACATGACTGATCTTCAAATTTTGTATAGGCTGATGCAACCTCCTAGCCAGATTACTAACCGATAGACAAGGGTTGTGTGTGCATAAAATTAAAATGCAATGCGCTTAGTAGATTTTACCTTTTTTTGTTTGTTTTAAGCATTTTCCATGAAAGCAAGTCATGAACCTTCAAATGAACAAGAAAAGCAAACAAGCAAACAAGATATGCAATGTATATTCAACGTATGCAAAACCTAGGGTTAGATCTAAAAATCAATTGTTAAGAGTAGTAATAATCAGCAAATAATCCAAATGACAACTCACATCATGCATTGAACCATGTGAAAAATAAGTGCAAGCTAATCATTAAATGCCCTTTTTTTAATTTTGAATTTTGACCTAGTCAACAAGATCTTA
>MU227644.1:2628071-2639289 GCA_018584345.1 Thuja plicata | reverse complement strand
CTATATGATAACAATGCATATTAGTCTATGAAAAGAAATATGAATGCAAATCTAATCTATGGAAATAAACATGATTCTAATCTATATGAGGAGCCATGAATGCAAGAATAAAGAAAACAAGAAGAGATCTTGAGTGCTCAAATTATCCTCCAAAATTGCTCTCCAAACCTGCAACATAACAATATTATGAAAACCTAATATGAAAATGAGAATGAGAGGTCTCCTTTTAAAGGAAAGTGAACGATTGAGATTAAGAGGCAAAAATCAAAGGCTATGATTAAGAGGCAAAAATCCCACCACTTAAAAGGGGGGTGTTGAAAAAGGAATTTTTATTTAATTTTTAATTGAATTCATTTCCTTTTTCATCAATTAAAGTGCTTTAAGTGGGGATTTTTATTTATTTAATTAAAAGAGGGGTTTTCTTTCAACTAAATAAATTAGAAGAATTTTATTTAATTAAATGGGGGAAATTGAATTTAATTAAATAAGAGGAATTTTATTTAGTTAAAAGGGAGGTTAAATCTTTTAATTAAATAAGAGGAATTTTATTTAATTAAAAGGGAGATTAAATCTTTTAATTAAATAAAAATGGTCAAACCTTAGGAAATATTGAAATAATTGAATAATTGAATTAATTACAATTTGATCAAGGAAATTGATTTGAATTGACAATATTCCAAAGCATTGATTCAGAAAATTTGATAAAATGATAAAATAATAAATGGAGCCCAAAGTCTAGGCGACCATTTTAGGGTGCATACAGGTTGAACCCCTATTCTCTATCTTAGGTACTCAAATGTATCATTTGGTAATGGCTTAGTGAATATGTTAGCTAACTATTCCTTTGATTGAACATATTCTAGTGTCACTTCTTTTGCTTGCACTTGTTCTCTCAGATAGTGATACTTGATAGCAATATACTTAGTCTTAGCATGCATGACTGGATTCTTAGAAATCTTAATTGCACTGGTATTATCTTAATAGATAATTACTGGTTTAATGATCTTCATATGCATACCTTCCAGTAATTGTTTGATCCATGCAATATTGGAGAAATTTGTAGCAGTAGCCACATACTTTTCTTCTGCAATAGACTGAGAGATGCATCCTTGCTTCTTTCTTATCCATGTGACAAGTTTGTCACCCATGAAGAATGCTCCTTCAGTTGTGCTCTTTCGGTCATCAATGTTTCTAGCCCAATCAACATCTGTATAGACTTGTAGCTCAAATTCTCCTTCTCTTTTGTACCATAAGCCATAGTCCTTGTTTTTTTTCAGATATCTCAAAATTCTTTTGATAGTAGTCATATGTGATTCTTTGGTATTAGTAGAGAATCTTGCAACTATTCCCACTGCATGTGCTATATCTAGTTTTGTATGAATAACATACATTAGTTTTCCAATTATTGATCTATATAAGGTCTGATTTACCTCATTTGTCTTGTCTTCTTTTGTCATCTTGCATCCAGTATCCATAGGTGTTCCAACTGGTTTGGAATCTTCCATCTTGAATATATTTAGCACTTCCTTGATGTATTTGGACTGAGTGTTGTAAATGTCTGCATCTTGTTGAAGAATCTGTAGACCAAGAAAGAATTTTATCTCTCCAAACATAGACATTTCAAATTACTTTCTCATTTCATCAGCAAAGGATTTGCATAACAATTCATTTCCCTCAAAAATGATATCATCAACAAAAATTTCAGCAATCAAAGTATTACCATCAGTATCTTCTTTTAAGTACAGATTGCTATTTTCACTTGTTCTAAAAAAATTTATGCTAATAAGATATGAGTGAAGTCTTTCATATCAGGCTCTCGGTGCTTGTTTCAATTCATACAAGGCTTTGTGTAGTCTACATAGCATGTTCCTCTTGTCTGGATCAACAAACCCTTCTGGTTGTTCAATGTATACCTCTTCTTCTAATATTTCATTTAGGAATGCAAATTTGACATCCATTTGGTATACCTTTAATCCTTTAAATGCAGCATAAGAAAGAAAGATTCTAACTCCTATTCTAGAAACGGGTGCAAAGGTGTCTGCATAATCAATACCTTCTTCTTGTGCATATCCCTTGCATACTAATCTTGCTTTTTTCTAGTGACTTCTCCATTCTCATTCATCTTGTTTCTGAATATCCATTTTGTACTGATGACATTCTTGTCATCTAGTCTTAGTACTAGTGTCCATGTATTGTTCTTCTTAATCTGTTCTATATCTTCATTCATAGCACTGACCCATTCTTCATTCTGAAGTGCATTGTAAATAGATTTAGGCTCAAAATCACAAAGTAAACATTTGGTGTTAAGTGACTTACTTCTTGTTCTAGTTCCATCCTTCTTGTCTCCTATGATTTGATTTTGTGGATGATGTCTTCTGACATAATTGGCAAGTTTCGGTTTAGCTTTGTGCTCATCATTCTGATTATCTTCTTCACCTTCATTTTTATCTTCATTGTTTGGAACATCATCTTGAGGAATATCCTGATCATCAATAATTGTAGCCTAATGCTCGGGTGCAATGTTTTGATGCTCAGGAATGACACACTATTGCTTGGGTAGAGTTTCAGGTTCTATATAAACAAACCTATTGTATCCATCTGGTTCCTTTTTGTTTTCCTTATCATTCTTTTTTGCAAATTCATCTATTTTCACATTTTCACTTTCAATCATTTTTTTAGATGACTTGTTAAGACATTTATAAGGCTTGTTTTTGGTTGAATACTCTAGGAAGATACCTTATTCACTTTTGCAGTCAAGTTTTCCATTTCTATCATCCTTCAATATATAACATTGACTACCAAAGATTCTGAAGTAACTTATATTGGGTGTATGACCATACCAAATCTCATAGGGTGTCTTCTTTGTGTCCTTCTTCAATTGTACTCTATTTAGTGTATAGACAATAGTAGTGACAGATTCCCTCCAAAATGTTTGAATGATGTTTTTCTCAATCATCAATGTTCTTGCACAGTCAACAATGTTGGAATTATTGGAATGATGTACTGAGAGGGGAGGGGTGAATTAGTACCTCTAAAAATTTTTATGTGATTGGCCCATTAACCTTTGTGTCATCAGATTTGTATGTACCTATCTATTTGTTCATCTTTGATTATGTATGTGTAATCATAATATAAGTTATTTATATGTATAAACATTCAAGAAACATTCCTGAAAACAAATAACACATAACACATGATATGATATCGCAGAAAACTCCTGTTAGGAAGTAAAAACTACGATGGGGATGTCTACCCACAAAAATTCACTATCTGCAGATAAGAAGGGAGCCGGTAAAGGCTTACAATTGATCACTTCTGATGATCTACCATGTTAAGAGTATTAGAGTGGAGACCTGTTAGGATCTACTTCATTTGAAGCTTTAGCAACACCGTTAGGTGTGCACTCTATTAAGAGATTTTTCAAAGAACTGTTAAGTCCACCTACAAAAGGATTTTTGTTGTGATGGACTTGTTAGAATGCAATTACAATATAAATGTTGATCTGATAGTGAATGCAATCTCAAATTTTTGATAATAGATCATGTATAGCTTACAATGTATGTATGTAATCACCTTGAGTGATTGAGTAATACCTTGTCTCTACTCGTCGGTAGCCTTCCTGTGTTCTTGATAACTGTTGTGATCTGTTTCTGAACTTTTCATGAATTCTCTTCTTTTTTCTTAGATGCTCTCCATAGCTACTATCATATTCAAATGATTACAAGTCTCTCTTTTTACAAATGATGGAACATCTATTTATACTAGTTTCTAGTTCTATTCTTGATTCATGCTTTTTAAATTAACTCTAGATCCAAGGTTTACAACTTGACCTTGATCTTTAGTTAGATATGTTTTAGATCCATTAGGATGCTTTAAAACATTTACAATATGTTTGCTTGACCCTCAAGTTAAGATTTAAAAAAAATAAAAACTCTATAAATAGAATTACAATGCTTTATCTGACGTGTAAAATCAAATCCACTTTTTGCGGGTTCTTTAACTGACTGTTGGTTCTGATGGTCAGGCTGCTCTGTCAGTCTGTCAGTTTTGTTCTTTGTCGATGTTCCTTACTTGAACTATTCATTGGGTATGCCTTTTCTGCTCCGTCGATGATGTTCTCAAAACTGTATCATCGATAATTTCTATACTTAGCATTTTCACGTTAGACATTTTGTCCTATCAGGTATACTTGTTGTCCACCGGTTATGCTTATACCGATGATCTTTATCATGTTTTTCCCTTTAAGTATACTAATGGAAAAACTTAATGTCATCAATCTCCCCCCTTGACATTAGTATCAAAAATTGATATGTGCAACATACTTGATGCATTAGTATGTACACCTATGTATAATTTTTTTCTTAGCCATGAAATGACTCCCCTTATGCATATGTCGGTAAGTGTAAGTTTATGTACATATCTATTTTTTTTGTACATACATTATACATATCCTCATATAGTATTTTTTACATATGTATACATTCCTCCTTTTTCTTACTAAATTATATTGTACATATGTATACATTCCTCCTTTTTTGATAATGAGGGAAAAGGTACTTACATCTTTTCAAAAAAGTGATAGTGTGAGACTTTGATTTCCTTCATCATTTTCTCCCATTTCTCCTTTAAATTCTCAAGAGCTAAATGCTCAAGTGATATCCTCACATGCATGTCATATATCTTGTCTACCACAAACATTTCTGGGGTTGTGATTAGATTTCTTGCATATGTAATATGTTGTTGCAGAGTGGTGAGATTTGGCAAAATTTGAGCTTGAAGCTCTGTAACCTCATTTCTAAATTGATTCTCTGCATCCCATATTTCTTGTCTCAATCTGTTTAACTTTGTTATCTTTTCATGACGCAGCTTTATAGTGTTTGCATTAGAGGTTAAACTTAGTGCACTAGCTGTTAGATGTGAATCTAATTGTGACAACTTTTCACTATTTTCTTTAGTGAAATTTTCTAATGTGCATAATTTTTGAACTAAGGTAATAGCTTCAGCAATCGTAGGTTCTAATTCACTTGCTAGTTCAAATAGCTTTACCTTGTTCTCTACCACTTCTTGGCTGATCTTCTCAATTAGTTTGTGTTGATACTTCATCTTTGCATGTTCTTCCATTACCTTCTATGCATCTACATTCTAATTTGTGATGGCATCTGTTAGAACTATTATTCATTCCATGACTGATGTGTTATCTTCAATTTTGACATCTGGAACAATTTGATGTAGAATATCTCTTGCCTGTTCAAGTTCTTGGGCTTCCCTATGTGCCTTTCTCATTTTCTCTTGAATTTCCTTTCTTTGACACATCACTCCAAACTTTTGAAGTGTTTCAATATCTAAAGTGGATACATCCCACATGGGTATTTCTATTACCTCATCAAGTGTGACATCCAAGATATCTTTCTTCAATGCCTTTTTCTTTTTCTTCTTTGGCTGGGTGGAAGATTGGTGTACTACCATTTGTAAACCTTGAGATTGGATTAATTTGGTGGGTGAGGGTCGAGAAGATGAAGCATCTTGTTGTTTTTGTTCTGAGTCCACCGGCTCATTTTGTGAAGACGTCTCCTCATTTGGCTTGGGTGTATCAATAATTTTATCTTCTTTTTCTTCCTTTCTTTCATCCTGTTTGAATTTTTCACTCTTTTCTTTCTCTTCATCCTTTCTCAATGTTTCATCTATTTTGTTATCTTCTCCTTTGTCTTTTTCAGTAGACTCTTCTTGCTGAGTGTTGGTTGCATCTTTCATTTTTGTATCTGTATCCTTTTGAATATTTGATGCATCTTTATTTTCATCATTACCCATGTCCTGGGGTATATCATCATCTTTCTTAGATGATTTCTCCTAGCTTGATTCAATATCAATAGCATCGATTAATATGTTCATGTTTGTCGGTGTATTGACTTTTGCAGTGTTAATAGTTGAATCTTGTCCGTCGTTATTTCCATGTGCAACATTTATATCTTCATCTTTTCACACTTCTTCTATAGGGTCTTTTCCTGTACTATCATTGACAATGTTATCTAACAATGATTCATCATTGATATCATCAGTTATGTTACCTTTTATTGTCAAATCTTCTTTGGTAACTTCTTCTTCTCTGCTCAAGTCAATATGAAGTGGACTTGGTGGATTTTGACTATCCTCACTTTGAGTGTTGTGAAGAGTAGTGTCTGGGCATACTTCATCTACAATGTCAGTATGTTTGGGGCCTACTGGATTACTCTCTTCTCTATCCAATTCCACAGATGAGTCATCTTGTATATCTTTAATGATGATTTGTTCCTTCTCTAGGCTAGCTTCCTTAGTGGGCTTTTTGAGTGTCTTGCACCACTTCTTAATGCTATTTTGATCAAGATCAATTATCTTCCCCTTGAGAAATTCATATGCTCTTATTTTTGGTGAGAACTCCTTTTCATACTTCTTCATCATCTCAATAATTTCTTCCTTATTTGTACCAAGGGGCATAAGAGTTACAAGTATTCTTTCTCTTATTTCCTTTTCCCGATGTAGTGCAAAAGTCCATCTGGCTGACAATCTCTGTGATAGTTCTTTGGGAACATCATATTCAGAGAATTCCAGTGGAACATAATAGTGTTTGCACATTTTTGCAATTATTGCATCTTCAATCTTATTTTGATCCTCTGTACTAAATTTTAACCATTTCCTAATGTTAGGATCAAAAATAGACTGTGATTCTGAAATATTCTTGCATATTTTATCAATTGTTGTAGGCACCAAAGGTTCTTTTTCCTTTTTTACTTCTACATCATAATCATCCATAGCTGATTCTTCTAGATCTTCTTGAGTTCTAGTCATCTTCCTCCTTTTGGTCTATCTTTATTTTGGAGGAGTTGGTTTTCTCTTGTATATCCTCACTCTTCCTTTCTGTAATGGTGAAAAAGTTGACTCTTTTGCAGTCTGGCTTCTTGTTCTTGAAGTGGCTGTTGTTCTTGCTCTTTTGGGTATAGGAGGAGGTGGAGAATCTGACTGTGTTCCCTCTAAGTCATTCTTTTCCTCTTCTTCACCGATAGGTGACTGTCCTTTGGTTTGTTCCTCCTTACCCTCGGTTTCCTCTTCACTTTCTTTTGTAACTGCAAATTTCTTGGTTAAGTTTTTAACCATCTTGTCCTTCTTGTTTACAATCTTCTTCACAACAAGATCTATCTTGATCTTTTGTTTGGCTTCCTCATAGGTGCCAAATCTTGCTTGGTTGTTGTCAATTGGTTCATTCAATAGTGCCTTGATGCACTCATTAGCTTGTCCTGACTTGATCTCATACTCTAAATGTGAAAGCTAGGACTTCCTAGGTACTACTGCTTGGATATACGTGAAATTAGTATCTACCATAAAACATATGTCCTATTTGTGTTCTTCTATCAATCTTTCAGGTATCTTTATTCTAGCTTGCAACATTTCCTTAATGCTTTTGAAATACTCATTCATTATATCATCAAAGTTTGTTCCTAGTGACTCTATATGCTCACATATCTATATGGTTATAGGTCAACTTGTATCCCATACTACTTTGCCTATGGAAGGAAAGTATTCTTCAAAGTAAAAGAATATGCACATAATGAGGGAACCAAACTTACAAGTGTTTGTTCTTGAAGATCTTATGGTGTTCATGTTCTCCTCAAGTTGATTCAATAGGATCTTTGCAAGATCCATCTTCTTTCCTTGTTTGATGATTTTGAATGTTGTGCTCATAGCAGTGCTTGATATTCTATTCATTCTACTTGCTTGGAATACTTTGTACCCTACCACACATGCACCAAACATGAGTTCTATGTTGGTGATAGTGTTGACCTTGAGAGCTCTTTTGTCTAATTTTGCACCAGTTAGCTTTTCTACTTCCTTCAAAGATGGGTGCTTGTGAGCTTGCGGTTTTTTAGTTGTAGGATATCCAGTAACTACATGAATAACATCGTTTGTTATTTGTTTTGGCTTATTAAGCCATAAATTCTAGTTATGCATTCTGCTAAGGACTATCTTTATCCATTCTATTTTGAAAAATCTGGGAAAGTGTAATGCATTTGTGAGTCCTTTCACTTCCAGATGCTTGTGCTCTTCTTTCAGGTTTCTAGCTTCATCACATAGTGCCCTATAGGAATTATCTAAGCCTAGATCTCCCAATTCTGAGATCTTACAGTGTATATAGGACCTTACGTCTTCTACCAGTAAAACCCTAGGTGGGATTCTGGAGAATACTCCAGAATCATCAGGTTCTGATGCAATTTCTAGGTGCAGCTTGTATTTTGGTTCAACACAAGTGCCTCTACTAACAAGCTTGATCATTTTCTTCTTATCTTCCTTCAATTTTTTGACTCTTGAAGTAGATGTCATTGGGTTTAAAAAATGTATGGTTTTTCATATTTTAAACAGTGCGATTAGTGAATGCAGGTACTTACTGAATCTCTATGATTGCCCGTGAATCCTCTGAGTGATGTTTAGAATCTTTCTAGAGTCGCTCTTCAATTTTTCTCTTTAATTTCTCTGCTGGGCTCTCTTGGTTGCTCAAAAATCATGGATGTAAAATGAGTTTAGCCGTCGGTCTTTTATAACTTTTGTGCCCTAAGTTATCATTAATGCTCACCAACTTGTCAGTATACAAAGACTGAGTTCATCGGTTGAGGCATAAATAACATCTTTGGTGAAGGCGTAAAGTGTCAGGGTTGCCAGCAGCTTTGATGACTTCACCGATGATTATCGATAAAGTGGTGAAGACAACTTTCATCGGCTCAAGGATCACCGATGTCTGTCAGTTTACACTTAGCCACTTGGCTTTTGTGTAATGACCGATACATTCCGGTAAGTAGTGTTAACTTTTCTGTGTGTGTTCACTGATGCATATTTTTTCCCAATAACCGATGGTTTTCTTTAAATAATGTTGATTTGTCTATATGATCAATATGTAAATGGAACCGATGCATAATATAACTTTTCATAATGTAGTTCCATACTTACTTGTGCAATTTATTTGGAAATGGTGATGCCACCAGATCCATTGGATGTGGCATCATCATTTGCATTTCTTGTTCCAGCACCTTCAGTGTTTGTGGCTTTTACCCACATCTTGTTTCTCATATTCTTGATGTCATCAATGGTATTTCCATTGGGATAAGTACTTGATTCTATCAATCAATTTTTGCAATCTTTTATCACATGTCCAACCTTATGACAATGTAAACATGCCATTCTAGGATTGAACCATCCTCTTGGTTTTCTAGTCCATTTTTTCATATAGTTAGTAGATATATGACCATACCTTCCACATGCTATGCAATTTACCCATGTGTTATAGTCCCAAACATATGAGTTACCTTTTCTTGTTGGTTAGTATCCATTATCAAGTTCTTTTGTTGTCCATGCATTCTTATTCTTTTTCCAACATTCTTGATATGTATGTCCATTCATTTTGCAAGTAGGATAGTACTTGTCCATATAGGTTTCCTTCTTTGGATATTTCACCTTGGATCTGCATTCATATGCCTTGTTTCCTTGCAAGTGACATTTATAACAATTACCAATGAAGGTAGATTGTGATTGAGGATTACCTTTCATTTTGTTTTTACAAACGTTTGAGGTGTGGCCTAGTTTTCCACAATGATTGCATGACAGCTTCTTGGTTCTTGGAGTTGCATAAACATTCTTTTGATTTGATTGATTAGATGAATCTCCATTGTCCGTGTAACCTATTCCTGTGTAGTTGTTGACTCTTCTTTGACCATCAAGGAAATCATCCATTCTTTTGTTGCTATCTTCATCTTTCTTGATCAATTCATTGTGTTGATTCTGAATTCTGACTTCATGCTTTAGCTTCTCATTTTCTTCCCTTAGCTCACTGATGATTTGTATTCTTTCAATGAGTTCTGTATTTAATATATTTTCTTCTTGACTCATAAGAATAATCTAGTTGGTAATCTCATGGTGATGCTCAGTAAGTCTTTGAATCTCTGATTCTTTTTCTTGTAGCTTTTCTATTATTTTCCTCCTATCATCAATATCCAATGTTCTCTCTGACTCAACTTTTCTTGAATCATTCACGACATCAATCATTTTTACCATCTGAGTTTCTTGACCAATTTGCAGCATTTTGATTTGTTCTGTTAGATGTAGATTGAATTCTTGTAGACTTGTGATCTCTTCTACTGATGTGTCTGAAGCTTTTCTTGTTGATGATTCAGCATAGTTGAAGTAATCTGGGATCTCCTCTTTTTGATAATCTTTTTCATTAAGCCTAGTTGTCATGATCTTTCTTTCATCAAGAAACTTTCTCATGCTTACTCTCACCTCTTTATACTGCTCATAGTAAATCTGAATTTGCAATTGCTCATTCTCAATAGTCTTGTCTAGTCTGTACTTTTCCATCGTGTGGATCTTTTCTCTTAAGTCTTTAATCTTTTCAAGAAAGAGACTTAGCTTTGATACCAATTGTTGGAATTATTGGAATGATGTACTAAGAGGGGAGGGGTGAATCAGTGATTGGCCCATTAACCTTTGTGTCATCAGATTTGTAAGTACCTATCTATCTGTTCATCTTTGATTATTTATGTGTAATCATAATATAAGTTCTTTATATGTATAAGCATTCATAAAAAAAAATAACACATAACACATGATATGATATCATAGAAAACTCCTGTTAGGAAGTAAAAATTGTGGTGGGGATGTCTACCCACAAAACTTCACTATTTGCATATAAGAAGGGAGCTAGTAAAGGCTTACAATTGATCACTTCTGATGATCTACCCTATTAAGAGTATTAGAGTGGATACCTATTAGGATCTACTTCGTTTGAAGCTTTAGCAACATCGTTAGGTGTGCACTCTGTTAAGATATTTTTCAAAGAACTGTCAAGTCCACCTTCTACAAAAGGATTTCTATTGTGATGCACTTGTTAGGATGCAACTATAATATAAATGTTGATCAGATAGTGAATGCAATCTTAAATTGTTGATAACAGATCCTATATAGCTTACAATGTATGTATGTAATCACCTTGAGTGATTGAGTAATACCTTGTGTCTGCTCGTCAGTAGCCTTCCTGTGTTCTTGATAACTGTTGTGATCTATTTCTGAACTTTGCATGAATTCTCTTCTTTTTTCTTAGATGCTCTCCATAGCTACTATCATATTCAAATGATTACAAGTCTCTCTTTTTACAAATGATGGAACATCTATTTATACTAGTTTCTAGTTCTATTCTTGATTC
>MU227644.1:2613357-2627971 GCA_018584345.1 Thuja plicata | reverse complement strand
AAACATTTACAATATGCTTGCTTGACCCTCAAGTTAAGATTTAAAACAAATAAAAACTCTATAAATAGAATTACATTGCTTTATCTGACGTGTAAAATCAGATCCACTTTTTGTGGGTTCTTTAACTAACTGTCAGTTCTAATGGTCGGGCTACTCTGTCAGTCTATCAGTTTTCTTCTCTGTCATTGTTCCTTACTTGAAATATTCATTGGGTATGCCTTTTCTGCTCCATCGGCGATGTTCTCAAAACTGTATCGTCGGTTATGCTTATCGTCGGTAATTTCTATACTTACCATTTTTAGGTTAGACATTTTGTCCTATCAGGTATGCTTGTTGTCTACCGGTTATGCTTATATCGATGATCTTTATCATGTTTTTTCCTTTAAGTATACTAATGGAAAAAATTAATGTCATCAAACAATTGATTTGTTTCTCCTTTCAGCAATTCCATTTTGTTGTGCTGTCCTTGGTGTAGAAACCTATCTTTTAATTCCATGCTCATTACAATAGTCAGTGAATTCTTCTGAAGTAAATTCCCCTCCTCGATCTGACCTTAAGCATTTCAATTTATTTTCACTTTTTTTTTTTCTACCATTTATTTGTACCATTTAAGCATCTTAAATGCTTCTAATTTATCTTTTAAAAACATGACTATCATCATTCTAGAAAAATCATCAACAAAGAGAATAAAATACCTATCTCCATAGTAGCTCTTTTTTCTCATCAATCCACATAGATATGTATGAACTAATTCTAGAATTTTAGTAGATGTATGGGTTTTCTCTTGAAACTAGACTTTGTCATCTTACCTTTTTGACAATTATTGCACATGATATGCTCGAGCTTAGTCATTGTCGGTAAGTCTCTGACATTACTTTTGTTTCGTATCTTTATCATGTTGTCAAAGTTCACATGATACAATCTTTTATGCCACAACCATAAGTCTTCATTTCTAGCCATCAAACAAGTGGTGTTAGTTTCATGAAGATAGAAAAGGTTACCTTTTTTCTACTCGCCAATACCAATCAACCTTCCTGATTCATTGAAGATCTTTGCCTTGTTATTTTCAAATGCTACTCTGTGACCTAAATTGTTCAACTGAGAAACACTTAACAAATTTTAATTCAGTCCTTTAACCCAGTAAGCATTTTCACATTTAATCAGGTTATTCAACATTATGGTTCCTTTACCTTCAACTAGAAAAGGTGTATCATTTCCCATTCTTACTAAACCACCATTATAGTATTTAAAAGTCTCAAACTTTTGTTTTTCACCAGTCATATGGTGAGTGCAGCCAATATCTATGATCCAGATATCATTTTTACTAACTTTAGATATGAGTGTAGTTTATACATACCTTTCTTCATCTTCATCTGAATCATCCTTCATGGATACAAATACCATCTCGATGTCTTCTTTTGATTCGGTGTCGATGTCATCATCTCTATTCTCAGCTAGGTAAAAATTGTTCTTCCCTTTGTCCTTGTAGTCTCAGGTATCTCTCTTGTCAGACTGTCGGTTGCTCCAGTAATCTCTATTTTCACCTTTATCAAACTTCTTCTCATAAGGTCTGTCATTTCCTCTATCATCTTTTCTTTGGTTTGGACATCTTGTAGAAAAGTGTCCAACCTCTTTACAATTGAAACATACAAGTGGTAATTTACCTTTGTATCATCCTTTGCCTCTCTGCAATCTTCATGTCACTAGTGCTTCAATCTCATCAAGTCCTTGATCTTCATTATCACTGTCACTATCATTTCTAATAGCATGTCTATGACTTGAGTTACTTATCTTTAGAGAAGATTTGAATGTAGTTTCTATAGATGGTAAGACACTATTTCCAAATTTATTTATCTCAAATAAGATTAGTCTACCAATCAGACTATCTAGAGTAACTGTATTGTTTGCAATTGCTCTCATTTCTTGAAAAGAAGAAACTCTAATAGCATAAACAGGAAATAAGGTTCTTAATATTTTTCTTACTATGGTCTCCTCTTCAAGTACACCTCCAACTCCTCGGATAGCATTTACTACCTCTTTGATTCTGCAACTATACTAAGTAATGTTTTCTCATTCTTTCATCCTTAGGTCATCAAACCTCCCTCTTAGGCTTTTGTCCTTTGCTTTGAGTACATTGGCATCTCCTCCATGTACAAGCTTCAACTTATCCCAAATTTTATTTTTAGAGGTGCAGGTTTTGACATCTTCAAACTCAGCATCGGAGCATGATGATGCAAGTTCTATCATCATGCAGTTATGTTCATGCTTGACTCTTAATTGCTCAAGAGTATGAGGTCTTGTAGGAAACACATATTCAATATCTAAATATTGAACAATATCATTTCCAATACTTGATAGGTGGAGTCTTATTCTACCTTTCCATGATGCAAAGTTGTCTTTATTCAACTTGGGAAAATCTCATCTATTCATCTTGTGATCTTTTGCTTGATCTGCTAAACTCCCTTTCTAAGCACACAAGCTCTGATACCAATTATTGGTAATAACTGAGAGGGGGGGTGAATTAGTGGCCTCAAAAATATTCCAATAATCAACCCTTAAAACTTAGTACCACAAAATTATACCTCTAGTTATCTTCAGTCCTATAAGATGAATGCCTCCAAATACTTATATCAATTTACTATTGCTCAGAATGCTTTGTAAAACCTTCTACTGCATATTTATCGAATAGCAGTCTGTAAATTTACTGAAAGACGGTAAATTATCTAGAGTATACTGATCAATCCAATTAAGTTAAGTGTAATGAAAAATACTAAAGTAATGACTCATAAACATATTGACACATGGATTTTTAACGTGGAAACCCTGTTAAGGGAAAAACCACTTGGGACCGGTAACCCAAAATTTTCACTCTTATGAAGTGAGCTCATTGAAGAGACAACCCTATTAAAGGTTACAAACACACTGTTAGGTGTGACCTTGTTAGAGGATTTAAAAGTTTAGTTTGTCACTTGATATTGGGCATCTCTATTCTACCATCCTTGATAAAACACTCACTTGGCCTGTCAATAGGTATCTGGCATCTCATGTTATCTTTATGAACAAAATTTTTGATACTCCATTGGATGTATCTCAATATAGAAAGGATCTTTAAATCCCACTTGGTTAAGAGACTTTTTGAATCAATGGTTAAACTGAAATAGTATGATCTGTTCACATATACAACTTATACTTGCAGATTTTTAGATATATTATAATCTAACAAAACTATTCTGATCAATGTAATTCTATTTATACCTTTGCTCCACTTTGATTTTGCTCTATGATGCTATGCTCTATTGCTTGGTGCCCGAAGAATTCTTTAGCTCTTTCCTTAGCTTGTTGATCAGTACTGTATGAAGTTACTCTTCATCAATTTCTCTTTAGCATCCTATTTCATTCTTTCACCCACACCAATTCATAATGAATTGAGTTGTCTCTGTGTGTTTATATTTGTGCACCTAATATCTGCAACACAACACTTCAATAAGTCATTCTGTTAGTGAAAAACAAGGGTTAAAGAGCATATAAACCATAACATCAACTTATTTCTTTCTAACTAGGATGAGTGTAGCATGTAACATAAAATCCCTCAGATTATGCTAAATATTAGTGACATAAACAACCTAGCATGAAAGATTTAGTTTAAAACAAGCTATTATTCAATGAGCAATGCATACTAATCTAAAAATGGAGATAATAACAATGTATAAGCATAAACTATGAAATGAAGTATGAGTCTAAGTCTATTCCAACAGCATAACAATGCATTTACAATATGGGATGAAGGCTTATTTGCTCTCAAAAATGGCTTCTATTTATAGAAGAATGAGAGAGAGAGAGAGAGAGAGGGGGAGAAAAGGCTCATTAATGAGTTGAGGGACTCATTAATGGTGGTGTAAGAGCCATTAATTCCTTGGGCATTAATGAGGCATGGAGGAGACATGGGCTTAAGGCATCTTCATTAATGAGGCATTAATGAAGGCCTTAAAGAAGCATGGGAAGGGTGTAAGGGGGTGGCTTGAAAAGGTGGACTTGAGAAAAGAATCTTGAGATTCCTTGACTTTCTCAAGTGGGTGGAGTTGTTAATCATTCTTTAATGGAATGTGACAACATTAGGAGGTGGGTTAGGGTTAGGATTAGGATTATGATTAGATTAGCAAGGGTGAATGGGTTGAGAAGGATTAGAACCTAGGGTAGAAGTGGTTGAGATAGGTTAGGTTGGGGTTTAAGGGAATATAAATGAAATCAATTAAACTTATTTATTTCATTTAAAATATAGGAATTTAATTATTTAAACAATTTAATTGCTTTTTAATAATTAGGGGACTATATCCATTTTAATTAAATTAAATAGGCTAGGGGAATGGGTTATTTTGCAAGTGGGTAATTGATTTAGGGATTTATTTAATTCCTTTATAATTAAATACTATAGCCATGTTTGAATTTGATCTGGTTTAAATGGTTTGAATTGATTTGAATTGTATGGCTATAATAGTTAATATAATTTAGTGATAAAAATCACCTAAGACATTAAATTGATTTGAAGAATTATGCCAACTAGTAATAGAGTCATTTGGACATAATCGAGGGTATGATCACACTTAGGGAAAATAGGGTTCATAGTTGGAATAGACCAAATTTAGGTGGTTACATTTGCCCCTCTTTGAATTGATGTGCAAGCAGCACATTGATTCAAAGAAATTTTTTTATTTTGACTTCAGAAAGATTGAGAATCCTGTTCTTGGTTGTCGAATGAAATGTTGATGAGATCAGTCTCACACTTGATCAAACCAAACCGATAGAATTGACATTGAAATTGGTTGTCGTCCAAAGGTCAATAAAAGATCCTAAAGATACTAATTCTAAAGTTGGTTGTCATCCAAAGATTGATAATACTGATTTTGAAATTGGTTGTCATCCAAAAGTCAGTATGAAGCTGCTAGGAGCTTTAATAAAAATCTTTTAAAATGAGGAAACACAAGATATCCAGCTTATGAGAACCAAAGCTTTTTATCCAACAGTTCTAACTTTAGTTAAGGAAACTATTATGCCCCTAGTTTGTTTGATAACCAAGTCATTTTAATGTTGTTTCGAGCAAAAATTTAATTGATGATAGTGTGATCATGTCCCCTTGGGAACAAAATCGAAGGAAAAGAATAAAATCCCTCAGTTGAAAGAACGTATCACTTGCAGGAAGCGGTTAGGGAAAGAAAGAATGGAATAGAAGAGGTGAAAAAGAAGGTGTATTTAAAAATAAACACGCGAGTACCAAGTTAATTACATGAAAATAGGAGTGGTGAGACTGATAAAATGATGTCAGACCAAGATTTATGAGAAAATATGCAATCTGATAGATTTGTGGAACAAATGAAGCAAATCTACATTTTTCAAATTTGTTGTAAGAATGGTACTATGCTACTAAAAACATCACATGCACCTTCAATTTGGTTCCCGATTGAGTAAAAAGAGAACAGAAATGCAATTGTAATTGTTTGGGAGGAGTTTTGGAACTCCTAAATGGCTCAAAAGACCAATATAAGCCTCAAAATTTATCATTTCACTATTCATTTTCACTTCATCCATAGTAATTCAGAGAGCTCTGTAGAGAAGATGGTAGTCCCTATAAGGAAGCACCATTTCAAGATGAGTCAGTGACATCAGCGCCCAGCCGACTACCCATTGTCGATAAGTGCTCGACAAACTACCCTGTGAATTTTGCAAATTTCAATTTCATGTATTTTTGTGGCTTTTACAGCCCTTTCCATTTTCAATCACATCCAAGATTCAGGATCGCACCTGTGAATCCCGTGTCACATCCAGTTTTTCCAGATTCTTATCAAGGATACCCTGGATCGCATCTATTTTCATTATTTTTTTCATGTTTTTAGTGAAAACTCATCAGTGCGTCACACCCTATTTGCTTAGGGTCGCACCTCGCATTTAGGTTCACATCTCATATTTTGGGGATCGCATCCTGTAAACTCAGTCGCATCCTATATTTCTAGGATTGCATCTGGAAAAATGGATCGCACCCTTCTATTTTAGAATCATATCTAGTTAGGAGACTTAGAATTTTAATCTTTCAGACCTGTTTGCGTGTCGTGAACTTGGAATCACTTAGCTGATTAGGAGTCTGCCCCTTTGTTGTAGATAGGATACTGATGTATTGTCATTTTTGTCCAAAACATGCCCAGTTTGAGGTAGTTGCTTTTTGCGGCACTTACCTTGGGCACATGCTGGCATTGTCTGGACAGTTTTCAGATGATGAGCAAACCACTGTGATCCGATGTGGATTGCGCTTGTTGATGGATTTACCCGAGATCAGGGTGAACTGTGGGTTGTTGACTGCTCTGGTCGAGAGATGGCACTCAGAGTACAACACCTTTTATTTACCAACTAGAGAGATCATAGTGACTCCTGAGGATGTCTGGCAGATACTTCAGGTGCCGATGATCAGGCATGAGGTACAATTTGAGTCAACGACAATCGTGGCCATTGGTGCCACGCGTAGATATTTACAGGATGACACCATTGACCGGAGATATCTATCTTGGGATTACATGGTTGATCATTACAATCATTTATCTATTTATTTAGCAGGTCTAGTAGGTGGCATCCTGATGCCTGATAGGGGCCAACACATATTCATGGTCGACTGGGTAGACATGATAGAGCAGATGGTTACCCACCATCAGAGATTTGCATGGGGCAGCTGTATCTTAGCCCACATGTATAGAGAGCTACATGAGATAGCATACCACTATATGTGGAGCATGACCGTAGGCATTCTTATTCTCCACATCTGGGCTTGGGAGCACATCCCTATGACACAACCAATTATAGACAGACAGAGGGCTCTAGAGCAACGTTATGTGTATAAGTATGCAGGTCTTCTTCAGTACCCCATCTGGGCAAGGTCGAGTATTGGCACCACCTGTTTGATGATATGATAGATGTTGTTTGGCGGCCATATTTAGATTGTGAGGTGTGGACCTCAGATGCCTTGCAGGTACCCTACTTATGTCAGAGCTGATATCTCATTGGCAGGACTAGATATATTATAGAGTGGTTCATGATCACCAGAGTGCTGAGGCAGTATGGTCGTCGACAGGGTAGGACAGAGGACATTGCTGTATACGGCCAGACTAGAGATGAAAAACCATTATGGGGGGCACATTTACACTATGAGATGACTCACCAGGAGATCCATGACATGGTGGCAGTAGACTGGGATCTCCATCCTGATGTAGCTGATGCCGGTGTGTTGGATGGATATGTTGCTGAGATACTTCAGTACCCCTTTCCTCAGTTTACTATTCCTAAGGAGATTATTCCTCGTATATGGGAGCCTTTAGACTATGATCCTGATGATCGACCAGCCAGGGGTAGGGGAGGAGCGCAGAGAGACAGGGCTCCTAGTAGACATGGAGGTTGTGATGGTGGCAGGGATGGTAGAGATGTCAGGCATCCTCCTCCCGATGACGGTCATGATGGAGATGATAGGGGTGGTGGTGGGGAGGCAGTGGATATAGGTGGAGCTAGTGGCAGTGGTAGTGGAGAAGGTTGGTGTACTTGGTTTAGATTTGTAGCTCCCTGGAGAGATCTCAGTCCGCTCCTTCCTAGGGACCAGCAGAGACATAGACAGCAGGGGTCATAGGATAGACCACAGGATAGAGGACAGGATAGGTCCAAGGAGAAGGATATAGGTAGAGATGGAGATCCTCTATCCAGGTGTGAGTAGGAGAGGGAGAAGCTTTGAGTGAGGATTACAGCATTAGAGGCCCGAGTTACTACTGTTGATGTCCTACTGGTGGATAGGGATATACAGCTTGAGTGGCTGAGAGCAGAGAGGGATAGACAGGGTGAGATGCTCAGACCTGAGAGAGATGCACATTCTCTCATAGCAGTTCATCAGGGATAGAGGGACACATACTATTATGCCATGTATCATGCAGCAGTTCTGGAGGGCCAGAGAGCTCCTTCTTTTTCTTGAGTGACTCAGCAGTCAGAGGGGGCAGGATAGAGTTGATATTTTGTACCATCTTTATGACATGTGTATCTTGAGATTAAATTTGTATATCTAGATCCTGCTGAGATCCCCTCTTTTGTATATCTGGATCCTTCTGAGATCCATTTTTGTAGATGACATTTATACATGTATATTTGATTCACTCTGGCTCACTGATACTCTGATACTATTTATGCATATTGTTCCATATTTTGATCTGTACCATGTTGTGATGATATATATATCTCATGCAGCTTCCTTTTTCTGACATGTTTCATGAGTTCCTTTTTGCTTTGATAGATGTGGTAAATGTATCTTTGCACATGTGATGATATCTTGGTCTCTTGATGAGTTAGTTTTTAGATGATAACATCATTTTATGATTGGATGCGATGAGTCATTACTGATATAAATATATTTTGAATGATACTCATGTGAAAGTGCAAATGTATGTTTCTTTTGATTTCCCCTTATGAAAAATAGATGTATGGATGCACTTTAGCATGAAAAAGTAAAAATGCAATACATGGATGCTTTATTTTAGTATTTTCATGTTGCTTCTTTTTATGAATGAAAAATGTATGCTATGGATGTGCAATGATATTTGATATCTATAATATTGATGATGTTATTAACTTGGTTTTCAGAATAAGATAGAAATCATTTTTGAGCTCAAAATTCCTTATGCTTTTATTTCTTTTAAAAATGCATCATGCAATCTCTAAATGCAGCTATATGTGGACTCTTAGGACTTTGTCACTGGTATGTGAATGTATAGCTTTTTTATCATCATTGGGCACTTTTCTAAATGGATACCACCTGATAGTACAACCATCACTAATACCCACTAATATTATGATAATATAAATACTATTTTTTATTGAAATGTCAGAAATAGACTTAGGCATCAAGGCATAGAAGCCAGGATAACAAAATAGTCACCTTCCTTTTAATATACCAGATTCTGATTAAGGCAAGATATTGGACCCGCAATGACCTTGAAAATTCATATCCTTGGGTACATTATGATTCGTATACCTTAGTGAGAATCTGGATCAGAAAATAAATAAGGAAATTGTTTCAACCTTTCCATAGTTTACACATAACGAAGATCGAGATATATGCGGCTATCCACCCATAGTGGCATCTCTTACCATAAACATCCAAGTTAGGTGAAATTTATAGGATCATTCGGAACAATAACCATACACAGAAAATCAAGAAAATATTATGCCCCCAATCCTTGTGACTCTTTATCTTTGCACAGACGTCATTGAGTAACTAAGAAGACATAATAAATCATCAATTGTGAATCAATCAAATAAAATTTATAACCACTTAGATGCCCCTAGTTGAAATCACCATCAAGACATAAAAGAATCATAATCAAACCAATAGAAGACTATGTGTTTAAGTTGTACTTTTTCATTCATATGTCAAACACAGCAGAGATTCATCAATCAGAAAATTAGAATACGAGCAATATGGTGTTCCATGTCTGTGCATTGATAGGATCATTCGTTCATGTTTGCGATCCAATATAGCCTTGTAGGAACGTTGTTATTGTAAATGTCATGTCTGGATATGTGATTTTTGAAAAGACACCCTTGTTTTGGAAAATGACATTGTTTTGTATGTATCAAGAAACATTGTGTTCGGGAGGCAAACCATCCTAGATAAACCTAGCAACCATAACCTACCATGCCAGCAAAGATGCCCCCAGTGCAGAATGACTTATTCCTAAGACATAAATGCAGACAAGTCCCAAGCAAGGATAAGATAGCCATGTAGGAAATGAAGTCAGCATTTGAGCACAGGTGAAATTGCAAAGGCCTAGTATCAGTAGTGCTTTGATAGATGGAGCGCAGAACACAAGTGATGCCTGATTGCTAGGTTTTCACCACTTGGAAAGATCTTTTCTTACTTTTTGCTACCAAGATGCATGTTTTACCAAGTGCTCATCAAGGCACTTTTCTCTTTTTCAATTTTTTTGCTATTTTTTATTTTTTTTAATGTTTTGTAGTATCAAGGCACCTGGATACCAGGTTTTCACCAAGGATACCTTTTCTGTAGGACTTTTTCCACTATTTTTGGTTTTCTTTAGGATCAATTTTCTCAATGTTTTTGGTATTTTGTGAGACTTTTTTGCTGTATAGGCTCTGCTAGCTGATCATTTAAGCATAGAACCACTTCAAATGTAGAGTGTTGATAGGATCTAGAAGATTGTCTCCTTCAGGTGTAGCCAATTGATAATCTCCAATCACAAAAGTAGTAGTGATAACATAAGGTCCCAGCCAGTTAGGTTAAAATTTCCCCTTTTGTTCTTTGTTATGCTGGTTCTTAGGATTCTCCTTGAGGATGAGATCTCCTACTTCAAATTTGTGTGGTTTAACCTTCTTTTTGTAACCTTTGGACATACATGCCTGATACACTTTAAGGTGATCGAACGCTTGTTGTCTACGCTCATCTAGTAGGTCCAGAGAATTCACCCTATCTATGTGGTACTACTCATCAGTAACTAGTCCTTGTAAATATATCTACAAAGATGGGATCTCAACCTCAATAGGCAGTACTACTTTAGTGCCATAGACCAGAGAAAATGGCATGGCTCCAGTTGGTGTTCTTATGCTTGTTCTGTAGGCCCATAGTGCCAAATTTAGTTGTAGATGTCAGTCTCTGCCAGACTTGCTCACAGTTCTGTGTAGGATCTTAAGAATATTCTTGTTGGATGCCTCAGCCTGTCCATTGCCTTGAGGATAATAGATTGAGGAGCAATGTTGAGTAATATGGAACTATTCACAAAGGTCATCAATGTCTTGATTTTTAAATTGGCCCCCATTGTCTATCACATTTGAAAAGGGTATCCCATATCTACAAATAATGTATTTCTGATTGAACATAGCCACCTATTTTCCAGTGGCTTTGATTAGCGGCACTACTTCGACCCACTTCGTGAAATACTCAGTGGTCGTAATGATGAACTTGTGTCCATTTGAAGAGTTGGGATATATTTGTCCAACCAAGTCAAAGGCCCATTGTTGAAATGGCCAATGTGTTATGAAAGGTATAAGTTCTCTGGTAGGAGCATGGATAAGGTTTCCATGTGTCTGGCATTTAAGACATGATTTTGAAAACTGAATAGCATCTTTCTCCATGGTAGGCCAATAATACCCTACTCTAAGAAGTTTCTTGGCTAATGAAAAGTCATTCGAGTGTGATCCACATACACCTTCATGGACATCTTTTATTGCTAGATCAGACTCTTTGAGTTCTAAACACCAAAGAAGTGTATTGTCGAGACCGTGTCGATATAGGTTGTTAGTCATGAGGATGTAACATGATTTTTTCCTAATCAGGGATCTTTTATCATTTATGGATAGATTGGAGGGAATGGTTTGGTCAGAAAGGTAAGCAATGATATTGGCATACCATGACTGATCTAGGGTATTCAAGGCACATATTACCTGGTATTTAGGGGTAACAAAGGCAGGATAGGAAATATCCTCCACCAAGAAGTCATAGTGGAATTGATGTTCTTCCAGTTTTAACACGGATGCCAAGGTAGCCATAGCGTCTGCAACCTTGTTTTCTAATCTTGGTATCTGCTGGAAGGTGAAGAAGACAAAGTACTTCTTCAAGTCATCAAATTTTCATGTTTTTTTTTATACTCCCCATTGACTTGGTTGATAATTAGTTAAGAGTCACCATACATGTGTAACTCTATGATCTTCCATTCCATTGTGAGCTTGAGGCCATTGACCAATGCTTCATATTATGAGATATTGTTGTTGCATGGAAACATCAATTTGTAAGATCTGGGAATCTTGTATCCTTGAGGAGTTATAAATAGGATCCCTACTCCAGATCCTTGTTGAGTGAATGAACCATCAAAGTACATCTTCCATGGATATTAAGTGAGATGCATGATTGCTTCATCAGGGAATTCAATTAGTAAAGGTTCATCATCTTGGAGTGGTGAATCAGCTAATTGGTCTGCAAGGACCTGTCCTTTGATAGCTCTCTGTTCGACATATTCAATGTCAAACTCACTTAGAATTAGGACCCATTTTTCCAAACATCCTATTAATGTTGTTATGTTCAAGAGGTGCTTGAGAGGATCAATCTTAGCAATGAGATTTACTATAAGAGATAGCATGTAGTGCCTTAATTTTTGTGATGCGAAGATGACTGCTAAGCATGCTTTTTTTCAATAATGCTATAATTGAGCTCATAAGTGACTAGTGTTCTACTAATGTAGTAGATAGCTCTTTCTTTCTTGGTTTCATCCTCTTGTGCCAACAATACTCCTAGGGATGTAGTTGTAGTTGAAATGTATAGGAGTAGAGGCTTTCCATGAATAGGCACCATAAGAATAGGAGGAGTTGCCAAGTATCCTTTCAATTGTCTGAAGTTTGCTTCACAGTGTTCATCCCATTTGAAGTTAACCCTTTTGTGTAGCAACTTAGTAAAGGGTTGTGCCCTATCTGCAAGTTGGGACATAAATTTCCTGATGGACTGAAGTCTCCCTTATAGTGTCCTCATTTGAGTGATGTTTCATGGAGGAGTCATCTCTAGAATAGCCTTCCCCTTTGCAGGATCTACCTTGATTCCATTTGTTGATACTATGAATCCTAGGAGCTTCCCTGATTGGACCCCAAAGGCACATTTCTCTGGGTTGAGCCTGAGTTGGAACTGTTCCATTTGATCCAATATCTTTCTTAGGTCAGTAATGTGAGTACCTCTCTCTTTGGATTTAGCCAATGTTTCATCTACATAGTCCTCCATGTTCTTGTGCATCATGTCATGGAATATTGTTGTCATGGCTTGTTGATATGTTGCACCGGCATTCTTTAACCTGAAAGGCATGATGTTCCAGAAAAATGTGCCCCATGCGCATGTGAATGTGGTTTTCTTTTGATCCTTAGGGGTGATTTTGATTTGATTATAGCCTGAGAATACATCCATTGATGAATACATTTGAAAGCCTGCTATAAGGTCTATGATCATGTCAATGTTTGGTAGAGGGAAGTCATCCTTTAGACATGCTTTGTTCAAGTCTCTGAAGTCCATACATATCCTAATAGATTTATCATATTTAGATATGGGGACCACATTGGAGATCCACCTTGCATAGGCAATGACCCATATAAATCCAGCTTTTAACAACTTTTCTAGCTCTACTTTTACTAATAATGCAACATGAGGATGTATTTTCCTAAGTTTTTGTTTTACGGGCTTGATCCTAGGAGCTATAGATAAGTGGTGCATGATGAGATTAGGATCTAGCCCTAGCATATCAGTATAAGACCATGAAAAGTTAATCTTCTTCTCTTTCAGGAACTCTGTGAACTGTACCTTCTCCTCTTCTGATAAAGATTGTGCAAGATGAACTATTTTAGGATTTTCAACAGTGCCCAAGTTTACTGGCTATGTTGGTTCAATTAGTACCAAAGAGCTTTCCTAAAAGTGTTCAGGGAGGATATCAAGAGTCTCATCCTTTGGAACCTTGGAGAGGTTTTCACCATTGGATGTATCTTTTTTCTTTACTATTTTGGGATTTGATACTGCCAGAGAGTGGTTCTCACCATCAGTCTGCTTTTTCTTTTTATTTTTTAGTTTTTGACTAAGAAACTTGATATCCTCCTATGACATGTTCTCGCTCCTTGCATTGGTGGAAGAAGGGTAAGGTTCACAAGAATTGAGATAACAAGCTAGGGTGTGATCATTGGGAAAGCCGAGGATAGGAGTAGGATCTATTTTAGTCCAATCAATTAGGTCTGGAAGTACCAATGTTAGGGAATCAGACACTAGGAAGGACAGCATCGTGTTAGCATTAAGACCATTAACTGACATGACATGATCTATTAAGTTAATTTCTTCAATATTTAGATCAATAAGAGTGAGATCATTGTTAAAAGGGTCATTGTTAGTCATATGCGGACCAAACTCTAGAGACTCGTCAGTAGAACTCTCATCATCATCTCTCCGTAAAAGGAGGCTTCTTGTTTGTAGCCTATGAAATTCTTCTATACTTGTGTCTCCATCAATGATCGGGGGAAGGAACTCTTCTTCTACTTCAGGAGGATCAGTATCATTGGGAGGAGTGTTAGATCATTTACTAGGAGCTGAAGGAGCCACAAACATATGAATTTTATCTATTCCAATATGCTCAAAGGCAATAGATAGCTCTTCCCATTCATAGTCATGAGAGTCCATGACATCATCATCAGATCTGTTTAAGTATTCGGAAATAGTTATCTAATGTACCCAGTTTTCTTCTTGTAGATCAAAGTGTGGGAGATCTAGAACATGTGAAATTGTGACCAATTTCCCCCAATTAGGATGTAAATCCTGTCGTCGGGGTGCAGGGATAACTTTAAGGAACCCCCCCTCCCAAAATTTATAAAATTGTGGCGAATCACATGTCATTTGGGTGAAAAAAAATTAATAGTGTTGGCGAATTATGCGTCAATCAATGGATATTTGGTGGTGAATTTTTTAATAGTTTAGCCAATTTTTATAAAATAATGGCGATTATAATTTTTGTTTTTAATAAAATTATTAATATTGATGGCGAATTATGTTTTGAAATATGGATATTGGTTG
>MU227644.1:2563006-2576316 GCA_018584345.1 Thuja plicata | reverse complement strand
CCCTAGGCGAGCTTGGTAATAGTCCGGCTAGGGAAGAGAATGAGAACAATGTTCTGAAAACATTGGTTGAATGAATCTATTTGTGTAGGTTCAGCAAGAAGAAGAAGAAAAGCACTTCGATGGGGACCGAGTCTTGAAGAGGAGGTGAAGTTGAGAGTGACTTACCTCAGTTTAGGGTTGTGAACACCCTAAGAGATCTAGAAGAAAGATCTCAGAATAGAGCCAAGTTGGTTCTGTAGCAGCAACAAGACTTCTGTCCACATCAAAATGGAAGACACAAATATTATTGACTCAATCAAGAAGTAGGTTGCATTATCTCATTATCTAACTGTGAGACTAGTAAGTGGACAACACTTACACAATAATGAGAAACGAGAACATCCATATTTTGTATTATGTATGAGGATAAATTTAGAGTGGGCAACCTACCCACCACATTGGAGAAAATGAGTCAATACAAAACAATAACCTTTGGCTCAAGATCCATAACAAGATATCAAACATGAAGAAAGGGTTTGAAAAATTCTTAAGGCTAATTTGGTAGCTCTTATGTACGTGTGGTAAAATGATTCACTTTTGTTGTGGCTCTTGGTCTCATTAAGATTATTAAAATATTTTATTATTCATTTATTCATCTAGAAAATCATAGTAGGAAATGTCTGCTTTACTATTGAGGTCATCTATCATTGAAAAAGACTAAAACTAAGTATGCCACCAATTTCATGCAAGTAATAAACAACTAGCACATTGTTTCTTTAAGCTTTGGATGTTTCAAATAATAAATGATGTAAAAATCAACCTAATTTTCAAACATGAAAAAATACAAGTCTATTCTTATTACAATTTATATACTTTTCCATAAAAATCAACAAGATAAATGATGATGATGTAATTATCAATTAAAAAATCTATATCAGATTAAGATTACGATTAATTATTTGACCATCAAATCAACATTATATATTAACTATATAACAACATTCATCATTAATGAATGGTGTATAAACAAACTAGTATATTAGGCTATATAACAAGATTCATCATTAATGAATGCATAATAAACAAACTATGTAGTTGGTAAGTTCCTTTATTTGACATTAAAAAGCAGGGTGTGATTTTGTATGAATAAGAGTGGTGGTGGGGGGGGTTTCAAGTCGTAGTCGGCAAAAGAAGAGAAGAGAAGGTGGCCGTGTTTGTTGTATGGTGGTTGTTGGGCACTTGGCCCCTGTCAAGTCAAGTGTTGGTGGGATTAGACGTACCAAATAGTTTGGTAGCCTTTCCATGACCTCTCCACTTATTATACTAATTAAAATATGCCAAACTAATCTTGATTGGACTTGTGTCATTTAGAATTTTAGCGGCAGAAATGATTGATTTTGATCTGGTATTGGACTCTTATCATCAACCCACAGATTGTGAGTTATTTGTTTCCGCAGTTCCATTCTTAATGGGACTATTTTATTCAACCCATGTTTAATCTACCTGCCGAAACCGTCCATGAATATCAACTGGTTCGAACTTCAAAAAAAAACCCAAAGAAAGAATAATGTTCTGTTCATACTGTAAGCAGTATAATACTTCTGAATTATTTTTCATCCTGTATTTCCATACTTAAAAAGTCTCTCAGGTTGGGTAACATACGTTTTTGTTATTGTTTATTCTCAGTTATATGTCAGCAATAACTCTTTTGTATCAAAGTTTCTCATCATTCTCATGATAGGGATTCACCATTAAAAAGTTGATACAAAAACTATCATAAAATTTTATTTGAGAAACAGTTATTTCAAAATTACAATAATTTATTTAAGATTTATTGTAATTTTTTTAAAATTATATAAAATTAATTTTATTGTATTTATGAATTAATATATTAGATAAATTAATTATGAATAATATGATTGGTGAATTCTTTTGGTGTTATAAGACTTTTTTTTAAGAATTGCAAAAATAATTCTTATATCTTAAACAATTTTTTAGTGCACCATAGGTACATTTATGAAATAAATTTTAATATTACATATAGAATTTAATACATTGAAAACATAACCAAGATAATGTAATTTAATATGATTTAAAAGATATGATTGAATTAGTTCTATATTTATATGATCTACTTTTGCATTTTCTATTTAAAAAGAAAAATATTTTCTTATTATTATTAAAAATAAAAAAAATTATAATAATTTAATAAAATAATATATTATAAATATTTTTAATTAGAAAAAAAATACATTAAATCAAAGTAAAAATATAAAATGATAAAAATATTTATAACTATATTATAATAATTGTAAATTTTAAATAATAATTAATTAAGTTAAAAAAAACTATTAGATAATACTTGTGTTACAACTATTTAATAATTAATTACTGCAAGTAGTGCCACTAAGTGACACTTGTTTTATTTACATTGTTTTCTTTGTTTGAAATATTATTTTATTTTTATTTGAAAAATTACTTTTATTTATTATTGAGTAATATTGTGAACTAATTTATTTTTTCAATAGAAATTTGGGTGTGTTCCAATCCATCATTAAAAGAGGAATAAATGATCACTCATAAGAAAAATAAGATTACTTGATTCCAATTACTTTTATTTATTTAAAAGTTATTTTATTTGCTTGATATTTATTTTATGATTGTCAACACTCTCCATCATTATACTTTATCTTTTGTTGTCATTGTAGTTATCTTATATATTTATAAATACATAGTATATTATTTTCTTTCAACTAACTATTAATAACTTCTATTCATAATAAACTACTTAATTCAATATATATATTTAACACAAAAATTACAATAAAAAATTATCATTCATTCTATTACAACTCTCACTTACTTCATTATAACTATAGCTATCAACTAATTATAATTTATAATATACAGGATCAAATTCAAATATTTGAAATTTAAAAAATAAACATAATATCATATTTGTTCATATAATTTTATACCAAACATTTCCTAATATTCCAACTTATGAACAGAAGATGACAACTATCCATGGCGACGACTTAAACATCTTAATAAAAAACTATCATTCATTACACATTGACGGATAAAGAATATAAAAAGTTTTCCACAATCCATTGATTCGAAAGGGCCTATATTTTATCCTTTCAAAACTGAATTTTACAGACACGTATAAAAGATCATGAAATGCGCTTGTTATGCATCCCTCGATCACCTGTAAGACTTTTTTTTTCTTCTTTTCTTTAAAAAGCACAACATTAAAAGCTTCTATATAGTAACTTTGTTCAGACAGAAATACCCCCCTCCCCAGCAATAAAATTTGATTTGAGATTGTCCTGTTATTGTTGAGCTACAGTTTTTGTATACAGAAACCAATAAATAATAGCTAGTAATAGAAATTGGAGTATAAGACATTTTAAGGGGTTTTAACGAGGGGACTCATGTCCATGGGGTAACTGCCCAGAACTCTCAAGAAATTAGTGAATTCCTGCAACTCGGCGAGCGCGTTCTGAGCCCGCGGGTCGGCCATTGAGGCCTCGAAGTCGATATAAAACAGATATTCGAAGTATTTGGCGGTTCCAGAGTTGGAATCATCCACAACCCTTAGCGGTCGGTTTCGCTGCGGGCGGCTCTCTATTTTGGTGAGGCTGATGTCGCGGAAGGCGAAGGCGGAGAGCACCTTGAACAGGATGCCGGTTCCCTCGTCGTGGGCGAACACAATGCTCGTCTTGAACGGCCGGTCAACCCGCGGGATGACCGGCTCGCGGGCCAGCATCACGAAACGGGTCACGTTGCTCGCGTCATCCTGCCGGTCATAAGAAAACACAACAAATGTTTACCACGGTCATAAGGTGGAAAGAGCTTTTATTAAAAAACAATGAATTGTAAGCTTTATTGTAGTCCTTTGTACCCAGACAAAAATAGTGAAGAGATAAGGTTTTCTATTTCAATAATATAGGATAGCATAAGAGTCAAGATTGGTGGGTATAGTTTAATTGGTAATGATGATGTTACATTTTTTAATGGTTTTGTTTATTTAAATTTAATAAGATTTGGAGGTGTTCTATTCTTGTTGGATGCTTTGGACAAGTTAGGTTCTCAGTTAGGTTCTCCTAATCATAACAGCTAAATCAAAAAGCAAAGTAAAAGAACATAAAGACAAATTAAATGAAGATTTTTATCACTAGCATTTGGGGTAAAACATTTACAAACAATATTAATTGTAATATTTATTTATAATCTTTTTTCTCGAGGAAAAAATAGTAAAGGAAATAAGATTTTCTATTTAAATAAGATCACATAGGATAAGAGACAATCGTGGTGGATGTAGCTTAATTGGTAAGGATGGTATGCTTTGGACAAGTCCAGGTGTGCTAATCATGATAGTTGAATTTTTGAGAGCTAGGTTCTCCTAATCATGACAACTTAATCACAAAGCAAAGTAAAATAATATAAAGACAAATCAAATGAAGATTTTTATCACTAACATTTGGGGAAAAACTTTTTCAAACAACTTTAATTGTAATCTTTACTTATAGTCCTTTTCCTTGAGATAAAAATAGTAAAAAACAATAATTCTCTATTTAAATAAGATGAAGTAAGATAAGAATCAACCTTGGTGCATGTAGCTTAATTGGTAAGGATGATATTAATTAAGCATGTTATTTACTTTAAGTTCAAAAGAATTTGGAAGTGTTCCATTATTGTTGAATGCTTTGGACAAGTCAAGTTCTAATTATGACAATTGAATCAAAAAGCAAAGTAAAAGAGTACAAAGAGAACTTCAATGCAAGAGTTTTAACACTAGTATTTGAGAGAAACTTTTTCAAACAACATTAATTCTAGTCCTTTTTTGAGAGAAAAATAGTAAAGAAGATAAGATTTTCTATATAAATTAAATAAGATAAGATAAGAGTCAAAACTGGTGGGTTATAAATTAATTAGGAAGGATGATATAATAATATTTTACTATGTTAATTGCTTAAATTCAAAAAAAATTGAGGCATTTCACTATTGGATGACTATGACTAATTAACCTCTAATCATGATGACTTTTTTTTTGCTGGGTCTCTAATCATGTTGACTTAGCTAAAAGACAAAGTACAATAAAAAAATGTAAAGACAGCTCCAATAAATCTAGAATATACTTAATTATAAAACAAAATACTTATTTGAGAGATAAGGATAGGAGAATTTTTATTTGGAAGATAACAACAACAATATTAAATTGTAATAAGCTTTAGTAGAAAACAACTCGTAGCTTTATTTGCATCAATGTTTTTTATAGCACTCTAATTTTTATTGTCTTTCTCATGATAGAGGAAGTGTGATGAGAATGACGCAAGTGAAATTATACTACGTTTTCTATCAGATGCTTTTCACAATCAATGTTAAAGAGTGGAAAGATTTGTTTAAAGTATATATTAATGATGAACATTAAATGTTGTGTTTGGTGTTATGAATAAAAATATCTTTGATGACATTACTATTCAAGAAATTAAGAAAGAAGAGAACATAAACATCAATATCAACTTGAAATATATATGTCAAGTACTAACATACAAAACATCATGTTTATTTGAAAGGTAAGTTTTGTCATATTTATGAAAGTAAGGACAATACATTATTCTTTTAACAATAATTTCAAATTTGAATGATATATTCAACAGTAAAATATAATGTCTATTCAATAATGTATTTTTAAAATAATAAAAGTACTGATGAAGAAATTATTATTGAAATGATCATATCAATTTAAATGATATATTAAGTATTAAAATCATTTTTTATAAATTATATTAATGTTCAAGATTATTTCTAGATGTAATTGTATGAAAAATTTTACAACAGCATTTAGGATCATATTCTATGATCTATATCATCAACATTATAGAAAAAAATTCTTTCAACATGAATGAAGTTAAAAATTCACACAGTCACACTAAAAACAAACTAAAACCTTCTTTAAAATAAAATCTGACGTATTTTACCCTAAAATCTCCTAATCAACCATCATTATCACAATTATCAATTCCCTATAATAAAAAATGAAGAAAATATGTTAAAAAAACCTTAGAAATAAATCCTTGTATTGTAATCTTCCATACTTAAAACATGGGATGAAAGCAGCTGAAATAAATCCGGTAAGAGAGGGTGAGCAGGCATTCGAAGCTCTCTAGAATAAATGTAGATCTTGAAACTGCCCAGTCATTCGAGCTCTTTTGCTGAACGCCATAATAGAGTTACCAACTGATATTTCTTATTATAAAATAATATATCTAATATTTTTCTATTAAAACTTAATATTTCTTTTAAGGATCCTAATTTAGCGGGGTAGTTGGTGATGACAAGCCTATCAAAAGTCTTTTCTTAGTAGACCAATTTTGTCTAAGGCCTTCATCCCGGCATTAATTCTTTTGGAAGAAAACAATGAAATGGGCAATTCAGAGTATACTCTCTGGCTGAGTAACTCTCCAGCCTACGCTTTCCAATGTGCAGTCATTCCAAATAACGTTTCCCCCCCTTAAATCAGTAAGTTATTCCCACTATTTAACAAATGCTTGTGTGGGTCAAATTTAGCTAAAATTAGCTCAAATTCCTACCTGATATCTGAGAAGTAAAGGTTTCATAAAACAATTGGTTTCTTCTCAAGATTCGTAATAGAAACGATAATTATTCAAAGAAACTTGAAATTTGTTTCTTGTCAGAATTCATAATAGAAAAGTTTCTTATCAAGAATCATAATAGAAAATTTTCAATTATTTAAAGAAACTTCTAATCAGAATTCAATTATGAAAAAGAAACTTCAAAATGTAGCCAAGAATATAATTATTGATTCTTTGGATTGATTGATTTCGCAGAGATCATGGAAATTCTTTGCTTTCATTTCATTCAAGGTGATGTACAGCATTGAAGGAAAGCACAAGTTTCAGGGCAAACATGTCAAAGAAGAAAACTTCAACAATACTTGCAGAATGGTTGGTGGGTTCTTACGTCTAAGAAAATAATCTACTATACACAACGTTCCACCTACCCCGAAAGAAAAGCAAACAAGTTTCAACCCAAAACCCACTGTACGTAGAACGCAGACCTGGGTAATTGCTCAAAATCCATTCTTTCAAGATAACTTTTGATTTTTACGAGATAACCCATATAAATTGCCTAAAACTTTTATGAACAAACGATAATAAACCAAAAAGTAAAGAACAAACATATAAAAAATACCGTGCCTGAATGCCGTCAGCGAGAATGGTGAGCCCATAGATATCAGCCGCGCGGGCACTGGCGATGGCGGCGGTGTCGCGCAGGTATTGCTCAGCCACCACCTGCGCCGCCAAAGCTGTGTCATCAAAGGCCTCGCGAGCCACCTTAAGACCCAATTTAGTCAGGGTGTGCTCGCACTGAGACAGTGCTTGCGGGTGGCTGATCACCCGCCGCAGGTCCTCCTTGCGCGTTCCAGGCAGTGCAAGGAGGCAGTGGTGCACGGGCAGCTGCACTTCACCAACGATATGCAGCCGGTGGCGGAGCAGCAGATCGTAATTGCGGTGTATACTGCCACCTAGAGAATTCTCCACAGGCAGCACCGCACGATCTGCGACCCACAGTTCAACAGCCTGAAAGGCTGCCTCGAACTGGTCACATGGCACAGCATCACAGTCGGGGTAGGCCTTGGAGGCGGCGGCTTCACTGTAGGCACCTGGCACACCTTGATAGGCCACCCTGAGCTGGGAGCCATGCATTGGCGCCGGTGCTAAATCGGCTATTGATAATGGCCGAGGTAGCAATGAGAAAGAAGAAGTAGAAGTAGTTACCAGTCCGATTTCAGAAGAACTGGCCTGAGATTTCTTTTCTACTTCTTCATTCCCCACCAAATGACTGTTCAATATGGCGCAGGAGCTTTGCCATTGGCAAACTCTAAAATGCTCAAAGTCCTGCAACAATTTCTTATCATTACAATTGGGCTGCTGCTGCCCGAGCTTTGCCCTTACAGATAACCTACTCGATCTAACAAACACACCAAGATTACAGCGATTGTTGTTAAACGATCCAAGTTGGTGGCTCAACGTATCCACCTTCAAAGCAATGCATCTGGCTCCGGCCACCATTCTGTGATACCAAAAAAACACACAAAAGATCTCCTGAAATGAAGTTTCTGAGCTCTCTCTCTTTCTCTCTTGTCTTAGCCTGGATTTTCTTCTTCTTCTCAGGCCAAGGGAGAAAAGAAATGGGTTTGGTTTCCTTGTATACCCAATCGAATTGGTGGCTACGTCAACACGTTTGAGTTGGGGAATTGTCTTTTTCTTTGCTTGCATTTGGACGGTTTCCTTAGGAGGATTATTTGGAACTGTTCTAATCGTGGTGTTGGTAGAGGTGGAGCAATGGCCCCACGCCCCCCACCTTGGACTGCAAATCAAGATTCAACAACAACAACAACTAAGCTCTTTCTCTTTTCTCTATTCTATATTCTATGCTTTCTCTACCCTTCCCTCCCTTTACTTGTCCTTCTGGTCTTTTTACTTACACAAACAATCATGTAAGAATCGTGTCAAGCATGACATGTTTTTCCACAAGCCTACCAAACATCTGGAAGAAAGTTTATTCAAGGTGGGTTTATAGGCAAAAGCAACGTGTGGCTTAGATGAATGGAGAATGTGGGGTGTGGATGAAGTAAGGTGAGGATAGAGGGTTAGTTGCAAACATGTGAGCTAGCTAAGCCGTCACTAGTGTCTCGTGTTAGGCATAACAAAGGGTTGTCATTCTCGCTCTTATTCGCTGCTAAGAGACCACCATCACGGCACAAAACTATGGGCCATCAAAATCAATTGTTTATTTTTTTACCCTCAATTCGTTTTTTATTAGATAAGTTGATACACAAGGACCATGGACCTAAAACAAGGATTAAAATTATTAAAATAAAAGACCATTGTAATCAAATCTATGTGTCTAAGTTTGTTTTATTCTAGGCGAGAAGATTTAGTAGTTGAACATATTCCAATAGTTGTGATGGCACTTGTGCAATATATTATATAATATTACACTAATAGTTGTGACTTAAAAATTGTTATTGTTGCTTATGACTAATTTTTAGTGTCTAGATTTTCTTCTCTTTGAGACAATGTGATTCAAAATGTTGTTTCAAAGACACATTAAGAAAAATCATGCCCCAGTGGACCAAGGAGTGGAGGTAGGATAATGTTATTTGAATGATACTTTTGAAAGATATGCAATAATGGACCATAGATATGAAGGTGTGCTCAAAGACATTGGTATGATGATGATAAAGGAAGATAAAATGGATATGAAGATGCAAGAGGGTAAGAATTCATGCAAAGAATTGGATAAGCTAGATGAAAAGATAGAAAATAGGTGTTGGATAATGGATGGAGCGTAGGAAGACTTATTTTTGAGTGGATGAGAATGTGGGCAAGAGCAACATTGGCACACACCTTGAGGGTGGTGGAGTGACGAAGGAAAATTAGGTTTTGAATTATGGTATTTAAATGGAAGAGTGGATGTAGATTTCGGGATATAAGGACCCAAAATGAATTTGAAAGATGAGAGACATTTACATGGAGGAGTAATAATTTTAAATGCCAACTTTGAGTTTTCTTTAGGATGTTCTTCTATGAGCTACTTGAGAATCTACATTGGTTTTAATTTTCTTTCTTGTGTGGGTCCTTGGAATGCAATGCTTCTACAAGTAACATAGGACCCATATGGTTTTTAATTTTTTCATTTGATCAATGGGCCTTTATATCCTTTTGGATACTTGTTTTTCTTTTTGGATGACATTTCACTTTTTTTACAAATCTTTAAGATGTGACATGTTGCTCCTTGAATATACACAGAACTCTAGACTTATGGATTTTATGCTTGGTGTCCAAATCTCTTCTAATAGGATTATGATTCATAGGTTTGGATAGGAATCATACATAGGTATTTTGTATGGGCGCATGTAGGTTAAATGGTTTGAAAGTTCTCAAAGATGTGTGTCTTTGCTAATCTTGATTTATGAGAAGGTATGTGGCTCGTAATCTGTTCATGGTATAGACAGTGGATGGAGGAATATGAAGACCTAAGATGGATGGAATAGGTGAAGGGGAATGTGTATGTTTGAGATTAGATGGAGGAATGCGAGTTTAAGTACGAATACCAACATCTTGAGACTGAGCTATGTCGCCAAGGCCATGACCATCATTATTTTCTTTGATTTGAAGGGGTTCTAATATACCTTGTCCATGGAGGCCTAACCCTTTGCCTTGATAATGTATATTTTTCCAAATTTCCTAACAATGAGATATTAATTACTTTGGAAATGAGACACCATTTCATTTTGAGGTGGATATGGCAAGGAAGAAATGATAGGATCACAAATTAAACTAGATTTAATGAAAATGGAGGAACCCATTTGACATATAAGAGGTTCATGAATAACTTGCATAGAAGTTTTGGGATCATGAGGGGGATTAGGAGGAATAATGGGATCTTAAGGGATGGGAGGAATGATGAGGTCATCTAGGGAGATGGAATCTTTTTGTGGACATGGAAGATGAGGACATTGATATGAAGGGATATTAGGGATGATATGGAGGGATGATAGAATCTTATGGAAAATAGGAAGAAGAAGTGATATTTTGATCTTGACTTGAAAGAGGATCAATAGATTCATTTTAAGAGTCTTTAGCTCTTGATTTTGAATGGAACCATTGGGAATGATAGAAGGGGTGTCATGATCTTGGTTAGGAAGTGGAACATTAACAATACTTTTAAAGAAGGAAACTTTTTTCTTGAGATGAACGAGATCATTTGGGATAGATGGACATGGATAGAAGGATCATCATGATTATTGGGAAGATGAGATCTTGGTTAACAATTAGATGGAATGGGAAAGTTTTGGGATCTTAATCCTGATTTTCTTTGGGATTGGTTTCATCTTTCTTTAGATCATCCTCTTGACATGGGGTATGTGTTTGGATATGTACAAGGGACTCTGGGAAGGATTCAATGTTTTCACATGAGGAAGATGGATTTTGTATGGGACTCTCTAACATATGGGTTTGGTTGGGAATGAAGAATATGATGGCACTGGTGGTAGTGTGTCTAGAGATTTTGAAGTATGGAAGGGATTTATACCATATAATGGATTATCTTGGATTTATATTGTAGATATCCCTTGGAAGGTCTCATCATAGAATTTATCATTTGATGGATACAATGTTGATTTCTCTAGTGCAACTTTAAGGGATGAAGGAATGGTGGGAGGTATGGAGGCTATATGAGGACAAATTTATTTGTGTATGTGGGTGTATTATTTGTATAATTATTTTGGAATGAATCGTTGTTAGACACAAATAGAAATTGTTTTAGTATGTCTAGAAATATTTTCTTTCTCATTTAGTGAACCATCACGATGTTCTTTATGTATCATTGATGAGGATATCTGTAGACTTGTGACACTATGTACTCTTTCCCCCAAATGCATATTTATAGTCAATTTTTGTACAATGAGATTTCTCGATGATGGTTTTTTATTTATGAGATTAGATTTTTGTTTAAGTTCACTACTAATGGATAATTAATCCAAAATTTATGCATTTTTTTCTTTAAGATGTTTATAGTACCTTACAAAATCAATTAACATGAGTTGTTTCACAAGTTTATTAATTGTGTTCCAGGGAACATTTTTTAAGGAAGGATCATTCTCTACAGTTTTAGAACTATAAGTGATATGGATAATTGATTGGAAGGAATGTGATGCAGAGTAGGCAACTAGAAGAATGGCACAACCCAAATTAATGTTTCTTCACCCTTTGACACACTCCTAATCAATCTCAATTGAGATTCTCAATTCACCTATACCATGGAAATTCATGAAATTCAGACTTTTAGGTAGTGAGGAGGATTCTTTCTACTTAGGATACCTCACACTAATCCTTTGAACATGTTTGAGCAGTTCAATCAAAGGTTTTGGTCACAAAGCACCAAAATTGTCCTATTGGCTAGTAGCCCTAAACAATAGGTTTTTCAAGGACAAATCTCAATTTATCCAAAGACCTCAGGTTAAAAAATTATGGATTCAAATACCCTTTTGGGACCTTAGACAAACTCTAAAATCTTAGGTCTTGACTTTGCTCTTGCACCACCAAACTCTTACTATTGGACGTAGACCTAATAGGCCTAATTAGGACTGGTCTCCAAAGAAAGTCCTTAGGAATGGGTTCATAGAATAATAAAAAAGGCTTTTATTTTTCCTCTAACCCCAAATACACTGTTTCCAACCTTTGATTGCTTCTAGTCACTCCCTGATATGATTGTCTTACACTTCTCTTTATTTCTAGACTAAACACATGGGCTTGTTTAGCCTAGTGCTTGGTGGGAAAATTACCAAACCTTGATCCCCAATCCTTCCCTTTAGGATTCCTAAAATAAACATCACTAACTTTCATTCCACCCATGGGCATGGAATTCCTATGGTGGGATTGCGAGTTAGGGCTCCATCTTTCACCGAACCCTATAAACAAGGGCTTCCTGGATTATCTTCACCAATTTGATCACAACCCTCGCCAAACTCCACAAAATTGGTTCAAACCACTTGAATTAGAATAATAACTCATATAAATATTTAAAAAACATAATTTTTCATTCAATCCAATAACTAGACAATTCATATAGTATGGAAATAGAGAGATTATAAGCAAAATCAAATTTTTATTTCATTCAGATTCCACCAAACTTCATACAACGACAAAAACTTGTCATGGGTGATCTTAATGGACCTAAATAGGCCTATCCTAATGGCTACACATTTTATTCAAATGGTTTTGTCTGTTGGTTTCCAAAGTGCAATTTCTTGAGCAACTTTTTGAATAGCAACTTTTGAATGTTGCATGACAACATTTACATCTTTTCTTGCATTTTGACAATTTATGTCCTAATGCTCCTAAATGAAGTTGTAGGATCTTTTAAGACTTAAAAAACATCATCTATGCCTAGACCTACCTCCAACCCACCTAAAGACCCTTTTATAACCTTTAATATACTATTTGGTCTAATTAGGACTCTAGGCTTATAAAAACACCTTAGAGCATGTATTAGCCTGTTGGAAACAATTGTTTAATTGTGTGTTGTCCTTGATGTTACAAAAATGTCATATCAGTCATCAGAAAGAGTCTACCGAGTTCAGAATGTCATATCAGTCATAAGACAGAGACTACCGAGTTCAGACGGTAAGAGAAGCAAGTTACAGAGTCTACCGAGCACTCCAGAATAATATATTGAGAAGTCAGTTAATACCGGGCTCACTCGGTCAACCAAGGAAATCCAGTGCTTACCGA
>MU227644.1:2472291-2562220 GCA_018584345.1 Thuja plicata | reverse complement strand
AATATAAGGTTAATTCACCGAGTAACAGTAATATATATATTAAAGACATCTAAGGACTTGTGGATTTATTTTTGTAGTAACTGATTCACCCCTCCCCTCTCAGTTACTCCATCCTTATTTCCATCATAGCCTTACAAAATGGATCATTTATTACATCATGGGTGATCCTATTGGATCGAACCCTTTATTCCCTTAAATCACGTCTACCAAATTAATAGATTACATGAGGGTTCCCTACACCATACTCTAAGGGCCAGAAATACTCAAGTCCCTTGAGTTGGCAAATCCAAGATTTTGACTCCAGTTTCTTGAATGGATTTACCAGTGATCCAAGTGGCATCTTATAGGGATTGATTCTTCCACTTGATCAGGTATTCATAGTATGTATGTTTCCTTGTTTTCTTTCTTACCCTCTTTTCAAGGGCACACTCAATCTCATGGTTGGATTGTTTAGGTAGATATTGCACCAAATCTTCATTACTCTCCTCAAATTGACCTGTATCAAAAACATCACCAACAGTACCTTTATATGCATAAATGTCAAAAAAATTAAAAATAGGAGAAAGACCAGTATTAGGAGGAAGATCAAATTTATAGGCATTTTTGCCACACTTCTGGAGGATCTTGAATGGTCATGTATTCCTCATCATTAAATTAGTATACTTCACTTTTGGAAGCCTCTCCTTTTTAGATGAATCATCACAATATCTCTCATTTAAAACTGCACATGTTTTCTCTTCTTGTCTGTTGTTTTCTTATACTTATCAGTGGTATGTGTTAACTTATCCCTCACTTGCTAATGAATATCTCTCATCAACTCTGCAAAATCTTCTTCCTGTGCACTTCTCCTTTCCAATTCTCTCACATCTCTCAACTTGAATACACCTATTGGGTGTGTCCCATAGAAAATTTGGATTGGGCTCAGATCACTTCCCCTATTCACTGATTCATTGTAAGAGAATTTTTCTTCAAGGGAGGATAGAATCCCAAATTTATCCATGTTATTTTGTTAGACACCTTAATAGGTTCCCAAGTGACCTATTTACTACCTCTATTTGTTTATCAGACTCAGGATGGTAGGCCTAGGAGAAAGACAAAATTGTACCCATTTTCTTCCAAAGAGTTCTCCAAAAGTCTCCAATGAACTTGGGATCTCTATCTGAAATGATAGATAAAGGTAAACCATGAAATCTGACTACCTCCTTGAAGAAAATACCTACAATATGGGATGCATCATAGGCATTTTACAAGGTAGGAAGTGGGCCATCTTGTAGAATCTATCCACCATAATATATATATACTGTCATGACCCTATTTTGTCCTTGGGCATCCTAGCACAAAGTCCATTCCCACTTAATCCCATGGTTTACTTGGGATAGGTAAAGGAGTATACAATCCTACAGTTGAACTAATCCCTTTAGTCTTTTGGAAATCATGCACTCTTTAACAAACTTTCTGATGTTTGTCTTCATCCTTTGCCAAAAATATAACCTCCTAACAAGTTCAAGTGTTTTATCAATACCATAATGTCCTGATAGACTCCCACAATATTTTTCCTTTACAATGTTTTCCCTCATTGAACATCTAGGAATGCAAAGTTGACTCCTTTTGAATAGTAAACCCTCTTGCAAATTAAAATCAAATAATTCAACATGATATCTATCCCCCATTTCCATGCATACCTGATGGTCTTCTTTGAAGTCTTCATCCCCTTGGTAAATGTCCTTCATCGAATTAATCCCACTGCTTTCCAATTGAATTTCCTTCACTGTCGAATTCCTCCTGCTAAGAGCATAAACCACCTTATTGGCTACCCCTTTCTTATGCTTAATGGCGAAAGTTAAGGCTTGTAGATAATCCACCCACTTCATGTGTTTGTGGCTCAACTTTTCTTGCCTTTTTAGAAAACTCAGAGCATGATTGTCAGTGTAGACTAAAAATTCCTTGGTTAATAAGTAATGCCTCTATTTTCTTAGAGACTGAATCATGACATACATTTCTAAGTCATACGTTGAGTACTTTTGTTTTTCTTCATTCAATTTTTCACTAAAAAAGGCCACAGGCCTGCCCTCTTAACTCAAAACTGCTCCTATAGCCCTACTTCTTGCATCACATTCAATTGTGAAGACCTTATAGGAATATGGAAATACTAAGATGGACTGATCTGCTGCCCTCTTCTTCAAATACTCAAAAGACTTGTTTGCATCACTAGTCCAAGAAAATTGACATTTTCTACCCCTTTTATAGTGTCAATCATAGGTGCACATACACCATTGAAGTTATTTATAAATTTCCTATAAAAACTTTCGAGATAATGAATTTTTTTTACCTCACTTGCATTTCTAGGCATTGGCCAATCAAGGATTTCTTCCACCTTGGAGTGATCCATATTGAGACTGCCCTTAGAGATCACAAAGCCAAGAAATATCAAATCTTCTTGAAAGAAGACACACTTTTCCAAATTGATCTTTAAGTGTCCTTCATTTAACCTTTCAACACCAAATCCAAATGCATTAGATGTTCATCTTTATCCTTGCTAAAAAGAAGTATATCATCTAAATATCCTACTACAAAATGATTTATGAAAGGTTTTAGGACTTCATTCATGAGCCTCATGAATGTGCTAGGGGCATTAGAAAGGCCAAATGACATAACCAACCACTCATAGAGGCCTTCATTTTTTTTGAAAGTTGTTTTCCACTCATCTCGCTCTCTTATCCTGATTTGGTGTTAACCACTCTTCAAATCCACCTTAGAATAGTACTTTTCTCCTCCTAGAAAGTCCATCAAATATTCTATCCGAGTCATGGGAAACCTATATTTGATGGTGATCTTGTTTATGGCTCTGGAGTCTATACACAATCTCCATGTCCCTTCCTTCTTTGGAGCCAAAATGGAAGGGAATCCACAAGGAATTATACTCTTCCTTATGAACCCTTTGTCTAACAAATCTTATATTTGTCTTGTAATTTACTCATTCTAATATAGTTTCATTTTGTAGGCTTCCTTTTTGGGTTATGTTGAACTAGGTATAAGGTCTATACAATTTCTAAAATATCTGTGGGATGGCAATGTCTTTGGTATGCTTCCTGCAACTACTCCCTTGTAGTTGTCCAACAGTTCTTTTACCTCTTTGGGACCTACACTCATTTCTTGTATCTTGTTCACAGTCTTTTTCTTCACCACTTCCTTGGGCTTCATTACTAGGGAAAAGCATGGGGTATCCTTCTCTTTGAGGGTCTTCATGAATTCCTTCTCATCTACTAACATGACACTAGTCACTATGTGTTTATCCTTACCATCATCAGGGAGTGGGGTCATAGAGTAAATCACACCATCCTTGGTCACATAATAGACATTTTTCTTACCATCATGTTGTGCACTCACATCATACTTCTAGGGCCTTCGTAGAAGTAAATGACAAGCATCCATCTTAGTCACATAACATAGTATTTTATCCCTATATTCACCTATTTGGAACTCTACCCAAACTTTCTCAGTTATTAAGGCTTGTTGTTCTTTATTCAACCAGGAGACTTTGTATGGATAAGGGTGAGCAATCTTCTTCAAACCAAGCTTATTAACCATTTTAATTGATGCACGATTATGAGCTGACCCTGAATCTACAATAAATTTACATAATTTTCCACTTACCTTGCATGTAGTCTTGAATAGAGATTTTCTCTGTGGGGGCTTCTTTGTAATTGGTATCTTCAAGAGGGTCCTATTGAACATTAGGCACTCCCCTTTCTCTAGATCTACAGATCTTGATTTTTATTATATGCTATGATTGTCTTCCTCCAAGGCCAAATGGATTCTTCTTTCTCCCCCTTAATTGTTTGTCACTATCTTCTCAGGACATCTAAAATATTGGTGACCAACATGATTGCATGTGAAACATCTGCCAATGAATACATTAGGTCCTCTACCCCCAAATCTTCCTCTGCTATTGAACCTTTTTCCTCTGAAACTGCCTTTGTGGCTTGATTCTCCATCTTGGTCCTAGTTATTTGATTCTCCTTGTGGTCTAGGAGATGCTCCCCTTCCACAAAATCTACCTCTTCCTCTTAACTTTCCTCTTCTTCCTCTATTATGGTGGTGTCCCTTTCTCTTTTGTTTTTCTTCAATCTTCAGTTCCATTTGAAAGAACTTATGAACTATCTCAGCATAGAAGAGACTAATTTCATCTTGAATATTATATATGAGACCATTTAGATACCTTTCCAACTTATAATTCTCACTTTCAGGTACCGTTTCCCTAAGGGTCATCCTATTAAATTCCTTCATCTATGCACCTACATCTAAGTCTTTTGTCTCAATTTTTGTATCTTTTGATGCATCGCCACTTCATAATATTCTAGCACAAATTTCTTCACTTCTGTAACCATTCTCTTCCATGAAGAGATAGGATTCTTTCCTTCTTCCACTCTCTCACTTTGTGAGAAGTTCCACCAACTAAGGGTAGGGACCTTCATCCTTGATTTGGAAGTCTTCACCTTTTGATTCTCTGCCACAACATCACACTCAAAATTATTCTCCAATGCTTCTAGCCAACCCATAACTTCCTCAGGATTCATCTTCCAAGTGAACACAGGTAGGTTTTCCTTTCTCTCCTTATTTCCTACCCTCTCAAGGGCTTCAATGAAGGACCTCTGATATGGAGGTACCCTCTATCTTTCCAGAAAAGGGGTATCTTCTTCATCCCCATCTTCTTCTACTTCAGAGTCTTCTCCACCTCTTCTTTCTACCTTGTCCTTCAACTTCTCTATCTCTGCTTTCATATTTGTACTTTATTCCATGTGTTATCTCATTATTTTGGAAAGCTCCATGTTGGTGATCCTTGCATGGATCTCCTCACCATCTCCACCATCTATTCTATCTTCCATCTTCCAAATAATTTTCCCTAAGGATACTCCTAGTGCTCTGATACCACCTAATGTAGAGTAGGAAACTAGAAGAATGACACAACTTAAAATACTCTTTCTTCACCCTTTGACACACTCCTAATAAATCTCAATTGAGATTCTCAATTCACCTATACCATGGACAGTAATGAAATTCATACTTCTAGGGAGGATGATTCTTTCTACTTAGGATACCTCACACTTATCCTTTGAAGAGTTTGAGCACTTTAATCAAAGGTTGTGGTCACAAAGCACCAAAATTGTCATGTTGGCTATAACCCTAAACAGTTAGTTTTTCAAGGAAAACTCTCAATTTATCCAAAGAACTCCTTAAAAAAAATATGGATTTAGATACCCTTTTGGGGCATTAGACAAAATCCAAAATTTTAAGTCTTGACTCTACTCCTGCACCACCAAACTCTTACTGTTGGACGCAGACCAAATAAGCCTAATTAGGACTGGTCTCCAAAGAAAGTCCTTAGGAATGGGTTCATAGAACCAACTAAAAGGCTTTTATGTACTCCTCTAACCATAAATACACTGATTCCAACCTTTCATGGCTTCTATTCACTCGTTTATATGAATGTGTCACACTTCTCCTTGTTTCTAGACTAAACACATGGGCTTGTTTAGCCTAGGGCTTGGTGGGAAAATTACCAAACCTTGCTCCATGATCCTGCCCTTTAGGATTCCTAAAATATACCTCCCTAAATTTCATTCCACTCATGGGCATGGAATTCCTACTGCACGATTGCAGGTTAGGGCTCCATCTTTCATCGGACCCTATAAACAAGGGCTTCCTGGATTATCTTCACCAATTTGATCAAAAATCTCACCAAACTCCACCAAATTGATTCAAACCACCTGAATTAGAACAATAAATCATATAACTATAAAAATCCATTAATTTTTCATTCAATCCAATCACCAAACAATTCATACAGTATGAAAGCAAAGAGATTACAAGCGAAATCAGAGTTTTATTTCATTCAGATTCCACCAAAATTCATAGAGTGACAACAAATTGTCATGGATTATCTTAATGGATCTAAATTCTCCTCTCCCAATAGAGACAACTATTTTTTAAATGGTTGTGATCATTGGTTTCTAAGTGTAACTTCTCGAGCAACTTTTTGAAAAGTTGGATGACAACATTTACATCTTTTCTTGCATTTTGACTATTTATGTCCTAATGCTCCTAAATGAAGTTTTAGGCTCTTTTAAGCCTTAAAAACATCATCTATCCCTAGATCTATCTCCAATCCACCTAAATACCCTTTTGTAATCTTTAAATATATACACTTTGGTCTAATTAGGACTCTGGGCTTATAAAACACCTTAGAGCCTATTAGCCTTACAAAATGGGTCATAGATTACATCATGGGTGATCCCATTAGATCCAATCCTTTATCCACTTAACTCCTATCTACCAAATTACTAGTTTACATGAGGGTACCTTGCACAAAAATGTTGTTTTGGGGGATGTAATTTTGATGTGTACTTGGGAGTTTGAATTGTACATTTTTGTGGAAAAGGTGTTTTGTTGTTTTTGCTGTTGAGGTTTTGGTTTTGGTTTAACAAGTTTTAATCTAGGATTTAATTGAATGATGTTTAATTTGGAGACTTGGTTGAAGTTTGTGTTTGTCTATTGAGATTGGTTTGTCATGTTTATTTTTGAAATGAGAGTATCAATTTTTTAGAGCTATGGATTTGTGCATTGTAATTTGTGAGGTAATTTGGACATTTTGGCTCTACTCTTTTCAATGTTTTTTCACTTTTTCTTTCAATATATCTACTTCTCGAGCTGATTTTTCATTTGGTGATGGAGTAATAAAGAGGACATTTGTGGACATGGTAAGTTTATTCAAGTTTTGGGACATGCATAAGTTTTATTTATGTGATAAAAATATTGTATCTAGAATGATATGGTCCCATGAGAGTAGGAAGATGTGTATGGGGGTGATGTTCTTTCAATTATAGGGTCACCTTCTCTACGATATAAACACCAATTCATCATGTTTATTTTGAATATTTTGGACTAAGATGAAATATGTTTGGTGATGAAATTGAGCTAATGCTTTATTTTTTAATTTATTTAATATTCTTTAGAATGTTTTTTTGTAGTTTTGAATTTTGGGATGAAATTAGGAAGACAACTATGATTACGCTATGTTTTTGTTCTTTTCAAATTTTTAGAAGTTACAAATGCAACTAAGGATGACAATGAAACCCTTTGATTTTTATTTTTTTAAAATTTGAAACCCTTTGGTATGAAAATTTATGGATGAAATCCTAAGAGACCAAAAAGGAAATCAAGACCTTAAAGGACCAAAGGACAAGTTATGGAAATTGATAAAGTATTACCCATCACTAGACTAATAAATTATTTATTCTTTATCCTCTAATGAGAGAGATTCCATTGTGTAGTAATTCTTATCTTTGTTATAATGTCTGGTAGAATTTTTATGAACTTCCTTCTTATCATAATTATTTATATCCTCTCTAAAAGGACATTTAGTAGAATAGTGTCCCACTCTTCCATAATTATATCATTTGAAGGGAAACTTACATTTGTATTTTTCATATCCTTTCTTCATCTTTCTAACAAAGTTTCCTTCTTCATCTGAATCATAATTTTTTCCAATATTTTGAGTAGCCTTAAAAGAGTCATCTTTATTTTCACATTGGTTATCCTTGAGCTCGAAAAGCTTAAAATAAGTGATAAGACCATATAGCTTATCCAAGGTATACTTGTCCATATCTTGAGTCTAGTGTATATCAATAAAAAGGGTTTTGTATGTTTTTTCGTTGTCCTCATCACCTTCAGAACTACATCATTATCTTGAAGAACTCCTCTAGAGCCTTTGATGGAGTTGAAAAATTTATTTACTTGATACAAGTAGCCTTCAATATTCCCATCTTTGGACATCTTCAAGGTTTCAAATTTGTGCTTCATATTTTGCAACTTGATCTGCTTGATCTTCTTATCTCCTTCATAAAACCTAGCAAGCTTTTCCAATACATCAAATGGAGATTTTTAACCCATAACTTTAATTAATTTTCAAAAACTATTAAAAAATATATTTCTTTCCTTAGCAATGTTCTCATTGTTAGAGCATGCATATTATTTTCTTTAGTTAAACTAGCATATGTTTCTTTAATTAAGTATGCATATGCTGGAGAAAATTCTCATGCATATTATTATTATGCACAATTAAAGCATATATTTGCACTTTCATGTTCTAGCTTAAGTCCACTTAGTAAAACTAAATTTAGCTTAGTCTAATTTTAGTTAGGCTCTAGTTTGCACATTGTTTATGTCATGCACTTCTAGTTTTCATATCTTAGCTTTAGATTTATATTTTTAGTTTGAGTTAGTTTTTGTATTTTTAGATATATTTCTTTCTATAAAAATGATTGATCTCTTCATTGTAATAATCCTACAATTATGTCATCTGGTAATCATTGTAATCTTTTTTCTTTTGAGGAATATAGAAATTATTTATTGCTACCCTTTCTTTTGGAAGGTGTTTTCATTTTCTGTTTGATCCTAGGTGCTTGTGTTGCAAACTTCAACATGCTATCAGAGAAAAAATCCAACAAATCCCTTCTCAAGATTTGAGGGTTTCCTTTTCTCAAGAGTGTTGTAGGGTCTCCAAGTTTTCCTTTTTGTGTAAATTTGGATTTGGGTATTTTTTTCCTATTTTTGGAGGTTCATGGACCTCATGATCATTTTCGCAGCATGCTAAAACCCTAAGATCAACTGTTAGTTCATCAAAATCTGAACAATTGAAATTTTTGGGTTTGTATGGCTACAGGGAATGCAAAAAGAGGTAAAATCTAGGGGACAAAAAAAAAATATGGGCATCATGGAGTGAAAAAGATGAATATTGCACTTAGAAGGGCCCCAAACCCCCAAATTAATATTAAATTTGTTAAAATTAGAGATTGTAAAATTTGTGAGATTTTTTTTTAAGTTGCATACTTTACGAGGTGGGTTTGTACTGGTGCTAACATCAGAAAAGATGGAAAAAAAATTAGTGTTCTGCACTAAAAAAAATCATGTGCAAGAAGCTATAATATTTTTCAAGGTTTAATAAACAAAAAAATTTCAAAAAGTTGTTTTTGGAAGAATTTTTTTAATTCAAATTTGTTGAAAAGTATGCAGAAGTACATACACATAGACTCAGTAAGTACGCAAGCCCACATGTTGCTTATGTCACTTCCAAATTTGGTGGCACCACTAAATTTGGCATTCTACTAAATTTAGCTCAAAGGCTTCTATTTTTAGTTTGAATTAAAAAAAGTAGTAATTGGTACTTTGGCCATAACTTTGTCATATGGGCTCAAAATTAGGTAAATGAGATATCGTCGAAAAGATGATTCTAGTGGAAATCTAAATCTTGTGGCGGTTATATCAGATTATGTACCATTTTTTCATACCATTCCTTTAAAGCCAATGTTCTATTTTACACTTTCGAGGCCATAACTTGAGTAGACAGACTTTATTTTCTGACTTTTGTACATCATTGCAAATCTTTCAGTATCCTCTACATAGATATTTGGTCTCCTTTTGCAAAGTTGTGATCATGTAAACATTGTTTTCACAATTATTTATTTTGATATTTCCTAACTATCTAGTTGTAGGAGGGTTTGTGTATCTTATGGTCAGGGATTTCTCTTGCAGATATTCAGTATGGAGAATTCCACTCTATCTCCTTATCCTTCTTCTTAGTTTTGTGACTCTTCCTCCAAGCCTAAAAATAAATTAGGTGATCCTTTCTATTGTTGTGGCAAGTAAGGTCATCCAATTTCTAGGTGTTGGAAGCAATTAGAGGCTTTAGAGGAGGCCATGAAGAAACAACATATTTAAACTCCTCAATCTCTTCATCATAGACAACTAAAGTTCATGCTCTTTCTGCATGGGCCTTTCCTTCATCTTCTTCTTCTTAGTTATGCATAGTTTCAGTGGAATTGTCAAACCTCACCTTTGTCAGCATTACAAGGGGGGTTTTATTATTTGCGATAATGCTTCCTTGGGTCTATAGTTGATCAGTTCTTTAGATTATTGGCACCTGTATTTTAGACTAGCACTTTGTTTCTGCATGTTTTAGTAGTGTTGCTTGGCTCACTCATACAGATTCATGGTCCATCTACATCCTCAACTGAAAGATGTTTTGTATTTTTTTTCCATCTATTTATTTGAGTAGTGTCGTTGGGGGCACTCATGTAGATTGTTGTCTTAAGCATCTTCAGATGGAAAATTTTTTTTTTTTTTTTTTCATCTGCTCATTGTTTGAGTAGTGTTGTTGGGGGAACTCATATAGATTTATCTTGATCATCATCTTGGTTTCAAAGGAGGTTCTTCATTCAACACTATGACAGCTAGCATTCAACTGTTGTCCAAACTTTTCTTGTGTCCCAAGGGAGGTTCTTCTGCACTTCATGTAGTTTCATCTCTCACTTTTGGAGAGGGGTTTCCTTCCATGTGGTTTTCCTCATTTTTCTCTACTATGAGATATTTTCCTTGTATATGGGTAGGTAATCAAACCTTTGTTGCTGGGACTCATTCATGCATTTCATGGTCAGAGTTTTTTTGTCTCCCTAATTTTCACTTAAGGGGGGCTATTAGAGCATGCGTATTAGTTTCTTTAGGCACACTTGCATGTGTTGCTTTAATTAAGTATGCACATGCTAGAGAATATTCTCATGCATAATTAAAGCACATGTTTTCACATCCATGCTCTATTTTAAGTTCACTTAGTAAGTCTAAAAATTTAGCTTAGTATAATTTTAGTTAGGCTCTAGTTTGCACATTGTGCATGTCATACACTTCTAGTTTGCATAGCTTATCTTTAGTTTTCTATTTTTAGATCTATTGATTTCTATAAAAGCAATTGATCTGTTCATTGTAATCATCCTACAATTATGTGATCTTGCAATCATTATAATATTTTTCACTTTTGAGGAATATAGAAATTATTTTCTTGCTACCCTTGCTTGTGGAAGGTGTTTTCATTTTTTGTTTGATTCTAGTTTCTTCTGTTGCAAACTTAAACACTCATGTGCTCTGATTTCTTCTAGAGTAGTAAGAGTACCTGCAGCAAAAGGATCATGTCACTTTTTGATTGCATTAATAACTCCATATTATAAAGAATCCAAATGAGACTCCATCCTTTTCTTCCAAAAGGCATAGTTAGTTCCATCAAAATTAGGTACATTATTACTCTGTTGACCAACCATACCATATCTACCTCAAGCAATTAAGCTTCACTAAGAGGAAACTTGCTCTGATACCAATTGTTGAACATAATCCAATGCTCAGAGGCAGGGGTGAATCAACACACTTCAAAATTTTAACATTATTATCCTAGATCTAATATAACTTAATTAATAATCATATATAAATAAATAAAATATTTTAGATACATATAAACACATAAAAACACTAGATTTATGTGGAAAACCCGAGATGGGAAAAATCATTGTTATACTCACTGTGTCAAGTAATTAATTATAATTTTTTAGGCTTGAAGCCAATAAAATCACGGTCCTTACCAATTTAGGCACACTTCCAAGGATTATACTAATCATTAATGAATAGAAATAAACTAATGGACCCAAAAAATATATAACTGATACTTTTGATCAACAATAACGACCTTGAAGTCTGATTCTTCAAATAGCTTCTTAGTTCTTCCTTATTCATGAAAAATATCACAATCTTCACAGTTATCCTCACTCACTCTCTTACATATCTCATTCATTTTCATCAAATTATATGGTGAATTTTTCATCAGATATATGAATAAGGTTGGGCACAGAAAATAGGCATTATTGATACAAAGTGGGCCACCTTGAGAAGAAATACACAAGGTGACATACTCCAGGAAGTAGAGAGGACTCAAATAAATCCTAAAAGGTCTTTCTCAATCAATATAATTAATCCATAAGAATTACAAATATATCCAAAGCCAAACCCAGAGGTAACATGTGAAAATACATTAAAAAAAGTTGCCGGTTTGGCCCAAAAATATTTATCAATTCATGAAGCGCCTTGAAAAGTATGACATGCCACAGCCAAAACACCATGAGCCTCTTATCTCCCCCCTTGACTTATATCCAATCCCAACCAATATAAATCAAGTCACCACAAACAAATGAGTCAACCAAAAGCCAACATAGACAACATAATAGCATATATGACAACAAATCTTCACTAACAGAGAAAACCAACAAAAGATATCAAAACTGAAACCCCACACAAACCATCTGACCAAGTCCACCAAACCACATAGCATAAAATTCTTGTATGGATCAATGCAAGTCATTTTACAATCTTGTTCAAACCATTTGACAATCAACCTTACTATCAACGAAATAATGCATTGACCCTTTATTAAACAATCAACTTTGGAACCTATCCACCTGATAGTGCAATATTTATAGTAATAAGTGATTAAATCCAGAGTTGCAAGCATCCATCATTTCAGAGAAATTATTTAATAAGATCTTCAAATACTCTTTCCTACATATTCCAACCTTCTACAAGTGAATCTTCTTCCTGAATCAGTGTCATAGCCTTAGTAACTTTCTTAATCCTCTTTTAAAATATTAAATCATAACCTCAACAAATAAATCCTTTGCAGACAAGCATTAATGCGACACTAGAAACATTTTCCATCAATGACAAGACAAACCATAATGCTAAAATATTATAGAGCGCAAAGAAACTTATATAACAAACATCTCTCTTACAAGTGCCAAACAAATTGAAATCAAATCTATACTCAAAATTTAACTATATGGAGAAAATTTGAGTTTTATTTTATAACCTAAAAATTACACGTTTTATAAGTTTATCAATAGGAATAATTTTAAGACACCTTTTGGTGCAGGAGCACCAAGGATAGGAGCACCAAGGACCAACATGAATACCATGAATCAAACCATGAAGAATATGAAGGATTGGAGTGCACCTAATGGAAATCAAATGTCTAAGAAGATCAAAGGGATACCAGGTGATGAAAATCAAATCAACTATGGTGTATTGGCTCCTATAATGTTTTGATGTCATGAAATGGAATTTGCATATTAAGAATAAGTTATATCCTGAAAGGATTAAATGAATGTAATTTGGACCATTAGTGACCCAATATGTTTAGGAGGTTCTAGGGGTTTAGTTTGGCTTTGAATAAGTATCCTAGGTGTTTGACAACCTTTGGAGTTCTTAATTTCCAATTTGCAAAGGTTTAAAAGCATTTTTAAAGTTTAAAAATTCAAATATTTGAAAATTAACGCCTAATAGCCATTTAGGAGGGAAATGCAGTTTCTATTGTAAAAACACTTAACTAATCCCTCAAACTGATTGAAAGAGGTTGGGGAAGTTAATTTTTGGATTCCTATTTCTATTTGGCATTCCATTGTTCACACATGGTGGCTGGAGTGTACGGACTGCAACAACAATATCAATAAAAGACAAGTTTAAATCTGCAACTTGAATGTTCAATACATTTTGGATGGTTTAAACACTTGTTACTTTAAGTTTTTGGTTGATGTTGGAATAGTAATAAATCTAAAGTCATTTATCTATCCATTCCAATGCATTGAAGTTGTTTTATATGACTGTACTGTCATTTCCAGCAAGTTAAAATTTTGATTTTGTTAAGTTTCTATCCATTTTGTAGTTAGTTTTGAAAAATAGATCCTTTCCATGGACTCAAAGGCCTAGAATCAATGGAAGGAAGATACTAACCATGTACCATAATTCCTAATACTGATTCTTGCAGAGATTTGAGGAATGAAGTGATCACAGATTAATTTGGAGAAGGGTTTCAAGTGAAATTGATGGCACAAGTGTAGGATCCAATGATCCATCCAAATAAGGGGTATCTTTTATGATTTGGGTTGTCTTGTATTGGATTTTTATTGGTGAATCAATTATTGGTTATGTCTGGAAGTGATTGGAAACAAGACATTGAGGAAGTCTTAGTATTAAGGGTTTGAAAGGAGTGAATTTGGGGGTTTTCATGTTAATGAAGGTATGTGTCTAATTCCTTTGGGATTTGGTCATTTTATGGACATAAATAAACATTTTATAGGATTTGGGGTCTTGGGAAGGTCTGGATCATATAGTTTCTTTGTAAATTGGGGTCTTTTATGCATTTTTGGAGCCATAGTGTGAGGAAAGTCACATATGGTCCAAAGGAGTCACTAGTTTCCATTTGGTAGGTTGTACAAGGGGAAAAAGGGTATCAAAAAATACTTTTATTTTGGTTAGTCCTTTGGGAAAATCTAAACTTAAGGACAAATTACTTTCGCTGCAAGGCTACAAGGAAGGCTATTAGGCCTAGTAGTAGTTTGGTGAAGAATTGAAGGCTAGGAGAGTTGGGTGGGTTTTGCAACCTTGAAACCAAATTTATATGTCCTAATACACCCCATATACATCAAGTCCATCATTAGTTTTCACCTAGGGTAACCTTGGTTGTATTGGGTCTATTTGAGCCATTGTGCTTTTGGAAGGGTAGCTCATTTTTGTGAACCAAACTTGGCATCTTACCTTGAAGATCAGTCCATCACATCATCCAGTGCATCACCTTTCCTAACACTAAAGTTAAAATTCAATCTCTCTAATTGTTGGAGAAATCCTTAACAAACTACGATGTCATTGGGAGCAAGACAAAGCTAGGTATTTTTTTTCAATGGGTCCCTCCAAATTATATTGCTATGTACTATTCCATTTTGACATAGGTTTCTTTTTTATTTCGTGATAGCTAGAGATCTTTTTTAGAAATAGTAGTCCACCAACACAACTGAGAGGGAGTGGGGGTGAATCAGTTCTATGCCAAATAATTAAACTTTAAACTTATAAATCAATTATTCAATGCAAATCTGAACACATCAAACGAAAAATTGTAACACAAGTAATTGTTGTCAAAGAAAACCCTATTAATGGAAAAACTCTGGTGGGAATTAGCACCCATAAATAATGCACTGAAAGTATTGTATCCTTGTTAGGAGATCTAGCTCTATTAGGAGCTTATTATTACATACATTGCATAGTTCTTTTTAAAGGATAGACCTTGTTAGGAGTCAAGAGAAACAAGAGGTTCATTTCCCAAATGAGAAGGTTAAATCCACTTTCTGGATTCACTGTCCAAAGTACATAGATAGAAGTATACTGTAATAACTAGTGAACTGAGTGATAGCAACTTTCTTTTCCTAAATAGTTCCAATGAAGTTACTCACAATCAATATCTCTACTCTACATCCAGCAGACTTCACAATTACAAGCTCACAACTTCCTCATCATACTTCAACACCACCTCATCAAGAAACAAGTCTCCTTTATACAAGTTACAATAAGAAATTAGGTCATCCATTTAGGACTTGCCCAATGCATAAATAATTATATAGGCCCTTTCTAAGATACACATGGTACATTAAACAAGTAAACATCAAATAAAAATCATCAATTACACTCCAAGATCCATAATCCATGCTTTCCATCCTTTTAACACATTACAGCACTATATTTAGCCACAAATAGGTCTTCATAAGATCACACACCACAACTGACATCACAAAGAACCTAGAGACCCAAGAATCACAAATAACATTCTTAAACATATCTTCTGCCATGCCTCAATATCTCATATCATAACAAATGCTCACATCCAAGTATTCCCAAAAACTCAGAGACCAACTCTGTCATAATCCTCTATCACTGCTCTATAACCAGTCTTTACCAAAACAACTATAACTTATGCCAACAGTAATATCAAGATAAGAAATCTTATATAGAAGATCTCTTCTGATCCCCTTATACAAATCCATTCTCACATGCTTTGAAAGCCTGTACAGTGTCTGTACATGACTACCAATCTTACCTATACTAGTGATATCCATTCTATCTAAAACTTCTAAAGTATTCAACTAAAACATATGTTGACATCAATGAAAAAACATGAATGTCAACACCTCTAATAGAAAAAATTCCAACTTGACCTCCCCCTTTGGCATTGATGGCAACATATGTGAAAATCCATCAACCCAAAAGTAGCCTTCTTAATACAATCTTCTCAATATCCTCTTCATAGCTCCCCCTAAAATGGTAGGGATTTTTCACTTGTATATCTCCCCCTTTGACATCAATGGAAAAGGGTATCATAGATATTATCCTTCTATGTCCATCCCACGTCTGCAATGCGTATCTTTTTCAAATCTTCATGCCTACAACAACCAGGTGCTTGATCACCCAAATGTATTGTTTTGTGTTCCTGTGATCACTCCCCCTTAGGAGTGGATCCAAGCATCAAGTCCAGCGAATGGTATAGCTCTCATAGCTACTGGAGTGATGCATTTATGCACCATTTAGTTCTCTCAAGGAGGGGTTCTCACCCCTATCATACCTCTGAGATACTCAAAGGCATCTTTTGACAAAGGTTTTGTGAATATATATGTTATTTGTTCCTTTGTAATGATGTACTCTAATATGAATTCCTATTCTGCAACCTTGTCTCTTAAGAAGTGGTATTTGATTGAAATGTGTTTGGTCATAGAATGCATAACAAGATTCTTTGACATGTTCACTATGCTTGTATTATCACAATGTATAGCCACTGGATCTTTAAAGGTTATCCCAAGGTCCTTTAGCATCCAATTTATCCAAACAATCTGTGTACAATTTATAGTAGCAACAACATACTCTGATTCAGAAGTAGATTGAGCTATACAATCTTGCTTCTTACTTAACCATGAAACTAACCTCTTTCCAAGGAAAAATGCACCACCACTTGTGCTCTTTCTATCATCAACTCTTCCTTCCCAATCTACACTAGTATAAGCATGCAAAGTAAAATTATCAAACTTTCCATACCATAAACCATATTCTAGTGTTCCTTTCATATATCTAAATATCCTCTTAACTGAAGCAAGATGATTCTCTTTAGGATCAGCTTGGAACCTCACAACAATTCCAACTACACTAGCTCTCCAATACTAATTACTATCCATACAACCTTTTCTGGTCTGAACTCTATAGTCAATAGTATTGATTGCTTCTCTCCAATTGAATACATTACCTTCAAGCGTTATTCTTCTGGAATCATATAGTATGGTTCTAATTCTTCTCTTTGTTATCCCATATTCTTCGCAGTAAGCATTGAGAAAGTATGAAATAAACTCTCCACCTCTATCTGACCTCAAACATTTTATCCTCACACCTGATTCATTCTAAGTTTTTTCTTTGTAAATATTGAACTTCTCTCTAGGGAATGCAACCCATATCATAATAGAAAGCATAAAGAATGCAATCCATATCATAATAAAAATTATAAAGAACCTTTTATTCCATATCCAAATGTCATCTATCTTCGCAACAAAACAAGTAGCCTTTGTAGTATTCAACTCAAACACATTACCTCTTGTCTTTGTACCTGATGCGATCAAATTTCCTATCTGACTTTTGATAGTACATTTCCCATCATTTAACTTCAAATTATATCCCTTGTCTACAAGTTTTCCAACACTCAAAAACTTGTGCTTAATTCCATCAACAAGAAAGAAATCATCAATATTAGTTTTATGATCAACATAAATCAATCCTACTCCAATGATCAATTTAGGAGCGTTATTACCAAATCTGATTGCACCACCATCATATTTAGTTAACTAAACAAACTAATGTTTATCACTAGTCATATGATGTGAACAACGACTATCTATGACCCATTTTGATTTCTTTTCAACATGCAAAACTAAGGCTCTTTCTTCATGAATAGGCTCATCATCTTGAATAGCAATAAATCCAATTCCATTGTAATCCACAACATCATCATCAGATATACCTTCACTAGCATAGTAACATTCCTTATCCTTAGAATAATTAGGTCTATGAAACTTAGGTTTATGCTTAGGAAACCTTGTAGGAAATCTAGATGCAAAATGACTAATCTTATTACATGAAAAACAATTCAGGGGTAACTTTCCTTCAAATTTACCCTTACCTCTCTTTTCGCTTCTTGCAATAAAGGCCACAAGTTCATCTAGTTTTCTTTCCTCTTCCTATATTTTTCCCAATCATTAGCATATTCACCAAGCTCTTCATACCCGTTACCTCTATTGGTGCTCACAAGACTTGATAAAGTCTTTTTGTCACTGTGCACATTCACCTTGAATGTAGGATCTACCTTAGGTAATGTATCCTCCAGCTCTGCAGCCTCAAAGGTGGTAAGCTTAGAAATCAACATCTCTCTGTTGAAGTTCGTTGTCAAATGTATGACCTCTTCTATTGCTTGCACTTTAGTTTTGTAGACAGGTGTCAAAGATCTAAGAATCTTTGCGATCACTTCTTCTTCAGTATATGTGCCTCTTGAGTTTCTAATGTTTGTAACAACCTTTGTAACGCTCTGTACATATGCTCTAACATTTTCATCATCTCACATTCTCAAACTCTCCATTTTAGTCTTCTAATTCTTCAACTTTGCCTTCTTAGTAAACTTATCTCCTTCATATAGTGCCTCTAGTATTTTCTAGATTTTACGTGTACAATCCAAGTCTTTAACCTCTATGAAATCACCCTCAGACAACACACTGATCAATGATTCTCTTGCAACCATATTACAAGTAAATAACTTCTTTTCATCTTCATTAGCATTTTCTAATTCATCTCTAGGCTTGATCTGCTCATCCTTCTTTGTAATCATCTAGTAATCAATTCCTAAGTAGAGAAGGTGAGTTCTCATCTTCTTCTTCCAACTATCAAAATTTTTAGGATCAAATTTCAGACTCTCCTTCCTATAGAACGTCATCTTCAGGATCACCTCAAGTTGTTAAGTTTTCTCTTAGAGGACCACATGCTCTTATACCAATTATTAGAAATAATAGTCCACCAACTCAATTGAGAGGGGAGGGGGTGAACCAATTATGTGCCAAATAATTAAACTTTAATCTTAAATAAATCAATTATTCAATGCAAATTTGAACACATCAAAAGAAACACCATAAAACAAGTAATTATTGTCGAGAAAAACCCTATTAAGGGAAAAACCTCGAGGGGAATTAACACCCTCAAGTAATACACTGAAAGTATTGTATCCATGTTAGGAGATCTAGCCCTGTTAGGAGTCAAGAGAAATAAGAGGCTCATTGCCCAAATGAGAAGGTTAAATCCACCATCTGGACTCATTGTCCAAAGTACACATATAAAAGTATACAATAACTAGTGAATTGACTGATAACAACTTGGTTTTTTCTAAATAGTTCCAATGAAGTTCATGATAATCAATATCTCTGCTCTACATCTCGCAGACTTCACAATTATAAGCTCACAACTTCTTCATCATACTTCCACACCACCTCATCAAGAAACAACTCTCCTTTATACAAGTTACAATAAGCAATTAGGTCAGCCATTTATGACTTCCCCAATGCATAAATAATTACATATACCCTTGCTAAGATACACACGATACCTTAAACAAGTAAACATCAAATACAAATCATCAATTACACTCCAATATCCATAATTCACGCTCACCATCCTTTAAACATGTTACACCACTGTAGTCAACCATAAATAGGTCTTCGCAAGATCACACGCCACAACTGACGTCACCAAGAACTCAGCGACCCAAGAATCACAAATAACATTCTTCAACATGTCTTCTACTACGCCTCAAGATCACATATCATAACACATGCTCGCATCCAGGTTATCCCAAAAACGCAGAGACCAACTTTGTCATAATGCTTTGCCACTGCTCTATAACAATTCTTTACCAACACAATTATTGCTTATGCCAAAAGTAATATCAAGAGAAGCGATCTTAGATATACAATCTCTTCTCATCCCTTTATACAAATCCATGCTCGGATGCTCCAAAGGTCCATACAGTGTCCATACATGACTGCCAGTCTTGCATGTACCAGTAATAACCAGTCTGTCTGAGATTTCTAAAGTATTTAACTAAAACATATATTGACATCAATGAAAAAACATACATGTCAACACCTCTAACAAAAACAATTCCAACAATTTCATAAAAAGGAAATTGGTGAGAGTATTCCTATTTGTTCCTCTAATTTATTTAACTATCTTTACATTTTAATTCAACATGCTACTAAAGACATTCATAGGAAGATATTAAATATACATTAATGCTTTGGAGTTTGCTAGCTCTAATCATGTTTGTGAAGGTGGAAACCTTAGTTGAAGTTCATATTCTTCTTTTTGTTAAATACGTGTTTGTAATTATGAGACCTCATAGCTATGTTTTAGTTTCAAAGATTGAATTCCTATGTACTTCTTATGTAATTTTTTTTATATATTCTTATAATATAATTGACATTCCTCACTTTTGGATTGATTTGTTGTTTATAGAGCTAGGTCAATATATAGACAAAAATAAATGTGATAGTTAAATGAGAGAAAATACATAATTAGCTGTAAGATTGATGGTGGAAAAATAATATCGATGATGCAATAAAAAATAATTCACTACTATTCTTAAATTTATACTTTTTATTTTACAAGTATCTCAAAATTTATTTCATTCTAATCCTTTGTCCCTTGATAAAATATAGTACATAGTAATATTTTGTTCCTTGTAATCACCTACACTGCATATGTCACTTTGTAATTAATTGAGCCCGCATCTTTAAATACATAGTAACATGTTGCACAAACATATACTAAGTTGCTCACAATGGATAATGAAAAGGTGTGGGAAAGTCAAATTTGAATTTGAATATTTGATTTTGAGGTCCATTCTCATTCATTGCAAAAGTGAGTGATTTAAAAATGTGTTAGTCATCAATGGACTCGATCCTCTAGGATAACCTACAAAACCAAAAGATGTCTTCCACAAGAAAGTAACGAGGGCAAAATAATGCTTGATTATGGGCACAATAGATTAAAATCATATTGGACCATGTATCACAAATGTACATATGATATCTTTCTTATAAAGGCAAGGTTGATAGAAAGGATTAAACAAAATTGTAACGTGTCTTAATCCTATACAATGAGACAAGTAACTTAATAAATATTAAATGACCAAGAAAATAAGAATTAAATGTTAAAAGATAAGATAAGATATAATTGACAAGATTAATAAAACCTAAATAGACTTAACATATGAATAAGACCTAGTAATGAATTAGTGAGTAAAAATATTTTATTCATACCAATACGATAAATTTGAAAAAGAACTGATAATCATAAGAGCAAAAAATGTATAAAAATAGATGTGAAATAGATACAATAATCAATACTAAATGACAAATACATAAAAATATAAATAAATTACAAAATTAAAAAAAAATTAAAAATCCAAGTATAAACCATACTTAACACAAGAATATGTTTCTTATCTATATATAATTATATTAAACATGTTTTATCTAAATAAATACAAAATTACACACTAAGTTTTAGTATTAGCAATATTTTCAACATCAACATAAATATAAATCCAATATTACTTATTCTTTTTCTTTACTTGATTCAATATGAAGAAAAAAAATACATAAATACAAAATACATTTGAAACCTATGAGCTCATTTTTTAGTCTTAAATTCCAAAAGTTGTACCAATCGTTCTACCTTTGCGTTAAAATTCTATTGTTCTCTTACCATAGAAATTTACTTTCATATCACTGGTCTCGTTTTCTTTAGTGGATATGACTGATTGATTTCATTATTGGTAGTTCGTCAATAAAGACAGATTTTCTCTAGACAGATTTTCACCACACTCCACTTGACCATCTCGAAGGTCTTATTCGCTTTCGTGCTTTATGTACGATAGATGCTATAATCTCGGTGACTTCTACTTTCAAGGTTTGTATCATTCATTCACACTAGGATTTTATGGAATGCTTTCATCATTCCATTTGGTATTGAATAGATTCCTTTCTTCTTCTTTTTAAAGATTTATCTAGACAATGTCTATCTAATAATAAGTGTCATGTGTCATGTGTCATGTGTCATGTGTCATGTAATGGTTAGATTTTGAAAATCTAGAAATTTATCTAATAATAAGTGTTATGGTTAGATGGTTAGGATTTTTTTTTTAAAATTTATTATTATTAGAAAATAGAGCTATGAATTAGTTAGATTGCAAATGGAGATTTCATTTCTATTGAAACATTCATTAATAGCATTCTAACGAGATTTGAATCTCAATGACAATAATAATACTACTACAACTTAACCATCACACATACCAATACCAGCTATTTTATTAAAATAATATTATTGTTTAGATGAAGAATTAAATTTGAAATGACTTACAAAGTTTGTAATATTTTATTTTTCTTATTTTGCATATGATTCTGTATTAAGATTGGATATTGATTATATATCAAAAACTTAATATGGTGGTAATTTTATAAACCTAGACGTGATCAAGGGAATATCATATAAACATTTGTAGAGGGAAAATATTCTATTTTGAATGATGGATTGATTCATTTTCATTTATGTATCATCTTTATGTTTTTTATTAGGAGAAAAATGGGTTTTGAAGGGGCCCTAAAACCCTTTACAATCAGATTTTGAGGGGGATCTAGAACCCCACTAAGATGAATTGTTGCAAATGAAAATACATTGTTAACCAACAACCCAGAACCAACAGGCAGTCAACAACAAATAAATAAAATCCAACAAATCACCAGCTACCCAGAAAATAGAACACCTAGACAAAGCCTCACATTAAAGAGCTAACATCCCAAACTAGGCGATCTTGGGGTTTTGAGAGACACCCCACCTATCCCTAACCAAAAATAGCCACAATCTGTGCTAGGTCCTCAAAATCTATCAGCATCCAGCCAGACATCAAACATAAGCACAATAGAGAACCAACTAAAAAAAACCTAGGTTTTAATCTGGGACCCAAAGCCATTATAGAGATTTAGAAGGTTCCCCAAAACATAAATATCTGCTATCAAAGATAGACCTTTCCAACCCAACAACACCCTACCAGAACAAAAACAATAACTTAAACACATGAACAAGTTGAGCATCATTTGCACCGAAACATACGGGTTTTGAAAGGATCCCCCAACCTTCAACAAAGAAACAAGGTTTTGGAAGGCTCCCCAAACCTCAAAATTGGCACAAAAGAAGAGCCATCCTCTTCCATACCCGAAGATCAAGAAACCATGATCAAGGAAAACCCTTAGAACATTGCTTCCCAGCTCTCTCACAAGGCATGTCTCCACCTCGATAGAAGAAGCCCCCACCTCAATAGATAAAGTGGAAGAGAGGAAAAGAAGAGAAGAGGGACACACCTGAACCAAAGTTACAAGAAACCTCTCCACGTCCATAGGAGAGGGCTCCACCTCCATAGGAATCCAAGTGGGATGGGAAGATGAACCCCCATCAGAAGTCTCAGAAAAAATTACCAAAAAGACATAGGCTTCAGTAGAAGTCGCAAAGAACCTCCCAACAGAAAACCCAGAACTAGAGAAGACAACCTTAAGAGAAAGGGTTCCCACAATCCAAAACTCATCTCTACACTTAGATCTTGATCATTGAATCCCACAGAAACACCGAGAAGTCTTCCAAACGAGGGAGGAACATAGGCCTTAGTAGACAAAGGATCTGTTGACAGGGTTTTGTTGACCGGGTCCGCCAACAGTCATAAGTTGTCACCGGGTTCTGGGGATACCAACCGACTCTACCTGCAAAGGTTGTCCGGGGAAATTAAATTCCTCGGGCCTTCAAGCACCTGGGTGTCGAGTCACGACAGTGCAGGGCTCAGTTGGGAGAAGTGACTATTTTCGAGGGGGATAGCTGGTTTCTTCAACTCATCACCTTCGGAGATTCAATAGAGTAAGGTTTCCCCTAGCATTCTACACTTGGAAAATAAAATGAAAAAGATCCTGCAGGGTTAGAAATGTTTCATCTAACTATAGTCATGTTTAAACATTCAGAACATCAATAATACTCTGATATACTACAATAAATACCGAAGAAATACAGAACCATCAGTTAGAACTTCATCAGTAGTGAGGGAAAATAGGTCATTAATCTATTTTAACATATCAGAGTAGAAGACATAAAGAACATAAAGCATGAAATACCATTAACTCAGAAGCAGGAATGCCAACAACATCATTGCACAAAATTCTTCGTTCTTCATTAATATCTCTTCCAGCAAGCACTGGTGCGTGGTACAATGGCGGCTCCAGGGGAGCATCTAACTATTGAAAAATAGAACAATGGAGCATTGAGCTCTGTAACTTAAAATGAGAAATCACTTCGCTATTACTATGGACAAAAAAATCATCAATTTTGCCGACCCTTGGAAATGGGCCAGTTTGGCTATTTATACAACTCTCTCCTAAACCTAACCCTATTTTACATCATGTTTCAATAAGATACAATATCTGGGGGCTGGTACTACCTGTGCCACCCTATAAAAGACCCTGAGACAGAATAGGTCTGCCATGTCAGAAGAATGAGACAAGAATATACAGCGGAAGAATCAGCCTTGAGAAGAGAGCCAAGAAGGAGAAGGAAGAAAGTAGGCCCCCCGGGAATCAAGGCTACATGCCTCATAAATGGGAAATGCGGTGCCCTATCTCCAATGCGCCAGGTGTACCTATGAGCGGCGCCTCGAGAAGATCATCCTGTCAGAAAACCAATTGTTAAGTTGACGCCTCCTTGATGTAGCCAACCACCCTCTGACATCTTTTATTAACCGCTTCTAAAAGTGACCGGTCAGCCTCGGGGACTGGGACACGGATCACTTGAAAGAATACAAAATTTTGGACCCGGGACTCCGGGATCCAGGAACTTACGTCCCCAAAAGAATAAAGAATACCCAATGCTTGAATTTTCCTTGGCCTCCGAAGAAAGCTCAGGGTTGTTTATTATCGTTGAACACCAGGAGGAGGCGGCCATCTTCATCTATATCTTTCAGGCTGGCCCTTCGGTATTTGGCCACTTCAATTTGTTCCCCTAGGTCCGGAACATTTTCTTTAAACTCATCGGCCATTCTCATCGCGTCATGACCACTAAGTATCATGTGGGTTAACTTTGTCATCTGGGCCCCATCTATCCCCTCCAAAGATTGATACCGAGACTTCATTATTTCATCAAAACTCCCCAAAACTTAATCTTCAGGGGTACATGTATCTGTGCTAAGGGGATCAGCCCCGGAAGTCTTTATTACAAAGGACTTATATAAATTGAAAGAATATTTCACAGTATTCATCTTATCTTGCAGAGACCCTACCAGTTGCTTGATTACCTCCAATGTGAGGTCAAGTCTGGAGTGCTGGGTTCTCACAAAATCAAACGATTCATACCCCAGAATGCCGGATTCAGAAATCATATCTTCTCCCAGGGTAAGGAGTTCTTCGAGCTCCACCTTCCATGCCTGGTAATTCTCAGCATCACCCTCCCACAAGTCAATAAGATTTTCCTCCTGGTGAATGACCTGTCGGGCCATGTATAAATCTGGGAGGGTAGACACCAGGAAACGCCGGGTGTTTCCTATCTACTGGGTGACCCACTCGTCCACTGCCTGGGCTTTCTTCTTCATTACTTGTAGGGAATCTATGTCACTTTGCGGTAGATCTTCAGAGGTGGAGGCCTCCGGAGTGGCAGCATTGATGGGTTGAGCCAGCTTGGTGAGCAGCCCCATAAGGTTTGCATTCTTTGCTTTTTCTGCCTTGAGCCTCTGGGCTTCCTTTTCATAACAGGCTTCCACTGCCCTCGTTGCCTCCTTCAGCAAGTCTACCTCACCTTGCTTTCCCATTTTTTATAGTGATACCTCTGCAACATTATATTCTCCAGGTTCTGCGGTTGCTTCATCGGCACCTAGGGGAGGTGTTGCCACAATGGCAACTATTTCTCCACCCGACCCAGTTCGAAGGGTATGAACTATCCAAGCTTTCTTGGCCTTTGGTGGGGCCTGAACTTGGGCCATCATTTCGGCCAGGGAGAGAGGAGTCACAAGAGCGGACTGAGCTTTTCTTTTCTTGCTCTCTATTAGCCATTGAGGCGGGAGGGGTGGCTTTCCTGCCAGAATTTATTCCCTTGATTCTTCCCCAGTGTCCTGTGGCTATTGTTCCTTAGTGGCGTGGACCTCATCTGCCCCTCTCCCTGCATCTACTTCTTCTGCAGTGACATTTTCTTCGACTTCCATCTCCTCAGCCTTATCTTCTGTATCTATTTCTTTGTCTAGACTTTGGTAGGCTTCCTCAGAGATTTCTTCTTCCTACTGCTCTTCCTGTTGTTCTTGTTGTTCTTTTTGTTCTTCTACTGCCAGCGCTTCTTCCTCTGTTGGCACCTCTTTTGGCAGTAGGGGAGGTGTTGGGCCAAGATTGAAAGTTTGGGCCGCGGTGATCACCTGCCCAAAGGTTTCTCCCGGGAGTGGCCCTTGTAACGTGGCGGCTGGGGTTATGGTTATTCCTGAAGGTCTGGTTCCCCCAACAGATGCCATTTGTTCACCTTGCTTTTGTTGGTCCACTCCCGGACCTTGCATTTCTTGAGCCCCGAAGGAAATCTCTGGCTTTGGCTCTTTCTCTTCTACCTGCTTTTCTGTTTCTTGCGCAAGTTCTTGTTCAGCCCCCGGGACCTCTGTCTCTGTTTTATTATCCCCCTGCAAGTTTCCGAACTCGTCGGCTGCAAATACATCATCAAATTCCTCTTGTACAGGGGGAATGGCCGGGACTTCTACAGGCTCCGTTTCCTTCTCCGTCTCCGGGGAACTGGAAGAGAGGATTTCCACTTGTTGGGCTTGGGACGTTCCCAACCCTGATTCTACCTTAGGCTTTTTGTGGAGCCTTTTCTTCCTCTGGGTTACCAAGGGTGGCCCCGCATCTTTTATTGCTACCGCCTCCATGGGATCCACCCCCGTTTCCTTCACCATTAAGGCTTCCAGTGATGGGGAGGAAGAGGGGCGAAGTGGTCCAGCCATGAGCGGTGGAGTGGCCAGCCGTGTTATTAATTGCTCCCTCATCTGCTGGGAGGATGCCACTGATTATTTTATTTGCTCTGCGATGGGGACTTCTTGCGTAGGAGGGGTCGTGTCTATTCCTTTTCTTTTATCTACTCCCTGCAAAGAAGTCCCAGCCCCCGGAGTCAATTTTGGTGCCGGCTGTGGAGTTAATTTTGGTGTCGGATGGGCTGCTCAGCGGGTACTTTCGGGGCACACCTTCTTGAAATAGGTGTGACTTCGCTCAAACACCCCTTGAGTGAATTCCTCAATTGTGGGCCCTTCCTGAGCACTCTAGTTTACTGGTGGAAGAGTCTTTTTGTCGATCCCCTTTGCCTTGTATTCGGGATCGGTAGTGGGGGCGGCGTCTGAGAAGTCTGCCCGGAACCTCCGGAGATTCAATTTTTGCATCATGCCGACCGTCATTCTGACGTAGTGGCTGCTCCGCACCTCCACATCATCTTGGCAATCTTCCCAGAAGTCCTCCATATGGATATGATGGGGCTCTGAAGCCCGGGGTAGTGTCGTTGCTATCCTTCCATGCGGATCAAAATTTTTCCGCGCCAAATAAAATTCTTTCAAGTTGTAACTTTTCATTTCATTGTCCGCCTCCTTTACGGCGGCTAGGCTGCATGTGTAATTCCCGCAGGTGATTAGGAATGGAATGTTGGGTATCTTTTTGAGGGCAAAGAGAGCGTGCAGCTCCATTATTTGCCTCCAATACTCTAAGAGCACGATCTTGTCCCCACAGTGCTTGGGAAACAAGTAGGGTTTTCCAGAGAAGCCAGTGACTCTAATGTAGGTGTGCTATTGGAACTGAATGTAATAATGTCCATAACTATGGACCAAATTCATCGCCTCTGAGGACAGGCGGTATCCGGCGTCCCGGGTGGGAGTAAGCAAATGGTAATAAACAAACGCGTCGTTTACCCGATAAAAACTGGGGAAGCTGGCCTCCCATTGAACTTGTGGGAAATGCTCCCACGGTGCCTTTTGTCTTAGGCCAATCCCAAGCACACCGTCTATAAGTAGGCCATGGGAGTGGGGCCTCTACTGCATTAGGGCCCAGAAAACATAGGAAGACATGTAAAATTTCTTCTTCCTATTCAGTTGCTGGAACTGGGAGTCGACATGGTTGGAGATTATTGTCGCCCAGTCGAAGTATCCTCCTTTGGTGGAGATTCCAAGGAGGAAATAATACATCCATTGAGAAAATTCTTGGGTGGAGGGCTGCCCAAAGACCCGGGCCAATGCTATCATCCCCATTTGGATGCTCTCTTTGAACTTAGAGCGGGGAATTTCTATCTTCATCCTTTTAGGGTCCCTCTTCGGGGTCTTGAGCCAATGGGTATTTATATATACCCAGGCGGCATCCTCCAGCTGTGTAAATTAAGCCAAGGCATCAGTCCTTATAACTACTGAGGCCTTATCGAATTGTGGGATTCCCAGGCTTGCCTGGAATGTGATTGGGTCGAGGGATACAAGAGGAGTGGGGTATCCCATGGGTTCTGTGGCCGCGAGTATAACAGCCCGAACAGAAGAATTGTAGTTGGTGGCCAATATTAGGATAAGCTCTGGAGATTGCACGGAGCACGAGAAACAAGCTACCCTAAGGATTCCAGAGTTCCCGACGTTGATTGCTAATTGATCTCCAGCCTGTCGCTGGATGTGCATTATTTTCACCAAGGCCTACATCTCCGGCCATGTTTCGACGCTGGTGTCGGTTATAAGCTTGACTTTGGACTCAATCTTTGAGCCCATGATGACATTGTCTTAAATGAATTTCATAGTCAGGGGCATCTTCTCTGGGGCCTTCTCCATTTTAGACTTTACTGCTGCCCTGGTTTCTGCTGCAGAAGGTAGCTCTGGACTTCTGGGTGGAGAAGATGCAGATGCTTCAGACATGTTTGGGAAAAGAACTCTGGGAACTTGCGAGACAAAGTGACCGTCAGAACGCATTAATCAAAATAAATATTCTGGGGTCCGGAGATCTTACCACCGGGATGCTTGCTTTTCCTGAAAAGTTAGTTTTATTCAAAAATAGCCAAAAAGAAAACGCATCAGACTTAAGATTTTATTAAACATCCGGGTCTGGGGATTTTATCATACTTGGTAAGGACACAGGATGGATGATGATAGGAGACCCGAAGCCTGGAGAAGTGACCGTTGGTGAAGATGTGTAAAAAGGTAAGTCATCAAGCCCACGTGGGTGCCACGTGCATAAGTATTAAATGGAAGTTATGGCGATGATGGCGGAGGCAACTGTCCGAACGCGTGAAAAGTGAAGGCCACTTGGTTGGAATTGATTATGTGCATGGGACATAAATGAGGGTCTGATTGGTTTCACAGAAGAGAGAGAAAACTGCTTGTTTGAAACCGGCCGAGAGCCGAGTTTCAAACAGGTGATTTTTTGCCCCGAAACGAGTTCATGGGTTGAAAACCAGTAACATAGGAAACTTGAATAGCTTGTCAAGCCACCTGGAAGGATATACATGAAGGCTAAGGGATATACACATAGAAATGGAGGGATATACAAAGGCTATATACAACTATACACATATATACATAAATATACAACGCAGAATGACGCCCGCAGAAACCAGACAAGGCAGAAACATATATATAGCTATTTACACATTTTACAAATGGATCACTTCTACACAGAGGATGGACAACCCTCCGGTAGAGCCAACCCACCAACGGGCGGCAGAACCAGAAAATAGGAAACAAACAAACAGAAAGACGATGAACAAAAGCAAGACAAAAGAAACCAAACAGACGAAAAGAAAAGAGGCAGGAACAGGGTTACCAACCTAAGAATGCCAAAAGGTGGAGGAAGGGAGTTACTACCATGAGAGATCTGCAATAGCTCAAGTTTTCAAATGGTCACAATCACCACCATGAAGCACTCACAATCGCCTGGAAATGACTGGAAGTGTTAAGCGTTGATTATCACTAACTCTCTGCAAACTGCTCTATTAATTGCTTTGAAATCACTCTGTTAATCGCTCTGAGTGCTCAAAAGTTTTAATCATGGTAAATGTGAAAGTGAAAGATAAGTCTTATTTATACCCGTGGTAAAAAGGTAATCCTCCTTCTTCTGACAATCTCTGAACAAGCAAACCTCCGGACTCCAGGTCCAAGGATTCCCCGTGATGATATCCTTAAGAACATCGTGGCGAAGAATCCTGGAGTTCAGAGTCCGGTTCCCAACGAAGAACAACCTCTACGACCAAAGTCCCAAGGATGAAAACTAAACACACAAAACACCACACCGGGGAAGAAAACTCAGGAGAAAGAAAACAAAAAGAAAAAAAAAGGACAAGGCAAAGCTGCAAGCAAAAACAAACAACAAGAAAAAGGGGGACCCAACATTTTGCACACAAAATGCAGGGACCGGGATGCAGGGCATAACAAATGGCGACTATCTGGGACAAATTCCTTAGTGCATTTGAGAACTATAGAATCTCTAGTTAGCAAAACTGAAACAGGCCACTTCCCGAAGCATTCGACAAGCAAAGAGCAACATATCTGAGAGAATCCAACCACACAGGAATTAGTTTGACAAGAAAAGAGCAACATATCTGAGAGAATCCAACCACACGAGAATTAGTTCGGAGTCCTTCATCAGTGGTGTCGTGTGTGCTTTGGAAGGAAATCAAGCCGATGACCTCTGGGAGGAGTAGAGAAGGGGCACTAATTACATCGAACCAGTCATCAATTTTCTCGCTTCCCCCAGAGACCGGAGTTTCATCCCACTTTTCCTCTTTTGTTATTTTGTTTAATTATGGGTGGGAAAGGCGGTACTTCTTTCACCATTAAGCTTAAGCTTAGCTAATTTTAATGGCGGTACTTCTTTCACCTGTCCACCTACGCTTAGATGTTTGAAGAGGGGATAAAACTTCAGGCCTGGAAAGAATTCCTTAAAGTTTCAGACCTGGGTCAACCAATCAGTACAACCGATCTACCCTCGGCATGTCTGATTACTTGTTCCTTATATTACTTATGTTCACTGATTGCCAGACCCCCGGAGACAACACCCGATGGAGATTGTTCAAAATGTGCCACAACCTGTGAAACAACTCCAGAGACTGGGCCGACTCCACCGTGCTAAAGACAGATTCTAAAGTTCACCATGCCGTAGACATCATGCCAAAAACTACAGTTTATGCGAAGCATTCCAATTCCTACAAGGTAGAAAAAAATGCCGAGACCGAAAGAAAACCAAAAATGAAAACAAAAACGATAAAAGAGGACTGCCCCGGAGGGCACTCTACAAGGCTATTTACAAGACAGGGTACCTCGCAACGAGGTACCCGGAAGAAATATTTACAAGCAAGAGGCTCTACATATAATACAACTTTGGACAAACTTACCCTATTCGAAGTAGTGTTTGAGAAACTGTCCATTAATGGGAAATGCGACAGGTTCCCCAGTCAGGGTGTTGAGGCGGTAAGTATTTGCCCCACAGATTTCCAAAATTAGGTATGGTCAGAACCAGAGCCGTTGGAACTTGGTATGCTTTCCTTTCTTCTCACGGGCCTTGTCCCACAACAGGACCAGATCCGAGATCTGAAAAGCCTTGTATTGGGCTCTTTTATAGAACCATCATTTTACCACTGCTTGATGACACACAAAATGTTCAAGAGCTGCGTCTCATTGTTGTTCTATCCGCACTAGATTTAAGAGTCGAACCTCCATGATGTTGTCCCTGTTGCTAAATTCTTGCATAAACTATAAAACTGGGATCTGTAAGTTAACTGGGAATACAGGGTTCTGACCATAAACTAGATGGAACAGGGATGTTCCCAGGGCAGCCTTGATATGAATGCAATCTTCCCAAAGGGTGAATTTCAAATTTTGATGCCAATACCGGGGATTCTATTCTAATAGATGTTTGATCACTTCAAGCAGATTCTTGATCATTGATTCAGCAATGCCATTTCCCTGGGGGTAGTAGTTGCTGGAAAACTTCAAAGTGATCTTCCGATTGTAGGTCCATTCGAGTAACTACGTCAAACAAAATGCTGAACCATTATCACATACCAAAGCAAAGGGCATTCCAAACTGTATGACGATATTTTCTTCCAGGAACTTGATAACTACGTCTGCCATGTTATTTTTGCAAGGTATAGCCTCAGACCACTGAGTGCAGTAATCAGTCGCAGTGAGAATGTATCGGTGGTTGGCAAACGAGTTGGGGTTGATTTCCCCGATGAAGTCAAATGCCCACTAGGTGAAGGGACTAGCCTCGTAGACTGGTTGTAAAGGCATAGCTGGGTTACACTCACGATGTGCTGCAGTTTGGCAAGTACAACATTTCCTAATGTGAGTGTAAACATCCTTGAATATATAGAGCCAATAGTGGCCAACCCGAAGGATCTGATGGGCAGTGGCATCGGCTGAGCCATGCCCGGTTCCAAACTGCCCATGAAATTCATTAATCACTCTCACAGCTTGGTCTTTGTCGATGCACCGAAGGTACAGTCCCTCATAGTTTCTGTGGTAGAGCGCAGAGTTTTTGATCATGAAGTGGGCGCTTTTCATCCACAGGGCGTGACATTTGTGGGGAGGTAATCCCTTCGGGCATTTATTATTTAACAAGTATACCAAATCGGTATACCACGGGTCTTGAGTAATGGACTCCACTATGTAAGTTTGACATTCTATGCGGGGAGTCTCTTCTGCCATCGCTCGACTTAGTCCCTGGCCCTGGACTATCTTCATGGGCTGCATTTCTAAGTCATACTCCTGGAGGATGGCCATCCATTTCCCCCATCTCTCACCCAACTCACTCTGCATCAGTAGAGACTTAACAGCCTGGTCTGGATTGATAGCATGTACCTTGCTCCAGAGAATATAATGCCAGAATTTCTTCACGGCGTGAACTAGAGAAAAATCCTGCTTTTCCAGTGATGAATATCATACTTTGGTGTTCTTGAAGGGGGAGCTCATGAAGACTATTGGTCGTTCCTCTCCTTCAACCTTCTGAGTCAATACTGCCGCGGCAGAATGCGGTGAAGCAAAAGAGTAAATGTAAAACGGAAGAGAATAGTCCGGACTAGCCAGGACAGGTGCTTCCATTATTGTCTGTTTAATCTAGGTGAACACCTGCTTTGCCTCAGGACTCCACTCAATCTTGGTATCCTTCTTCATCATCTCGTTGAGTGGTTTGACTATTTCTGTGAATCCTGTGATGAACCGCTGTATGAAGTTGATCTTTCTGAAGAAGGACTGCATCTCTTTCTTGCTGCCAGGCATTTGTAAGTTTAGCAAAGCTTCGACTCTGTCAGGGTCTATGGATATACCCTTCTTAGAGATGATATGCGCGAGCAACTTCCCCTCGGTGACCCCGAATATGCATTTCTTGGGGTTGAGGGATATTCCATATCGACGACATCTCTCACAAATCTGAGCGAGATGGGCGGGGTGGTCATGCCTGTCCCAGAAAAAGATGGTCAAATCATCCATGTAGATGATTATGAACCGATTCACAAGGCCCTCGAACACAATGTCCATGGCCTTTTAAAATGTAGCCCCTGCATTGATCAAACCAAAGGGCATTCTCCTGTATGTAAATGTTCCGCACTTAGTGGTAAACGTTGTTTTCTCTCTATCCTCGTACTTGACCATGACCTGATTATATCCTGAGTACCCATCCAAGAAGGACATCATCTGAGATCCATTCACTATCTGCAACACCTCATCCAACGAAGGGAGAGGGTGATTATCCTTCTTGGAGGCCTTGTTTAAGTTTCAAAAATCTACGCAAAGGTGGATCTCGCCATTCTTCTTTCTCATAGGGACCAAGTTGGAAACCCACGTAGTGTGCTAGATTGGGAAGATTATCCAGGCTGACAGTAGTTTTTCTACCTCTTGTCGAATCAGAGGCTCTATCAGGGGGTTGACCGGTCTTTGCTTTTGCCGAAAGGGCTTAGCATCAGGTTTCAGGGGAATAGTATGGGTCATGATGGATGTGTCGTATGTTTTCAAGTCTTCATAACCCCAGGAAATTACGTTGATGTATTCTTGGAGAACCACAAGAATCTTCTCCTTTTCCTTAGGGGAAAAATAGGTACCAATGTGAATAATCTTTTCCTCACCGGGCTTGCCAATGTTAACCTTTTCGAACTTTCCTCCCTCAGGGGAGGATGACACCTTCTCCCAGGCCCGAGGGTCCGAGTCAAAGATTCATTCTAGTGCAACCATCCCCTTTGGGATGGTGTTAGTAGGTAGGTCCATGAACCCATCGTCTTCATCACCCTGCCTAGTATTGTCATGGTCTTGTTCTTCCACTATCTGGTTTTCAAAGATGCCAACATTCGCCATGAAGGCCAGGATATGTTGATCGTCCTTAAAAACCTGAAAGTGGGTGACATTATCTAGAATGGATGGGCTGGGGACCATCTCAACTAAAAATCTCTAGAGTTTCGAGCCAGCCATTGGCTCAAGGGTGCTGGCAGAAATGGCGAGGGCATCTGGGACATAGTTCCGTCACCGAGGAATGAGGTCAATACTGAAGGCATCAAAATCTTCAATAAGGCTCCAAGCCCGGTTGCGGTATGCGGCCAGCTTTTTGTCGTGGCATGTGTATTGACTCCGGACTTGTTTAACAATAGACTCTGATTCACCCAGAGCCCAGAGGCGGGTGACACCCTTCCTTAACACAAATAAGAGTCCAAGGACTAAAGCCTCGTACTCTGTGACATTGTTTGTATAGTTAAACTGTAGTCTGTAGGATGTGAGGAATGACTTCCCTCGCAGGTTGATTAATTCTACCCCAGCCCCGCAACCTTGTTTGGATCAGGACCTGTTGAACTTGAGGGTCCATAAGTCATTGTTCGTAATCTAAGGCTGGAAAAGGGGGGGATTCTTTGGATTGCTGTTGGGAGGTTTAGGGGTTCCCTCCCAAACTACTGGCATGAATGTAGAATTTGCCTCCAAAGGTGTTTGGATTTGGGATTCTCAGGGAGATGGCACCAGAGGCACGCATCCCGTAGGAGTACTAGGCCCCGGGGAATCAATTACATGTTGTTTATTCTGGAAGGTATCGAGGTGCCAGTTAGCGATCGAAAGACATGGCCCACACTCAAGCTCTGAGTGTTTCTAGTAGTGTACTCGACACCAGGTGCCAGACAGGTATGTAGCAAGGGTTGCTGTGGCACCTTGAGAGTCAACCTCAACTCTCATCCTTTCTTCTAGGTCCTGGGCTCTCTGCAGCACTGCGGGATCCTCTCCGGGCATGAAATTGAATGTTAAAATTTCAAAGGGTCGGTACACCCCCAGGGAAGTCTTAGAGAAAAAGACCTCATTGACCCTTCCAACTTTGGTAAGGCCCTATTTCATCTGGGGTTCACTTTCGACCCGGATCTTGTTAGATTCTCCTTCCCACGGAAGTCATAAATGGGTGAAGTCGGTCGAAAAGTATCCATTCAAGGATTTAGACCAATTTTGACTTAATAACATCCCATAAGTCTCTAAGATGTCCACCACTTGGATGTCAATGATGTTGGCTATCCTGGGGTCCTGGATAAGCTGTATCCGGACGTTCTTCAATTCTCCCACCATTTTTATAGCAGTCTTATCCAATTAGATCACTGCGCCATTAGATGGGGTGGGATGGAATCTGAGCTTCTGAAAAATGGACAAGGGCATGATGTTACCCGAAGCTCTAGAGTCTAGTAAGAAAGTGTGTATATTTTTGCCTTGGATATTCAAGCCTAGTAGGAAGGGAGGATCCTCATTATTTCCCCGGAAGACGGCCACGTTAGCATCTTCGAATGAGACAGTCTTGGGCGGGCGGCTGACGGCTTCTGGGTTCCCCAAGAGCTTCAAAAGAGACTTCTTCTGCTCAGGATAGTTTAGCAAAACCTCCATCAAGGTCATGGAGGTGGTGGTCTATTCTAATGCCTTCCTAATGTCGAATCTTCCTCCCGGGAACTGGTGATTTTCCTCGGTGAGATCTTTTGCTTGGTTAGAGCTAGAACCTTTTGGAGGAGCGGGTTGGTCAGTCATATTATTTCGGGGAGGAGGGGTGTCTTTGATAGGTGTGGGCATGTAAGCTGGTCCTTTACCAACCTAGCTCTGAGTATTATATGGAGTCTGTGGGTTAGTAAAGGCGTTGGCCTCGAAGGGTGGGATAGATTCATCAAAGAATCCCTGCAGTTCAGATTCTTCCTCATCTCCCCTGAAAGTTCTGAAGAAGATGGTGTCACAGGTGAAGGTACTATGGGTTGGCTCTTGGACAGGAGGCTCTGGAGGGGTGGTATCATGCAACTACTGCCTATCCAACTGGGAGATCATGATGACCTTCTCCAAGGTGACATAATTCACCTCGTTGTGTGAACTTGTGTCATGCAATCTACACCAATTAGTCATGGGCTGGAAGTCTGCAACTGGTGTGAAATGTGATGGTCCAGCACCATTTTAGTTGGTGTTTTGGTTCAAAGGCGGCCCCCCGGTGTTCGCATTATTATTCCATTGCTGTTGGTTAGGCCTAGGCCCATTGTTAAAGTTTCTTCCTCCGGTGTTGTTGTTTCGTTGGCCGGAGAAAATGTTCCCCCTCTGGGAATTTGAATTATGGGGTGCGTAGGACCCTGCCTTTAGTTGGCCCATGTCTATAGTCAAGGTAGACAGCATCTGCCAGAGGGATTAGACCTCGGCGGTCAACTGAGTGTTGGTGTCACAATGTGATGGTTTTTTTTGTTGTTGGCTTCCCAGGAAGGCAGCAGTATTAGTTAGAGTCAAGGGCGGCAATCCTCCAGTCACAAACGACTGAAAGAAGGGCACTCCAGATGGTTGTGTCTGAGACTGTTGTGCCTGCTATGGCTGATTCCAAGGGAAAGCTTCCAGACCTGGCACTGTTTGGGTTTGCGTTGAGTAAACATACTGGGCCTGTTGGTCTATCAGGGGTGGCAGAGGATTCATCGCCATCAAAGGGGCTCCCATCGCCAGATTGGGGTTGTATCCCCCTGCATACGTAGTTCCGTTGGGGGTCATGTTGAAGGGTGTACTCTGCCCAATCCCGCCCGGGGATTTTTTGAGGCCACGGGATAGTTCTAAGGCTAGGTTGTAAACTTTTTCCAAGGTGTCCCGGTCATCCGTGGTGGTTTTTCTCCAAAGGAGAGTGGCAACGAAAGGTTCCATCGCGTTAAGGTAAGTCTATATGGTTACTTCTGGGGATGGAATAAAAGGGCCTGTGCACCGCTTCAGGGCTCGCTAGAACCTATGGTTAAATGCTGCAAGAGGTTCATTGGGTTCCTTCCTGATGGAGATGAACTGGCTATGGGACCAGGCTGGGTCCACATGCACACAAAAGGTAGCCAGGAAGGCATCCTCCATGTCCTGCCAAGTGTTTATGGAGTTGACAGGAAGTTTAAGATACCAGTTCAACTCACCTTGTCCTAAAGACAAGGGGAACATCTAAGTCACAATATCTTCATGCTAGATCTGGTATCAGTTCATGGCATCTTTGTATGCCTGTAAGTGTTCTTCCGCAGTCTGTGAGCCTAAGTGCTCATATCGTGGGCAGATATTCTCCGGGTGAGAGGGTAAGTCATTGATTGCGCCCAGAAAAGTTCCCATTGGAGATCTGGTGTTTTCAAAATACACGGCCATTGGGGGAACTATATGTTGGGTAGTTTGGGTATTGGTTCCCAGGATTGCCTCGGATGATTAGGTATTTTGAGGTATGCTAGACCCTTAAACAATAGAGGCTGGTATGATTTTCGAGGTCCATTTCTTTCGAGTAGGAGGCTCGAGTTTGACAAACTTTCAAGGATTCGGGGTAGACCTAAGGACTCTTTCAAATTTCACTGGGGAGAAAGACCCAATCCCGCTGAAGGCTTGCCTCTTAAAACTATAACTCGGGGAACCCTCAGGAGGTGTAAAATTGGAATCTCTAAAGGGGGATGAGTTCATGCCCTCCTTCTAGCGCCAGTGTCTGTTGATGGGGTTTTGCTAACCGGGTCCGCCAACAGTCATAAGTTGTCACCGGGTTCCGGGGATACCGGCCAACTCTGCCTGCAAAGGTTGTCTGGGGAAATTAAATTTCTCAGGCCTTCAAGCACCTGGGTGTCAGGTCATGACGGTGTGGGGCTCGGTTGGGAGAAGTGACTATTTTTGAGGGGGATAGCTGGTTTCTTCAACTCATCACCTCCAGAGATTCAATAGAGTAAGGTTTCCCCTAGCATTCTACACTTGGAAAATAAAATGAAAAAGATCCTGGAGGGTTAGAAATGTTTCATCTAACTATAGTCATGTTTAAACATTCAGAATATCAATAATACTCTGATATACTATACGAAATACTGAAGAAATATAGAACCATCAGTTAGAACTTCATCAGTAGCGAGGGAAAAGAGGTCGTTAATCTATTTTAACATATCAGAGTAGAAGACATAAAGAACATAAAGCATGAAATACCATTAACTCAGAAGCAGGAATGCCAACAACATCATTGCACAGAATTCTTCCTTCTTCATTAATATCTCTTCCAGCAAGCACTGGTGCGTGGTACAATGGCGGCTCCAAGGGAGAATCTAACTATTGAAAAATAGAACAATGGAGCATTGAGCTCTACAACTTAAAATGAGAAATCACTTCGCTATTACTATGGACAACAAAATCATCAATTTTGTCGACCCTTGGAAATGGGCCAGTTTGGCTATTTATATAACTCTCTCCTAACCCTAACCCTATTTTACATCATGTTTCAATAAAATACAATATCTGGGGGCCAGTACTACCTGCGCCACCCTACAAAAGACCCTGAGACAGAATAGGTCTGCCATGTCAGAAGAATAAGACAAGAATATACAGCGGAAGAATCCACCTCAAGAAGAGAGCCAAGAAGGAGAAGTAAGAAAGTAGGCCCCCCGAGAATCGAGGCTACATGCCTCATAAATGGGAAATGCGGTGCCCTGTCTCCAATGCGCTAGGTGTACCTATAAGCAACGCCTCGAGAAGATCATCCCGTCAGAAAACCAACTATTAAGTTGACGCCTCCTTGATGTAGCCAACCACCCTCTGACAACATTTATTAACCACTTCTGAAAGTGACCGGTCGGCCTCGGGGACTGGGATGCGGATCACTTGAAAGAATACAAAATTTTGGACCTAGGACTCTGGGATCTGGGAACTTACGTCCCTAAAAGAATAAAGAATACCCAATGCTTGAATTTTCCCCATCCTCCGGAGAAAGCTCAGGGTTGCTTATTATCATTGAACACCTGGAGAAGGTGGGAAATGCCATCTTCATCTATATCTTTTAGGCTGGTCCTTCGATATTTGGCCACTTCAATTTGTTCCCCCAGGTCTGAAACATTTTCTTTAAACTCATCGGTCATTCTCGCCGCGTCATGACCACTAAGTATCATGCGGGTTAACTTTGTCATCTGGGCCCCATCTATCCCCTCCGGAGATTGATACCGGGACTTCATTATTTCATCAAAACTGCCCAAAATTGAATCTTTAGGGGTACATGTATCTGTGCTAAGGGGATTAGCCCCAGAAGTCTTTATTACAAAGGACTTATATAAATTGAAAGAATATTTTATAGTATTCATCTTATCTTGCAGAGACCCTACCAGTTGCTTGATTACCTCCAATGTGAGGTCAAGTCTGGAGTGCTGGGTTCTCACAAAATCAAACGATTCATCGCCCAGAATGATGGATTCATAAATCATATCTTCTCCTAGGGTAAGGAGTTCTTCGAGCTCCAACTTCCATGCCTGGTAATTCTCAGCATCACCCTCCCACAAGTCAATAAGAGTTTCCGCCTGGTGAATGACCTTCCAGGCCGTGTATAAATCTGGGAGGGTAGACACCAGGAAACGCTGGGTGTTTCCTATCTGCAGGGAGACCCACTCGTCCACTACCTAGGCTTTCTTCTTCATTACTCGCAGGGAGTCTATGTCACTCTGCGGTAGATCTTCAGAGGTGGAGGCCTCCGAAGGAGCAACATTGATGGGTCGAGCCAGCTCGATGAGAAACCCCATAAGGTTTGCATTTTTTAATTTTTCTACCTTGAGCCTCTGGGCTTCCTTTTCATAATGGGCTTCCACTGCCCTCGCTGCCTCCTTTAGTAAGTCTATCTCACCTTGCTTTCCCCTTTTTCCTAGTGATACCTTTGCAACATTATAGTCTCCGGCTTCTGCGGTTGCTTCATCGGCACCTGGGGGAGGTGTTGCCACAACGGAAATTATTTCTCCACCCGGCCCAGTTCGAAGGGTATGAACTATCTTGACTTTCTTTGCCTTTGGTGGTGCCTGAACTTGGGCCATCATTTCATCCAGGGAGAGATGAGGCACAGGAGTGGACTGAGCTTTTTTTTTCTTGCTCTTTATCAGCCATTGAGGCAGGAGGGGTGGCTTTCCTGCTAGAATTTGTTCCCTTGATTCTTCCCCAGTGTCCTGTGGCTATTGTTCCTTAGTGGCATGGACCTCATCTTCCCCTCTCCCTACATCTACTTCTTCTACAGTGACATTTTCTTCAACCTCCATCTCCTCAGCCTTATCCTATGTATCTATTTCTTTCTCTGGACTTTGGTAGGCTTCCTCGGGGATTTCTTCTTCCTGCTGCACTTCCTATTGTTCTTGTTGTTCTTCTTCTACTATCAGGGTTTCTTCCTCTGTTGGCACCTCTTTTGGTAGTAGGGGAGGTTTTGGGCCAAGATTCAAAGTTTGGGCCACGGTGATCACCTGCCCAAAGGTTGCTCCTGGGAGTGGCCCTTGGAATGTGGCGGCTGGGGTTACGGTTATTCTCGAAGGTCCGGTTCCCTGAGCAGATGCCATTTGTTCACCTTGATTTTGTTGGTCCACTCCCACACCTTGCATCACTTGAGCCCCGGAGGCAATCTCTAGCTCTGGCTCTTTCTCTTCTACCTGCTTTTCTTGTTCTTGCACAAGTTCTTGTTTAGCCCCCGGGACCTCTGTCTCTGTTTTATTATCCCCCTGCAAGTTTCCAAACTCATCAGCTAAAAATACATCATCAAATTCCTCTTGTGCAAGGGGACTGGCCGGGACTTCTGTAGGCTCCGTTTCCTTCTCTGGCTCTGGGGAACTGGAAGAGAGGATTTCCACTTGTTGGGCTTGGGACGTTCCCAACCCTGGTTCTGCCTTAGGCTTTTTGTGGAGCCTTTTCTTTCTCCAGGTTACCAAGGGTGGCCCCGCATCTTTTATTGCTGTCACCTCCATGGGATCCACCCCTGTTGCCTTCACCATTAAGGCTGCCAGTGACGGGGAGGAAGAGGGGCGAAGTGGTCCGGCCATGAGCGGTGGAGTGGCCAGCTGTGTTATTAATTTCTCCCTCATCTGCTGGGAGGTTGCCACTGATTGTTTTATTTTCTTTGTGATGGGGACTTCTTGCGTAGGAGGGGTCATGTCTATTCCTTTTCCTTTATCTACTCCCTGCGAAGAAGTCCCAGCCCCCAGAGTCAATTTTGGTGCCGACTGTGGAGTTAATTTTGGTGCCAGCTGGGCTGCTCAGCGGGTACTTCCGGGGCACACCTTCTTGAAATAGGCATGACTTTTCTCGACCACCTCTCGAGTGAATTCCTCAATTGTGGGCCCTTCCTAAGCACTCTAGTTTACTAGTGGAAGAGTCTTTTTGTCGATCCCCTTTGCCTTGTATTCAGGATCGGTAGTGGGGGTGGTGTCTGAGAAGTCTACCAGGAACCTCTGGAGCTTCAATTTATGCATCATGTCGGTCGTCATTCTGATGTAGTGCCTACTCTGCACCTCCACATCATCTTGGAAATCTTCCTAGAAGTCCTCCATATGGATATGATGGGGCTCTGAAGCCTGGGGTAGTGCCGTTGCTATCCTTCCATGCGGATCAAAATTTTTCCACGCCAAATAAAATTCTTGCAAGTTGTAACTTTTCAGTTCATTGTCTGCCTCCTTTGCGGCATCCAGGCTGCATGTGTAATTCCCGCAGGTGATTGGGAATGGAATGTTGGGTATCTTTTTGAGGCCAAAGAGAGCGTGCACCTCCATTATTTTTCTGCAATACTCCAAGAGCACGATCTTGTCCCCACAGTGCTTGGGCAACAAGTAGGGTTTCCCGGAGAAGCCGGTGACCCTGATGTAGGTGTGCTATTGGAACTGAATGTAATAATGTCCATAACTATGGACCAAATTCATTACCTCTGAGGAAAGGCGGTATCCGGCGTCCTGGGTGGGAGTAAGAAGATGGTAATAAATGAACGCATCGTTTACCCGACAAAAACTGGGGAAGCTGGCCTCCCATTGAACTTGTGGGAAATGGTCCCATGGTGCCTTTTGTCCTGGGCCAATACCGAGCATGTCGTCTATAAGTAGGCTGTGGGAGTGGGGCCTCTGCTGTGCTAGGGCCTAGAAAACATAGGAAGATATGTAAAATTTCTTCTTCCTGTTCAGTTGCTAGAACTGGGAGTCGACATGGTTGGAGATAATTGTCGCCCAGTCAAAGTATCCTCCCTTGGTGGAGATGCCGTGGAGGAAATAATACATCCATCGAGCAAACTCTTGGGCGGAGGGCTGCCCAAAGACCCGGGCCAATGCTATCATCCCCATCTGGATGCTCTCTTTGAACTTAGAGTGGGGAATTTCTATCTTCATCCTTTTAGGGTCCCTCTTTGGGGTCTTGAGCCAATGGGTATTCATATATACCTGGGCGGCATCCTCCAGCTATGTAAATTAAGCCAAGGCATCAGTCTGTGTAACCACTGAGGTCTTATCAAATTGTGGGATTCCCAGGTTTGCCTGGAATGTGACTGGGTCGAGGGATACCAGAGGAGTGGGGTATCCTGTGGATTCTGCGGCCGTGAGCATAACAACCCGAATAGAAGAATTATAGTTGGTGGCCAATGTTAAGATAAGCTCCAGAGATTGCACGGAGCACGGGAAACAAGCTTTCCTGAGTATTTTGGAGTTCCCGATGTTGATTGCTAATTGATCTCCAGCCTGTCGTTGGATGTGCATTATTTTCACCAAGGCCTGCATCTCCAGCCATGTTTCGACGCTGGTGTCAGTTATCAGCTTGACTTTGGACTCAATCTTTGAGCCCATGATGACATTGTCTTGCACAAATTTCATAGTCAGGGGCATCTTCTCTAGGGCCTTCTCCATTTTAGACTCCACTGCTTCCCTGGTTTTTGCTGCGGAAGGTAGCTCTAGACTTCCAGGTGGAGAAGATGCAGATGCTTCAAACATGTTTGGGAAAAGAACTATGGGAACCTCTGAGACAAAGTGACCATCAAAATGCATTAATCAAAATAAATATTCCAGGGTTCGGAGATCTTACCACCGCGATGCTTGCTTTTCTTGAAAAGTTAGTTTTATTCAAAAATAGCCAAAAAGCAAACGCATCAGACTTAAGATTTTATTAAACATCTAGGTCCAAGGATTTTATCATACTTGGTAAGGACATAGGATGGATGATGATAGGAGACCCAGAGCCCAGAGAAGTGACCGTTGGTGAAGACGTGTAAAAAGGCAAGTCATCAAGCCCACGTGGGCGCCACGTGCGTAAGTATTAAATGGAAGTTATGGCAATGACGGCGGAGCCAACTGTCCAAACGCGTGAAAAGTGAAGGCCACTTGGCTGAAATTGATTGTGTGCATGGGACATAAATGAGGGTCTGACTGGTTTCATAGAAGAGAGAGAAAACTTCCTTTTTGAAACCAGCCGGGAGCTAAGTTTCAAATAGGTGGTTTTCTGCCCCGAAACGAGTTCATGGGCGGAAAACTAGTAACACAGGTGACTCGACCATCTTCTCAAGCCACTTGGAAGGATATACATGAAGGCCAAGGGATATACACATATAAATAGAGGGATATACAAAGGATATATACAACTATACACATATATACATAAATATACAACGCGGAACGACGCCCACAGAAAACAAGACAAGGCAGAAACATATATACATCTATTTACACATTTTACAAATGGATCACTTCTGCACAGAGGAAGGAAAACCCTCTGGCAGAACTGACCCACCAACGGGCGGAAGAACCAGAAAATAAGAAACAAACAAACAGAAAGATGACGAACAAAAGCAAGACAAAAGAAACCAAACAGACGAAAAGAAAAGAGGCAGGAACAGGGTTACCAACCTGAGAACGTCAAAAGGTGGAGGAAGGGAGTTACTACCACAAGAGCTCTGAAATAGCTCGAGTTGTCAAACGGTCACAATCACCACCACGAAGCACTCACAATCGCCTAGAAATGACTGGAAGTATTAAGCGTTGATTATCACTAATTCTCTGCAAACTGCTCTGTTAATTGCTTTAAAATCGCTCTGTTAATCGCTCTGAGTGCTCGAAAGTTTTAATCATGGTAAATGTGAAAGTGATAGATAAGTCCTATTTTTACCCATGGTAAAAAGGTAATCCTCCTTCTTCCAGCAATCTCCGGACAAGCAAACCTCCAGACTCCAGGTCCGAGGATTTCCCGTGATGATATCCTTAAGAACATCGTGGCGAAGAATCCCAGAGTTCGGAGTCCAGTTCCCAATGAAGAACAACCTCTGGGACTGGAGTCCCAGAGACGAAAACCAAACACACAAAACACAACACTGGGGAAGAAAACCCCGGAGAAAGAAAACAAAAAGAAAAAAAAAGGACAAGGCAAAGCCGCAAGAAAAAACAAACAACAAGAAAAAGGGGGACCCGACATTTTGCACACAAAATGTAGGGATGGGGATGCAGGGCATGACAGGATGCATCCAAAGATGCCTCCCATAAAAAATAATGATGCAAGAGCACTGACACTTTACCAATGTCTACAGAAGAAGGGAGAAAGGAACAAGCTTGGCCCCAGCCCACACAAGAACATGCCAAGTCAGATCCATGTCAGCCGCCACACCAGAAATCCTAGGCACACCCAGAAAAAGCCACGACCAAAGGAGGCCAGTATCATCTTTATGTTACGTCTTAAGAGTGATCAAGATATATAATTTTTATCATATCAAATATCACTAATATATTGGTCATAACATCTTTATGTTACTAGATCTTTCTCCTAAATCCTTATCAATAGTGATTTCTCTTATGGTAGTGTAATGCCCCCTTTTCTACGTGTCTTGGGTTATATAACCTTGCAATGGAACCCATATTTTGTCCTTGAATGAATGAAAGTTTTTAATAACTTCCATAAGAGAAAACAACCTATGTGACCCATATATAGCTAGCAAAGAGAAAAGAACACAAAGCCTGAAATCAAAAATCCCAAAACTGCGTCAACTACGTCTCTTTTTCCTTTTACATCTTGGATCTTCTACTATGTATTTTGATCAGGAAATATGTAATCCTTAGTATCTTTTCTTCTATATATATATATTTATCAAGGTGTTCTCATTTAGTATCTAAATCTAGTTGACCCAAATATCCTTGTAGGATGACCACTCCATGATTTAATGCCTTTCCATCTCCACTACTTTTTTGAGTCCAATATAAACATCTTCTTTCTACCCACACTTCTTTAGGTATCATCCATCTTTTGGTTTCACATCTAAGTTTATGTGAACTAGTTCTTATCTGGGTGTTTTCTTTCCATTTTATTTTATTAACCTTGCTTGAGTTTGTTCATAGTGACCTCTTGTCATTTCCAACTCTTTTTTCAAGATCCAAGTATGTACTCACCTTCACTAATGATTTATGTCATTTTACATGGGTGTACTTTCTTAATTACAAGAGTGATATCTACACCACATTCAATACTTTTAGAGTGTTCATGGATAAGTAAATCTCTACTCAACATAATTGAACAAATAATAGGGCAATATGTGAACAAAGCCTTTATGAAGTATTGCATTAAGCATGTTATTCACCATTATTATAAATGGTTCCCTTTACATAGAAAAATAATGTTGTTGAATGAATGAGCATACTATTAAGGGAGGTAAAAATTTGTATGCTTCAATTTAGTCTTATGGCCCCATCTTTTTGTGTTAAATAAATTAATTGTGCCAAATATATTTAAATTGCACTCCCCACCAAGAAACTCAAAATATTACATAGAAGGAGGCTTGGTCCTAAATCAAACTTAATATTTCCTTCTTTAAAGCATGTGGTAATGATATTTGGAAATTCATATGAGATGGTCATTACAAGGTGATGGAGAAAACCATAAGACTAGATATATCTACTATCACATAGATGATGGTGGACACTCACATAAATAGATCCTCCACCTACTTCTTCCTCATTGTAAAGATCTAAAAATGACTAATGTATTTTCATATTTTCATTTCATCACAATCTCAACAAGAATTCACTAGGATGGATGGTTAAACTAGGAAGCTCACACCTAAATGCTTTCATACATTGGAAGGAAAGTTGATATGTTAAGCTCAAGCTCTAAGAGGATGCACAATTCCTTCAATGTGGAGTAGAAAATGACTGTAAAGAAGAAATGCAATAATTTAGGGAAAGAATGGAAAAGATGGGCATGCAGACATATAACAGACTATAAACTTGATTCTGATACTAGATTTGGAAATCTAAAATAGTGACTAAATTATGATCAAAATTTTAGTCCAGAATGGTAGGAACGAGGTGAACTAGATAATATAGGGCACCTAGACTCACTTGAGGCCCTAGGAGGCACCTAAGACCAAGCAAATTTTCATGAATTTTTTTCCACCTATAACTCTTTATCATACCCACCTGTAACCTTCTTTGTAGATGCACCACCTATCGTATACATAGAAAAATGGGAAAAATAGTTGGGAAAAGGGGTTGCCTTGGTCAAACCCCTGTTTAGGAATTGACCTTGAAATTGAATTGAAATGTATAAAAAGGAAAGTGTGTTAATAGTAGAAAATACTTGATAAGCTATTATACCTTCACAAGTGTTAAATTGCTCATGAAAATTCTTGCAAGTATTGTAAATGTTGTCTTGACCTTAGATATAGGATAAGAAGAAAATGAATGCCTTCACTAATGACTAGATCTAGACATTACTCCTTGTCTTCCGTGCTTTATGAATATCATTGTGGATATAATATCGATTGATCCTTGAGTTGATAGCTTGAGTGTTTGAATGCTTGTGATGGAATTGGATACAAAGGATTTCCTCTCTCTATTTGAATGAGGGAGGTAACTTTTATTTTATACCTCACCAAGCCATTTCAAGGCTCAAAACTTGAAGGAGGATGATAGGGTTTTGTTCATATCCTGCTAAAATAAAGAGACAATTCTCTAATTCAAATTTGGGATACTTTTATGGGGTATTGGGTGCCTCCCAAGGTATGGGGAAACCTATCTTATGTTATAATGATTTTAGAATAACCAAGGGGGGGGGGTGAATCAGTTGTCCAAGGTCTAGATGTACCAATTGAACTTTCAAACACTTAAACCAACTCAGCTCCACTCAGTAATCCACTTGGTCTCTATAGCACATAATCAACAATATAAACTTGCAGTTTACTATCCTACTATAATGAATTTGTAGAATGTAAAACTATTAATAGTACAACATATCAAATATAATTCACACAAATATAACACTAGGATTTAACATGGAAACCCAATATGGGAAAAAACACAACTAACATGCTATCAATTTTTCACTCTTCTGAAGTGAGCTCTATAAAAGCCAACCTGGTTAAAGGTTACAATACACACTATTAAATGTGACCTGGTTAAAGGATTTAATCACTATGTTAGAAGTGATCCTGGTTAGAGGGCTTAAAACCATTCCATTATAATGTCATCTTGATTAAATGATTTAATAATATGACTGTTAGGTCAACCTTTTTTAAGAGGATTTTGTAACTAATACAATGGTTAGAAAGTAATAGAAAATTGTGATCTCAAACATACAACTCACCTTGAAAATACAGATTCAATTATAGCTCTAATGCTAATTCACTGACTGGCCTTCATTGTCATCTTCATCATTCTGATCTGCTCATAAATCCTTCAAGAAATCACCACTTTGTAGTCCTTTACTTCTCTCTTCAGCCTTCTCTTCCTTCTTAGATTTTTCCAATAAATTGAATTAACCACATACCACCACCACACATAACCTGCAATTAGGTTAAACTTATACCTCTATGATTAGGTAGCTCGATCTATTGCTGCTTAATCATCACTGTATATCTTAGGGTTAGGTCAGATCCAATGAATCCTTCAATCATTTTGTTTCCATCTACATTGTAGAATACATCCTAAAACTCCTTCTTGAATCCATACATAAAATGGTTAAACATATATTAAATGCTCATTTAATTATCCACAACAATCATCCTTGTCTTAAATACGCTTCACATATCCCAAGAAAATTAACTATGTTGGCTTGGATCTCAAATCTCTCTCAAACTATTACAATATTGACACTCAGTCAATACTATGTACTGTCTCTCATTCATCTATGTATAACTTGATAATTCTCTAACACCCGACACATGTTGATGCTCTGTCGACACTAAAAATTTCTTAGCATATACTGGCACTCAGTCGACACTCACATCAAATAGCCTTACTTGGCACATACTTAAGTTCCTTAATATTCTTCTCTGTAACTCGGTCAAGACTAAACTTGTAGTCATCCAAGATTCACTTAGACTTAAGATAAACAATATATTACCTTATCAAGGTGCAATCTCTTCAAGTACCCATTGCAGTTTCACATAACTCAACCATTCACTAGGTCTTCTTGTTATCTCTCCTTTTCAATATTCTTCATCAATCAATTGATATGGCACTTTAAAAGATAGAAAATATCTTACCAGTTAATGTTTGACATCAATGACAATATAAAATTATTTCAATTGTAGTTTCCAACAATCTCCCTCTTTGACATTGATGGCAAACACATGCAAACAAATAACATATGCAAAGTTCCCAAATAATCCAAAAGTTTGTTTTGTAAATAGATTTCCATTAATGTCCTTAGCTTCATTCTGATTCTCTCCAATATGAATATTTTCTCCCTCTATAGCTTATCCCCCTCATTTTTTATTTCTCCTTCAAATAATATATCTCCCTTATAGATTTCTCTTATGTATTCTCAAGTATTTCTCCCTCTTTGACAACAATGCCAAAGACATACATCTTCAACATCTAGATATCTTTGTTTTAGGTTTCTGAATTCAATGCTCCCTCTTTCATATTTCTTATGACTAATCAACATCTTTTTCTTAACATTTCACAGCTTTAGGTGACTCCTAGAGTGTGACTACCTTTTGCATCAATCTATCAGATATTCTATGTAATATATTTGATGAAACCAATTCCATTTGATTTTAGTTAGCCTTAGATAGGGGATTCACCCCTAATTTACCTCTTAGATACTCATGAGCATCCTTAGCTAAAGTCTTAGTAAATATATCTTCCAACTATTCCTTTGTATTAACATACTCAAGTCTCACTTCTTTGTCTTGTACCAGTTCTCTCAAGTAATGATACTTGATAACAATATGCTTAGTTTCTTTATGAGTCATGGGGTTCTTTGAAATGTTAATATTAATAGTGTTATCATAGTAAATAACAATTGGTTCTGTGATTTCTTCCTTCATACCTTTCAACAATTGCTTGATCCACACTATGTTTGAACAATTCACTACTGCTGCAACATATTCAGCCTCTGTTGTGGATTGAGAAATACAATTATGTTTCTTTCTTGTCCAAGAGATTAGTCTCTTTCCTAAAAAAAATGCACCTCCACTTGTGCTCTTTCTGTCATCAAAATTACCTGCCTAATCCGCATATGTTTAAACTTTTAGTTCAAACTTCTCATTCTTCTTGTAATATAAACCATAGTCTTATGTTCCCTTAAAATATCTCAGAATCCTTTTTACTGCCATTAAGTGAATAGCTTTAGGATTTTTAGAAAATATTGCAACAATCCCAACTGATATTACAATATCTGGTCTACTATGGAAAACATATTATAGTTTTCCAATCATTGATCTATACAGGTTTTGATTCACTTCAACTATCTCATCAGTCTTTGATAGTTTCTATCTAGTAGCCATAGGAGTACTTATAGGTCTGGAGTGCTTCATGCCAAAATTATTCAATATCTCTTTGATATACTTAGATTGTTTAATGTAGATACCATTCTTCGTCTGATATACTTGAAAACCAAAAAATAATTTGATCTCTCCAAAAATAGACATCTCAAATTCAATTTGCATCTCTTTTGCAAATAATTGGCATTAAACATCTTGTCCTCCAAATATGATATCATCAAAAAATATTTCAGCTAACAATATTCCTTTACCTTTCTCAAAATTTAAGTATAGATTAGTGTTATCATTTGTCCTTGTAAATCCAGTCTTGACTAAGTAATTATGCAATCTCTCATACCATGCTCTGGGGGCTTGCTTACTTCCATACAGTTCTTTGTGTAACTTGCAAACCATATTCTTCTTTCTTGAATCAAAAAATCCTTTAGCTTGTTCAATGTATACCTCTTCTTCTAGTATTCCATTCAGAAATGTTGATTTGACATCTATTTGATATACTTTGAATCCTTTATAAGTTGTATAAGCCAGTAGAGTTATAACTCCTTCCAATCTAGAAACTGGGGAAAACGTCTCACCATACTCAACACCTTCTTCTTGTCCATAAAATTTTCATACCAGTCTATCCTTGTTTCTTATAACTTCTCCATGTTCATTCATCTTATTTCTAAATACCCAATTTTTTCCAATAAAATTCTTGTCCTTTGGTCTAGGTACTAGTGTCCAGGTTTTGTTCTTCTCAATTTGTTCAATTTCTTCATTCATAGCCTGTATCCAATCTTCATTTCCCAAAGCATCTTTCATTGTTTTCGACTCAAATTCACATTATAAGCATGTTTGATTTTTCAATTTTCTTCTTGTCATTACCTCTGAATCTTGGTCTCCAATAATTTGATCAGGTTTATGATGTCTTCTTACATATTTTTCTAGTGTAGGCTCTGGTCTTTTTTCCTCTTACTATTCATCCTAAGATTCATCATCAAAGTTAATTTCAGGTTCATTTTGTGTCTGCTTCTTCCTCATCAGTCTCCTCCTGATGCTTAGCAACATATTTTTGCATCTCCATATTTCCTTGTTGTTGCTCAGCGACATCATTCTATTATTTAGCAGCTTCTTTTTCAGGTTCAGACAAATTGTTGGGTTCTCCTTCATTGAAGTAAATGAAAGATCTGTAATCTTCAGGTTCTTTCTTGCATTCCACTTCATTATTTTCTTCATATTCATCAATTCTAACATTTTCACTTTCCACAACTTTGTTAGTGTTAGAATTCAAACATTTATAGGCTTTGCTCTTAGTGAAATAACCTAGGAATATGCCTTCATCACTTTTAGCATCAAGTTTTCCATTTCTAATGTCCTTCAGTATAAAACATTTGCTCCCAAAAAATTTGAAATATTTTACATTAGGTGCCTAACCATACCATATCTCATAAGGTATAATATCAGTACCTTTCTTGACTTGTATTGAGTTCAAGGTATAGAATGTTGTACTTACAGCTTCTCTCCACTACTTTTGTGCAACATTATTTTCTATCATCAGTGTTCTAGCACAATTCATTTTTGATCTATTTCTTCTCTTAGCTATGCCATTCTTTGGGGGAGTCCTTGGAGCAGACATCTATCTTTTGATTCCTCTATCATTACAAAATAAGTTAAAATCATTAGTGTATCATCTTAAAATGGACGCACTCCATGTTGAGACCTTTTAGCCTTCCCTAGTAGGCTATTTTGCTCCTAATTCAGACAATTTCATGCTTCCATGGATTTTCATGTGATTATGTGCCTCTTCTACCCCTCTTTTCTACCTTTTCTCTCTATTTCTGAGACTTGGGCACATTTCTCGAGGTCCTTACTCTTTAGGACAAGGTCAACCTCAACCTTGACCCCGAGGTCCAGGATCCTTGTGGTTGGGTCCCAGTTTTGGGGTTTTGACAAAATTTCATCTTTTCCCTCTTCAGGGCCACTATTTCTTGAGTTAAGTGTTGAATTCTCAAATTAATATTTGAGGTGGACCTTTCTCAATATTTGTGTAGGATTCCTAATTTATTATTTGAGATTATCCTTCCTCGAGTTTTGTGCCTAATGCTCAAATTAACTTTGGGGTTGGCCTTACCTCGAATTTTGTGATAGGGCTCTTCAATAATTATTTTTATTTCTACCTTAAGGGTGGACTCCTTCTAGATTTTTGTGTCAAGACCTTAATTTGATATCTTCTCCATGTGCACCTCTCTAGATTTTTGTGCCATGGTCCCTTAATTGTTCCCAGACCTTAATTTAATTTCCTCTCCATGTGTACCTCTCTAGATTTTTGTGCCATGGACCCTTAATTATTATTTTCTATGTTGGTCATTTCTAGGGTATATCCCTAATTGGAATTTAATACTCCTATGTCGGCCTCTCTAGAAGATTGTGCTTAGGATCGCTATAAAATAAGGGATTTCCTCTCTCATTTTCCTCCTAATAAATCTATTATTATCTCCCAAGCAATCCATTATTAGCTACAAGTTATCAAGCAATCTCAAGATCTCTCAAGCATTCAAGACTTCTACATTATTCCTCTTGCATTCTCAATTCAAGTACATGTGCACATTTACTTCCATGGAGCCATGAATTGGCATGGTAGATCAACTTCATACTCTTCTACAAGGCTCAAAAAAATTCAAGCATTCATCTTTGAGGATCCAGATTTGAATCCTCCACAAGGGTTTCTATACAAGCAAGGTGAATTTGTTCATTTGCTTTATTTATTACTGCAATTTCAATTATACTTTAAGGTTAATTCCAAAATTGGGGTTTGACCAAGGCAAACTCCCCCAAGAAACAAAATCATTTTTCTTATGGTACAGGTATGAAACAATGAATTACAGAGCAGATTCGGATACCCTTTTTGGAAAAATTTCGGGATCTAAGAACAAAATTTCTGTTGGAGCAGTGAAGGTCAAGGTTGACATAAAGGGTCAAGGTTGACCTACCATTTTCAGATATCTACAGTCACTGTTTCAAAATTTGCAAAGTAGATTTGGATACCCTTTTCAGATTCTTTTAGCATTCACGAACATAATTTTTGTCGGAGCAGTGTAGGTCAAGGTTGACATTTTGGGGTACAATTGCACCCCTGTATTTGGGTCAAGGTTGAACTTTCTTATAAAAGAAAAATATTCATGGGTTTTGCAGATCTCACAGTTTTGATTCAAGATCAAGAAAATCAATAGTTTCTAAGACAGTTTGATAAGATTTTCAGTAGATTATTTTTTGGAGATAAGTACTTTTTATTTCTTCATTCCATTATTCTTTACAAACATTTCCATATTTACATTCCTTATCATTACAATTAAATGTAAGTTGTTAAATGTGGCATAGGGTCTCTTTTATGTGCAAATCTCTATTGTTCAAAATCCTATTTAAAGATCTACATATTTCCCCCTCTCCATTTCCCCCTTTACATTTTGGTGAACCCACGATAGACAACTCTTTCTTTTTGGTGTTGGATTTGTATTTTATGTTAGGTCTTACATGCATATAAATTTGATTTCTTTTATTCTCTTGCATTTATATTTCAAAAATAAAAATCACAAATTGATTTAAAATTACAAAAACATTTACATTTTTCATGCTTGTAGTGCTACTTTGTGTTCAAAATGTATGATTTTTGTTTTGAATACTTTGATGAGGCTTTTATTGCAAAAGAGGATAGATCCCCTATTTAGGTACATGGTAGTGAGGATGAAAATTGTTTGAATATAATCTCCATTGATCCTATTCCTATTTCATCCTCCTCCACAACCTCTTCAATTAACCTTTAATATAGGGTGTGTGCATGGTTACCTTCATGTTCCACTATTTGCAACATTGATGCACCTAGAATGATATATCCTAAATCTTTGTTGATGGTAAAAGGATGTCCTCGAATAAAAATTAAGGGTAAACCTAGAGATCCTTTGGATTTCTTTGATATTATGGATTAAGTTCCACATGCCTATTGTACAAGGAATAACCTTTAGCCTACTGTTTCAGCTTCTTTACCAGCTTCTCAACCCATTCTTCCTATCAAGTTGTATGATTTGATAAACCAATTGCGCAATATCCCTGCCAATATTTCTTTATGGGAGCTTCTTAAAAATTCACCTACCTACCATGAAGCCTTGCAAAAATCTCTAGAAACTCTTCCCACTCCACCTCCTAATCAAGAGAACACCAATGCCTTCTTACAGTGCATGCATACTACCCCGGGTGCTCCTGACATTGTATTTACTCAAAATAATTTACCTTCTAAAGAATTACAGAATCAATATGATGCTCTTATGGTTGTTGTTACTACAATAAGAGTATCATTTGTAGGACCTTGATTGATAATGGATCTGGTTTTAATATTTGTAGAATGGACATGCTCAAAGAGATTAAAGTCGATCTTTCAACTATTCAACCTGACAATGTTCCTATATGTGGCTTTGATAACATTGATAAGAAAACTTTGGGCATCATTATCTTACCTATCAAAGTAGGTCTAGTCATCTTGAATAATCCTTTTCATGTTATGCCTAGACCTCTTAATTATAAGCTCCTTTTGGGTAGACCTTGGTTGCATGAGATGCATGTTGTTCCTTCCACCCTTCACCATAAAGTCAAGTGTATTCACAACAACATGATATATACACTTCATGTGGATAATGCGCCAAATCCTTGTTTGAATATTCAAACCCACAATACTCCTATTCCTAATAGTAATCCTTCTTCCTCTAATGCTCTTCCTAGAGATGATTGGGGAACCTTCAATTTTAATCCTACCTTTATTGGAGAGTATAAGGTTTTTGATCTTGATTTTATGAAGCCACAAAGAGAGTTTGAATAGCGAACTTTTGCTTCTACTTCTAATGCCCTTCATAATAAATTTTTCACTGCTTCTACCCACTATGAATCTATCAAACCCACTAGTAATGACATAGTGACTACTGAAGTTCCATTGACTCTTTCTGGTATGGCTTCTCGTTATGGTCCAGGTTATCATTTACTAGTTAAACAAGGATTCCATGGTCAAGGATGTGGTAAGCATAAACAAGGAATTCAAATTCCCTTATAGAATGGGGGGCATGAGCATTCTTATGGATTGGGATTTAATCCTCAACAACACGTCAATGTTACCAACATCTCAAAACACGATTACCCTATGAATGAATTTGACCAAGAAGTTCTTTTGCCTAAACTATTTTGTGCTAAGATGATTACTAGACCTAAACACAAAAAGAAACATAGTCCACACTTGAAGCCTCTTCCTTTTTGTTTGTATCATAGCTTTCATGATTACTCTACTAATGAATGTCAAGCTTTACATTATAAGATTAGGAAGCTCATTGATAGTAAAGTTATTTATATATCATGTGGCAATGAGTTGTATTTCAATCCTATTTTCTCTAAATAACATTTATGTTCCTATTATGGAGCTCCGCATTATGTAAACAATGTTAGCCTAATCCTTGGGGGCTCATTTTCTTGCATAGTATTGTGAGCGATATAATAGGTCCCCTTTCATTCTTGTTCCTATGCTTGGGGGGAAAGGATGCCATCTCCTTCTTTTGTCTCTTTTCAGTATCCACTTTTCCCTTGGTTAAGCAATATCTATCTATTATGTGATATCCAATCAAACATGAAAATTTTGGTTTTTATTGAGGATCTATGTCCTTGATCATAACCTATTTTGTTGTTAACATTGGGTTTCCATGGTTGATAAATCTCTCACCTTGGAAATTGAATAGCATGCTATCCCTCACAAGGGTTACTTTTTCACTTCTTGAATGATATCTCTTTGCATTCGTCCCTTCCATAGCCTCATAGGAGCTGTGACCTTCTTGGCTTGGATTGGGTTTTGTCTATGGATATTGTCATGATGTTTTTAAAGAAGGCTTTATCCTTGTTATTTGCTTTCCTTAACATGTCAAAATAGTATGTATTTTTCCATCTTAAGGAGGGGGAATATATACAGCCTCCCTCATTCTATATATTTCATTTTTGTTCTAACCTTTTTGTTTTGCAGCATGCTAAATCCTTGGAAGGTAACGCACATAAGTTGCTAAATATTGAAGATATATGCATTATACAAATGTATTCCATGGTGATATGAGGATATGGATCCATGGGTACTTCATAAATTTTTTCAAAATATGCACTACATACATGCACAAAGCCGCCAGAAGGTGCACAACTTTATGGGGTGACTATCAAGTGCTTGCTTGGTGGGCCATCCTATCCTTTTTGTGGTTCACAGTGAGATACACACATCTTACTGGGCGAGCTAGCCACTCCTCTCTCTTCTTTTTCTCTCTCCTATTATGCTTTTGGATTTAATAAGGAATCAAATTCATTGGGGGCTTGATGGATTCTGTTATGCCCTGCATCCCCGTCCCTACATTTTGTGTGCAAAATGTTGGGTCCCCCTTTTTGTTTTCTACTTTCGACTCTTGCCTTGTCTTTTTTTCCTTTGTTTCTTTGTTTTCCTTCTCCGGGTTTTCTTTCCCATGTTGTTTTTTTTAAATTTTGTTTTTCCTTGTCATGTCTCTAGGACCTGGTCCTAGAGTTGGCCATTCCTTCTCCAGAGGCCAGACCCCAAACTCCGGGATTCTTTGCCATGATATCTTCTTTTCGTAAGAGGGTATGGTTGTAAGAAATCCCCGGGCTTGGAGTTCAGAGGTCTACTTGTTCCGGAGTTGGTGGAAGGAAAGGTAACTTTATTTTTACCATGGGTATAAATAGAAATCACCTATCATTTTCACAATTACCATGGTTAAAATACTTAAGCAATTTGAGTGATTTTAGAGCGATATCACAACGATTTAGCGAGAATTTAGTGCGAACTATTCTGAACTGTTCTGAACAATTGCTAGTAGTTTCTAGTGTTGAGTGGTGATCATTTGAAGGTAGAAGTTGTTGCAGAGTTCATGACACCTTTCCTCCCTTGCCTTTTTGGTTTACAGGTTGGTTCCTCGGTCTCTCCATTTTTCCTGCTTTTTTGCTTTGTTTGGTTTGTGTTTTTGTCGTGTTTTTGTTTCGTCTCTACGTTTCTTTGTCTGGTTTGCCACCTGTTGGTGGGTTGGCTCTGCCTGAGGGTTGTTCGCCCTCTATGAAGATGTATAATAATGTAGATTATTGTAAGTTTTGTACTTGTTTTTCTTCATTATTTAGGGTAGTCGTTCTGTTTTGGCTCTGGTGTAAATTTGGCATTTTTAAGTGTATATCCTTCCAGTTTTGCATGTATATACCTTGCAGTCCTGTCATAGGTTAGTTGTATATTTCATGTATATTTTTTTGGTCTTGTGTTGAGCTCACTGTACCCTATTTGTTTCACATTTCAAGTCTGCAAGCTCGTTCTAGACAAAATACCACCTGGTTGAAACTTGGCTCTCGGCTGGTTTCAACCAGGTGGTTTTCTCTCTCCTCCGTAAACTAGCCTATATTTCATTTATGTCCCATGAATGCATTTAGAATTCTCCAGGTGGTTTCCACTTCATGCACATTCAGACAGTTGGTGCCACCATTACCATAACTTCCATTTATTGCATATCCACGTGATGCCCACGTGGGTCTGACAGTTCACTTTTTGCACACACCTTCCAACGGTTAGTTTTCTGGACCCTGGGTCCTTTGTCTCCACTAGCCCACATCTCACTTTTTTTAGGCATGATGAAACCCCAGGGCCTGGATATTGGTTAACTCTAAGTTTTCATATATATATAATTTTTGGGATTTTTGACCTAAACTAACATTTTAGGAAAAGGAACGCCGCGACGGTAAGATCTCTGGATCCCAGAGTATTATTTATCTATGAATTCTGATGGTCATCTTGCCTTGTAGGTTTTCAAAGCAACACACTTTAAACATGTCTAAGGCTTCTTCACCTTCACCACCTAGGAGTCTGGAACTTCCTTCCACGACGGTCACATGGCAGCCGTCAGATCAAAAATAGAGAAGGCCCTAGAGAAACTGCCTCTAAGCATGAAGTACATGAAGGATAGTGTTATCATGGGATCAAAGATTGAATCCCAAGTTCAATTGATTATCGACACCAGCGTCAGAACATGGCCTAAGATGCAGGCCTTGGTGAAAATAATGTACATTCAGTGATAGTCTGGGGACCCATTGGCCATTAGCATTAGGGATTCTAGGGTCCTAAAGGCCACTTTTTTCCCGTTCTTGGTGCAGGCACTAGAACTTATTCTCACACTTGTAGCACACTACAACTCATCCATCTGGGCCGTCATGCTTGTCGCCCTAATTTTGACCAGATACCCCACCCCTATGGTGTCTCTCGACATCGCAACCTTCCAAATGGGGTTGGGATTTCCTCAATTTGAAAACCCAACTGTCATTACAAGGTCTGATGCCTTAGCACAATTTTAGTAGTTGGAGGTCGCAGCCCAGCAATACATGAATAACCATTGGCTAAAGACTCCCAAGAGGGACCCCAAGAAGATGAAGCTGGAAATCCCCCAGTCTAAATTTAAAGAAATTATCCAAATGGGGATGATAGCACTATGCCAGGTCTTTGGGCAACCACATGCTTGAGAATTCTCAAGGTGGATATACTACTTCTTGCTTGGCATCACCACCAACGGGGAATACTTTGATTGGGCCACCATAATTTCCAATCATGTAGACTCCCAGTTCCTACAAGTGGCCCAGAAGTGCAAATTATACATGACATCTATGTCCTCTGGGCCTTGGCACAATAAAGACCCGCAACCAATGGGTTACTCACATCAAGTGTACTTGGTATAGGCCCCGGTCAGAAAGCTCCCTAGGATTATTTCCCACAGATTCAATGGGAGGTTAGTTTCCCCAGTTTCTGCTGGGTAAATGACGCCTTTATTTTCTACAACCTACTCACACCTACCTAGGATGTAGGATACCACATTTCTACAGAGGTGATGGATCTGGTCAGAAGTTATGGCCATTATTATATACAATTCCAGCAACATACATACATAAGGGTAACCGGCTTCTCTAGGCAACCTTACTTGTTTCCCAAGCATTGTGGGAACAAGATAATTTTATTAGAGTATTGCAGGCATATGATGGAGTTGCATACCTTGTATTCCTTGAAGAATGTAACAAATGTTCCATTTCCAATCACTTGTGGGAATTATTCATGCAGTTTGGCCACCGCCAAAGAGGTAGATATTGAACTTAAGAGCCTAAAATTGGCATAATTCTATCTAGCACAGAAGAACTTTGATCCGCATCAAAAAATTGTGCTCGCATTTCACCGGGCATTAGAGCCCCATCAATATCACATGGATGACTTCTCAGAAGACTGCCAGGATGATGTCAAAGTCTGGAGCCAGCATTACGTCTGGATGACCGTAGGGATGATGCAAAAGTTGAAGCTCCAGAAATTTCTGGATGACTTCTCAGACACCAGATCTACGATAGACCCCCAGTACAAAGAAAAAGGGATTGATAAATTAGCCCTCCCACCGGTGAATTGGAATGCCCAAGAAGGGCCCAGCATTGAGGAATTTACTCCCAACATGGTCGAGCATAGCCATGAGTATTTCAAAAGAGTATGCCCTGGGAGAACCCGCAGGGCTGGCCCAACAATACCAAGGCTAACTTCCAGGGCCAGAACCTCCTCCGGGGCTGGAACTTCTACATAGGGAGAAGAAAAGGGAAAAAGAATAATGGGAACCCCAACTCTTTAGGAAACCCCTATAAAGGAACAACTAAAGCAATCAATAGCATCCTCCAAGGAAATGAGGGAGAGATTAATCACATGGATAGCTACTCTGTTGCTCATGACCAAACCAATCTTTCCTCCTTCCTCCCCTTCACTAGTAGCCCTAATGGTCAAGGAGATGGGAGTAGACCTAGAAGAGCAGGCAGTTAAGGGATGTGGGGCCACCCTTAGTCACCAGGAGGAAGAAAAGGCTTAACCCAAAGCCAAAGGTAGAGCTAGAGCTGGGGATGCTGCAGATCCCACAAGTTGAAATCCTTTCTTTCGACTCCCTAGAGCTGAAGAGGGAACCAAAACCTGCTCATGTCCCTAAAAATCCTCCCCCTCAAGAGGAATTTAATGATGTATTTAGAATTGACAAGTTCAGGAATTTGCAGGGAGATATCGTGCAGCCAGAAGCGAAAACCCCAGAGGAGGAAAATGCTCCAGAACAAGAACCTACATAGGAGGAGATACAGGTAGAAGAAGAAAAGGAGGAAGAACAAGAAATTTCCTCTGAAGTCCTAGAAATGCAAGATGTGGGAGTATTAGGGAAACCAAAGCAAAGTGAATAGATGGCATCAGCTAGGGAAATGGGACCTACGGGAGCAACCGTGACCCCAACCACTGTGTTCCAAATGCCACTCTCAAGGACAACATTTGGGAAGGTAATCACTGCGACTCAAATGCTGAATCTTCACCCATTGCCTCCCCCACTACTGAAGAATGTACCGATGGAAGAAGACACCCCAACAATAGAGGTTGAGGAAGAACAATAATAAGAGAAAGTAGAAAACCCCAGGGCGACCGCTGAAGACCCAAACATTGCCAAAGATATAGACAATAGGGAAAAAGATACAAAAATCACCAGAGGAGATGTTGTGGGTGAATCAGACAATATAGGGAGGGAGGTGGGAGACACCCACACTATTGAAGGGGCACAACAAGATATTAAGGAGAAGTCATAGGAGAAAATCTTGGCTACCAAGCCACCCCTGCCACCGCAGTGGTTGATAGAAACCCAAAAGAGGAAGGCCCCATCAACCCCCACAGCCCATATTTCCCTAGCTAAGATGATGGCCCAAGCCCAGAATCCACCTAAGCCCAAGAAAGCCTAGACGGTTTACACTCTTCAAACTAAGCTGGGTGGAGAAACAGTTGTAGTGATAGCAACACCTTCCCCAAATGCAGAAGAAGCAATGGCTGAGGCCAGAGATTGTAACATCATAGAGATATTGCTAGGGAAGAGAGGGAAACAGGGTGAAGTAGACCTGTTAAAAGAAGCAGCCAAGGCAGTGGAGGATCGCTATGAAAAGGAGGCTCAAAAGCTCAAAGTAGAAAGAGAGAAAAATGTGAACCTCATAGGGTTGCTAATTGAGCTGGCCTGGCCTATCAACGTTATTCCTCTGGAGGCCTCCACATCTGATGTCCCACTACCGTAGAGTGACATAGACTCATTATAGGCGATGAAAAAGAAGGCCACAACGGTTGATGAGTGGGTCACTTTATAGTTGGGAAACATTCAGCGTTTCCTAGTGTCCACCCTCCCAGGTTTATATGTGGCCTGCCACATCTTACACCAAGCCAAGACCCTCATCAACATATGGGAGGGGAACATCGAGAATTATGAAGCATGGAAAGTTGAGTTTGAAGAACTCATCAGCCTTGGAGAAGAGATTGTCTTTGAGTCAGGAATTTTAATCATTTGATTTTTTGAAGACCTAGCACTCCAGACTTGACCTCACATTGGGGGTACTCAAGCAACTTGTGGGGACTCTATGAGATAAAGTTAATGTAGTATAATATTCTTTCAATTTATACATGTCTTTTGTTTTGAAGGTCTCTGGAGCTGATCCATTTAGCACCGATACATGTATGCCGGAGGAATTTGTTTTGGGTAAATTTGATGAGCTAATGGAATTAGGGTATCAATCCCCAAAGGGGATAGATGGAGAAAAGATGACGCAAATAACTTTCATGGTGCTCAGTGGCCACGATGCAACAAAAATGGCCAATGAATTTAAAGAAAATGTTCCAGAGCTGGGGGAACAACTTGAGGTAGCCAAGTACCGGCGGTCTGGCCTTAAAGACATTGATGAAGATGAAATTTCCCGCCTCCTCTAGACCTTCAATGATAGTAAGCAACCATAAAAGATTCTTTGGGGGCTAGAGAAAACCTAGGTATCCTATATTCTTTATTCTTTCCAAATGCGAGTTCCTAGATCCTGGAACTCTGGATCCCATGTTTTGTATTCTTTAAAGCAATCCATGTCCCGGTCCCCAAGGCTGATCGATCACTTTCATGGTAGTTAATTAAGAATGTCAGGAGCTAAGTAATCACAATAAGACACATCATCTTGATGGGAGGTTTTCTGACAGATGGTCTTCCCAAGGCACCGCTTCAACATTACACCTAGCGTATCAGAGATAGGGCGCTGCTCTCCCATTTATGAGGCATGTAGCCTCGATCCTCGGTGGATCAGATTTCTTCCTTCTCTTTTCTTAGCTCTCTTCTTGAGGCTGATTCTTCCACTCCATCTCTCTTGTCTTATTCTTCTGACATGTAAGACCTTCTCTTTCTTGAGGTCTTTTGTAGCATGGTGCAGGTAGTACTAGCCACCAGATAATGTATTTTATTTGTAAAATGTAAAATAAGTTAGGGTTAGGGTTAGATAGAAAGGCATGTATAAATAGTAAGTCCGACCTCATTCTAAGGGTTGGCAAAATTGATGATTTTGTAGTCCACACTTAATAGCAATCTGGTTTTCTCAGTTCTTAGTTGTAGAGCTCAATGCTCCATAGTTCCTAAGTTTTCAGCAGTTAAATGCTCCCTTAGAACCAACATTGTACCACGCACCAGTGCTTGCTAGAAGAAGCATTAATGAAGAAGCTAGAATTATCTCAATGATGTTGTTGGCATTCAGTCTTCTAGGTTAATGGTATTTTATGTCTGATGTTCTTCATGTCTTTTTCTCTGATACTTGAAGTAGATTAATGGCCTCCTTTCCTTTGCTACTGATAAAATATGAACTAATGGTTGTATATTTCTTCAGTATTTAGTATAGTATATTAGAGCATTATCAATGTATTGAATTTTTAACATAACTATAGGTAGATCAAATATTTCTAACTCTGCAATCCCATTTTTAGTTTATTTGGTTAAGTGAATGCGCACTTACAGGAAACCCCACTCATCGAATCCCTGGAGAGAATGAGTTGAAGATAACCAACTATCCCCCTTGAAAAATAGTCACATCTCCCAACCGAGCCCCACACCGTCGAGACCCAAATCTCACATGCTTGGAGGCCCGGGGAATCTCATTTCCCCAAACAACCTTTACACGTGGAGTTGGTCGGTACCTTGGTACCCAGTGACAAATTACATCTGCTGGCGGACCCGGTCACAAGAGTCCCCTCAACAGATTCCTTGTATCCTTAATCATAATAGGGATTTTTTTCTATTCTTGTTCTACTTTACCAAGAGTCTTCATTGAGCCCATACTCTTGCTAAAGTGGGGGATAAATGTATCATCTTAAAATGGATGCACTCCATGTTGAGACCTTTTAGCCCTCTCTAGTAGGTTATTTTGTTCCTAATTCAGACACTTTCATGCTTCCGTGGAGTTTCATAAGCCTATGTGCCTGTTTTGCCCCTCTTTTTTGCCTTTTATCTCTATTTCTAAGACTTGGGCACATTTTCTAAGGTCTTGACCCTCTAGGTCAAGGTCAACCTCAACCCAGACCTAGGTCAGGATAGACCTCGAACTTGATCCTAGGGTCTAGGGTCCTTGGGGTTGGGTCCCAGTTTTGGGGTTTTGACAAAATTTCATTGTTTCCCTTTTTGGGGCCACTATTTCTTGAGTTAAGTGTTGAATTATCAAATTAATATTTGAGGTGGACCTTTCTCAAGCTCTGTGTAGTATTCCTAATTTATTATTTGAGATCATCCTTCCTTGAGTTTTGTGCCTAATGCTCAAATTAACTTTGGGGTTGGCCTTACCTCAAATTTTGTGATAAGGCTCTTAAATAATTATTTTTATTTCTACCTTAAGGGTGGACCCCTTCTAGAGTTTTGTGTCAAGACCTTGATTTGATATCTTCTCCATGTGCACCTCTCTAGAGTTTTGTGTCATGGACCCTTAATTATTGTTTTCTATGTTGGCCATTTCTAGGGTATAGGCCTAATTAGAATTTAATTCTCCTATGTCGGCATCTCTAGAATATTGTGCTCAAGCTCACTATAAAAGAAGGGCTTTCCTCTCTCATTTTTCTCCTAAGCAATCTATTATTATCTCCTGAGCAATCCATTATTAGCTACAAGTTATCAATCAATCTTAAGATCTCTCAAGCATTCAAAACTTCTACATTCTTCATCCTGCATTCTCAATTCAGGTACATGTGCACATTTACTTCCATCGAGCCATGAATTGGCATGGTAGATCAGCTTCATACTCTTTTAGAAGGTTCAAACAACTTCAAGCATTCATCTTTGAGGATCCAGATTTGAATCCTGCACAAGGGTTTCTATACAAGCAAGGTGAATTTGTTCATTTTCTTTGTTTATTACTGCTATTTCAATTATACTTTAATGTTAATTCCAAAACTAGGGTTTGACCAAGGCAACCCCCCAGTGTAGGTTATGGTCAACATAAAGGGTCAAGGTAGACCTATGATTTTTAGATATCTATAGTCACTATTTCGTAAGTTGTAGAGCATATTTGGATACCCTTTCTGGCAAAATTTCAAGATCTGTGAACAAAATTTTTGTCAGAGCAGTGTAGGTGAAGGTCAAAATTTTGGGGTGCAATTGCACCCTTGCATTTGGGTCAAGGTTGACCTTTCTCATAAAAGAAAAATATTTCAGGGTTTTGTAGATCTCACAGTTTTAGTTCATGATCAAGGAAATCAATAGTTTCTGAGACCGTTTGACAAGGTTTTCAATAGATTCTTTTTTGGAGATAAGTACTTTTTATTTCTTTATTCCATTATTATTTACAAACATTTCCAGGTTTACATTCCTTATCATTACAATTAAATATAAGAAGTTAAATTTGGCATATGGTCTCTTTTATGTGCAAATATCCATTGTTTAAAACCCTATTTAAAGATATCCATATTTCCCCCTCTCCATTTTCCTCCATTACAATTAGATATAATCTGTCCTCCTCTGTCAGATCTCAGACATCTCAAGTTCTTACTTGTCTCTTTTTCAACTTTTTCCAAATACAACTTAAACAACTGAAAGGCATCATATTTTTCTTTAAGAAACATTATAGTCATCATTCTAGAATAATCATCAACAAACAGTATGAAATATTTATCACCTCGGTAGCTTTGTACACCAATAGGTCTACAAAGGTCAGTATGAACCAATTCCAAAACATCATCTCAAGTATAGGTTTTTCTCTTGAAACTAGACTTTGTCATTTTTCCCAACTGACATTGCTTACACATAACATTATCAGGTTTCTTCAAACTTGGTAACCTTCTTACTCTTTTCATCTTACTAATGTTTACCAAATTGTCAAAGTTCACATGACATAACCTCTTATGCCATAACCATATATCATCAAATTGTGCAAACAAACATGTCTCATCAGATAAGTATAGATAGAACAAATTACCTCTTGTTTGTTCTCCACTTCCACTTAGTTCACCAGTAGCATAAAAAATCTTCTTTTTTATGATGAAACTCAACTTGGTATCTAGAAGTATTCATATGAGAAACACTCAACAAGTTACTGTTTAGTCCTTCAACCCAATAGGCATTGTCATAAATGATCTTATCGGTCAATTTTATTGATCCTTTTCCTTTCACAGGACATGGTTTGTCATTAAAAAACTTAACACTACCACCTTTACAATAGTTTAAGGTTTAAAATTTACTTTTATCATCAGTCATGTGATGTGAAAAATCACTATCAATTATCCATCTATCACCTTTACTGATATAAGAAATAAGTGCAGTTTTCTCATCTTCATCAAAATCATTTTTCATAGCTACATAAACAACTTCTATATCACTGATGTCAGATTTATAAGATTCACTATCAGTTTCTTCTTCAACAATATAAAATGATTTCTTACCTTTTTCTTTATAGTCCTTATACTTTCTAAAATCTCTGTCATCCCTTTTGTCTTTATATTTGCTTTCTCTTCTCTCAGCCTTGTCATTCCTGTCAGGGCGTATTCCAGCAATATGGTCAACTTTGCTACATGAAAAAAAGATTAAAGGAAGTTTACCTTATTAGTACTAACTAAGAGCCGGGGGGGTGAATCAGTGGCCTCACAAATTAATCCTTAAATCAACCCTTAAAACTTGTAACCACAATTTATGCCTCTAGTTATCTTTTGTCCTACAAGATGAATGCCTTGAAATACTTATATCAATTTACTACTTGTCAGATTTCTTTCTTAGACCTTCTTCTGTATGTTTACCGATAAGCTTTCATCTATTTACTAAAACCCAGTAAATATGCAGAGTATACCAATCAATCCAGAATTAACTATGTAACATTCAAAACAGTAAAGAAATGAATCATACACACATAACACATGGATTTTTAACATGGAAACCCTGTTAAGAGAAAAACCACTGGGACCGATACCCCAAATTTTCACTCTTTTGAAATGAGCCCTGTTAAGAGACAACCCTGTTAAAGGTTACAAACACACTGTTAGGTGTGACCTTGTTAGAGGATTTAGAAATAATTTATCAACTAGTATCTGGCATCTAATGCTACCATCCTTGATCAAAAACTCACTTGGCATATCAATAGGTATTGGGCATATCCAATGCTACTTTTGTGATCAAAATTTTTGATACTCCTTGGGATGTATCTCAATTGAAAAATACTTTTAAGTCCTGCTCGGTTAAGATACTTATATGCTTCAATGGTTAAACTAAAACACTAATGATCTATTCATATATACAACTCAATTGCAGATTTTTAGATCTATTATAGGTCCATTACTTCACTGATCAATATAATCAAATATATACCTTTGCTACGGACTTGTTCTACTCTGTGATGCTTGTCTCACTATTCCTCAGTGTCTGCAGAATCTAGCTCTTCCTTTAGCTTGTTGATCAAGACTAAATGAAGAATTTCTTCTCCATCAGATTTTCTTTAGCATCTCTCCTCTTCTCTTGTTCACCCCACAATTCGTAATGAATTGGGTTTGTCTCTATATATACATGATTTCTCCTTTTCTTGTCTTTCTTGGCTTTCTTGATTCTTGGCATGTTCCACAATTCTTGCTAATAGATTTAAAGAAAACTCATGATTTATCTCAAAGAGATCTTCTTGCCAACTGGACAAATCAGCTTTAAATCACTTACTTATCTCTGGCTTTATCTGGATGATTAAAACAATGATAAGTATCCATTAATTCCATCTTTATCTTCTTGATAGCTAAGCATTTTTTATTTTCTGAACTCTCTATTCTTTCAGTCAACACTTTAGTTAGTCATCAGTGATAACTAAATGTTCTGTCGGTGTTACTTTAGTTGTTATTAGGATCTCTGTCCTTTGTTTTCTCCATCTGGCAACACTAAAATTCTTTTCATCAGGTTACTCTATGTTTTTCTCCTTTTGCAACACTGTAACTCTACTTGTCAGTAATGCTGTACATTATCTCGTCAGGTAACACCATGACTTTGCTCTTTTACTCTAACCGTCGGTGTCCACTCTGATGGTGTATGCAGTCACTTAGTGAATATTTGACTTGTATGCATTAGTGATAGCATAGTCTTAATTCATCAATTCTTTTAATTATTTAGGCATTGTTTCCTTGACCATATAGATTATATCAAGTTGACATCAATGACAATACAATACATTAACTGATTTAATGCCTTGCTTGATCATCAACTTAATATATTCAAACATTCAAGCAGTTACATGTCATCAATCTCTCGCTTTGGCATTCATGACAACATACTACATTATCATACTATACTATTACTAATACAATATGAAATATACAGTTTCATCAAGCTTTTCTAATGTAACCAATACAAATGTCTCACTTTCAGTAAGCTCAAATAGCTTTGATTTGATTCTTGCAGCTTTTACTCTGTCTTCAATCCCTTTACTGGATGGATGTAGAATCTTTCTTTCTCTGATGTGATGTTTTCTCTTTCTATGTCAAACTCTCTCCCTTTGATTGTTCTTCTCTTGTGATGTTTTCTCTCCCTTTCTATTTTCTCTCCATTTTTTGGTTACTTCTTATTTTTGATACTTCGATGGATATGTAATGGATAAACTCTCTCCCTTTATCAGTATGATAATGAGACATTTCTCTCCCTTTGACATTAATTCCAAATACCTTTTTCAAACAATATTTTGATAGTTATGTCAAGTGGATCCTTTCTATCCATAATATATTCCTTGAATTTCCCAATCCACTGGTAATAACTCTATTGCTTGGAGTAGATAAATACCTTGCTGTGTATAGATTTATCTTTGAAGTTCATCTGTCTTCTTGCATCAACATGAATGATATTCTGATAATGTGTAGGCTGATGCAGCCTTCTAGTCATCTTTACTGACTAGTAGACAAGGGTCTGACCCCTAGTCTCTTTCTCAAGTACTCAAATGCATCCTTGTGCAGTGGCTTGGTGAAGATATCGGTCAATTGTTCATTTGATTGCACATACTCAAGTATCACCTCCTTTGCCTGAACTTGTTCTCTTAAATAATGATACTTGATGGAAATATACTTTGTTTTAGCATGCATGACTGGTTTCTTGGAAATGTTTATTGCACTTGTATTATCACAATATATAACTACTGGCTCTAAAATTTTCATATGCATACCTTGCAGTAACTGTTTGATCCATGCAATATTTGAGCAGTTTGTAGTAGCAACAACATAGTCTGCCTCTGCAGTAGATTGTGAGATGCATCCTTGTTTCTTTTTGATCCATGTGACAAGTCTATCACCCATGAAGAATGCTCCTCTAGTTGTGCTCTTTCGGTCATCAAGATTTCCAGCTGAATCAGCGTCAGTAAAGATCTTAAGTTCAAATTTTCCTTCTCTTCTATACCATAAGCCATATTTCTCGGTATTCTTTAGATTTCTTAGAATTATTTTCATAGGAGTCATATGTGATTCTCTAGGATTAGCAGAAAATCTAGCAACTATTCCTACTGCATGTGCAATATCCAGTCTAGTATGTACAACATACATGAGTTTTTCAATCATTGATGTGTACAAATTTTGGTTTTCCTCTGATGACTTGTCCTCCTTTGTCAGCTTACATCCTATTTCCATCGGTGTTCCAACTAGTTTGGACTCTTCCATCTTGAATATTTTTAGTACTTCTTTGATGTACTTGGATTGTGTAATGAAAATACCTTCATCTTGTTGCATGATCTGCAGACCAAGAAAGAACTTGATCTCTCCAAACATAGACATCTCAAACTCTTTGCTCATTTAATTTGCAAATGATTTGCATAGTATATCATTGCCTCCAAATATGATGTCATCAATAAATATCTCAGCAATCAAAATGTTAGCATTAGTATCTTCCTTCAAATAAAGATTACTATTTTCACCAGTCCTTACAAACCAATACTTATAAGATAGGAATGAAGTCTTTCATACCAGGCTCAGGGTGCTTGTTTCAATCCATACAGGGCTTTGTGAAGTCTACATACCATGTCCCTCTTTTCTAGATCAAGAAACCCTTTTGGTTATTCAATGTATACCTCTTCTTCAAGTATTCCATTTAGGAATATAGACTTGACATCCATTTGATATACCTTGAATCATTTATATGTAGCATAAGAAAGTAATATTCTTACTCCTTCTAGCCTAGCAACAGGTGCAAAGGTCTCTCCATAGTCAATTCCTTCTTCTTGTGCATACCCCTTGTATACTAGTCTTGCTTTATTTCTGGTGACTTCTCCATTCTCATTCAGCTTATTCCTGAATATCCATTTTGTAATGATGACATTCTTGTCATTTGGTCTTGGTACAAGTGTCCATGTCTTGTTTTTCTCTATCTGTTCAATCTCTTCATTCATAACACTTATCCATTCATCATTATTTAGTGCAGCATTGATAGATTTGGGTTCATTATCACAAATAAGACATCTTGTATTTAGAGACTTACTTTTGGTTCTTATACCAACTTTCTTATCTCCTATGATCTGGTTCTATGGATGGTTCCTTCTGACATATCTTGCAAGTACAGGTTCAACTCTTTGTCTATCAGCTTGATCATTATTTTGTTCTTCATTCTGTTCTCCATCACTTTATGCATCATTTTGAGCAATATTCTGATCATCAGTATTTATAGCCTGATGCTTGGGTGCAATGATCTATTGCTCAGGATCTTTACATTGTTGATTGGGTAGAGTCTTAGGTTCCTCATTGTAAGTAAACCTTTTGTAGTCCTCTGGTTCTTTAGTGCTTTCCTTTTCATTATTCTCTGCAAATTCATCTATCTTTACATTTGCACTTTCAAAAATTTTGTTAGAGACTTTGTTAAGACATTTATAAGCCTTTCTCTTGGTAGAATACCCTAGAAATATTCCTTCATCACTCTTGGAGTCAATTTTTCCATTTCTATCATCTTTTAAGATATAACATTGACTCCCAAAATTTTTGAAATAACTTACATTTGGTGTGTATCCATACAATATCTCATAAGGTGTCTTTTTGGTGTCTTTCTTTAATTGTACTTTGTTCAATGTGTAAACAGTAGTACTGACAGCTTCCCTACAAAATATTTGGGTGATACCTTTCTCTATCATCAGTTTCCTTGCACAATCAACTATGGATCTATTTCTTCTTTTAGCAATTCCATTATGCTGTGGTGTTCTTGGTGCAGAGACCTGTCTTTTGATTCCATTCTCATTACAAAAGTTAGTGAATTCATCTGAAATAAATTCCCCTCCTCTATCTTACCTTAATCATTTTAAATCCTTACCACTTTTCTTCTCAACCATTGCCTTATACCATTTAAACATCTTAAATGCTTCTGATTTATCTTTTAGAAACATGACTGTCATCATTCTAGAGTAATCATCAGTAAAGAGAATAAAATATCTATCTCCATAATAGCTCTTTGTCCTCATAGGTCCACATAAATCAGTATGGACTAATTCTAGAATTGCATCAGATGCATGGGTTTTTCTTTTAAAACTAGACTGTTATTTTACCTTTTTGACAATTCTTACACATGATGTTGTCGGGCTTGGTCACTATCGGTAAGCCTCTGACATTTTTATTTTTTCTAATCTTTATCATGTTGTCAAATTTCACATGACACAATCTTTTGTGCCACAACCATATGTATTTGTTTGTAGAAATCAAACAAGTGGTGTCAGTATCATTCAGATAGAATAAATTACCTTTTGTCTGCTCACTAGTACCAATTAGATTTCCTGATTTATTGAATATTTTTGCCTTCTTATTTTCAAATGCTACATTGTGACCTAAATTATTCAACTGAGAAACACTCAATATATTATAATTCATTTCATTTACCCAATAAGAATTTTCACATTTTATCTGGTTATTCAACATTATGGTTCCTCTACCTTCAACTGGATAAGGTGTGTCATCACCCATTCTTACTGAACCACCTTTATAGTACTCAAAAGTCTCAAACTTTTGCTTATCACCGGTCATATGGTGAGTGCAGCCACTATCTATGATCCAGGCATCATTTTTACTAACTTTAGATATGAGTGCAGTTTCTACATACCTTTCTTCATCATCATCTGAATCATCTTGTACTGCCACACACACCATCTTGATGTCTTCATTAGATTCGGTGTCAGTGTCTTCATCTTTGCATTTTTCTAGGTAACTAGCCTTCTTTCCTTTGTCCTTATAGTCTTGGGTATCTCTTCTTTCTGATTTTTGGTAGCTTCTATAATCACCTCTGTCAGATTTCTTTTCAAATGATTTGTCATTACTTCTGTCATCTTTTCTTCTGGTGGTATATCTTGCAGCAAAGTGTCCAATCTCTTTGCAATTAAAACAAACAAGTGGTAATTTACCTTTGTATTTACCTTTGCCTCTTTGCATTCTTCTAGCCTTAAGTGCTTCAATTTCATCAAGATCATCTTCTTCACTTTCACTATCACTATCTTTTCTTATAGTGTTTTTATGACTTGATTTACTTATTCTCATAGAAGTTTTCAATGCAGTCTCTATGTTTGGTAATACACTATTATCAAAGTTGTTCATCTCAAATGGAATTAGTCTTCCAATCAAATTGTCTAGAGTAACATTTCTATTTTCTACTACTCTCATTTCTTGAATGGAATATACTCTAATAGAATAAGTAGGAAGTAAGGTTCTTAGAATTTAACTTACCACTGTATCTTCTTCTAGTATACCTCCAACTCCTCAGATATCATTGACTACCTCTTTGATTCTTGTGTTGTACTGAGTGATTTTTTCACCTTCTTTCATTTTGAGATCATCAAAATTTCCTTTAAGGCTTTTTGCCTTGTCTCTCAAAACATTCTTATCACCACCATATACAAGCATCAATTTGTCCCACATCTGCTTTGTAGTATTGCAGGTTTTTACATCTTCAAATTTAGCATCGGAGAGTGATGAAGCAAGTTCTATCATCATGCAATTGTGCTCATTCTTCTCTCTCAATTGTTTGACTATTGGTGCTCCTGTGGGAAACACATATTCAACATCTAATTATTGAGTAACATCATTACCAATACCTAATAAGTGGAGTCTTATTCTGCTCTACCATGAAGAAAAATTATCTTTGTTCAACTTGGGCACATCTCGTCTATTCATCTTGTGATCTTTAGCTTAGGTCTTGAAACCTTCCTTCTAAGAACACAAGCTTTTATACCAATTGTTAGTAATAACTGAGAGGGGGGGGGGGGGATGAATTAGTGGCCTNGGGGGGGGGGGGGGGGGATGAATTAGTGGCCTCAAATATTAATCCTTAAATCAACTCTTAAAACTTGTAACCAAAAATTTTTCCTCTAGTTATCTTCTGTCCTACAAGATGAATGCCTTGAAATAATTATATCAATTTACTACTTGTCGGATTGCTTTCTTAGACCTTCTTATGTATGTTTACCGATAAGCAGTCATATATTTACCAAAACACAGTAAATATGCAGAGTATACCGATCAATCCAGAATTAACTATGTAAGATAAAAAAATAGTAAATAAATGAATCATACACACATAACACATGGATTTTTAACGTGGAAACCCTGTTAAGGGAAAAACCACTGGGACTGGTACCCTAAATTTTCACTCTTTTGAAGTAAGCCCTATTAAGAGCCAACCCTATTAAAGGTTACAAACACAATGTTAGGTGTTACCTTGTTAGAGGATTTAGAAATAGTGTGTCAACTAGTATCTAGCATCTAATGCTACCATCCTTGATCAAACACTCACTTGGCCTATCAATAGGTATCGGGCACATCCAATGCTACTTTTGCAATCAAACTTTTTTATACTCCTTGGGATGCATCTCAATTGAAAAATACTTTTAAGTCTTTATCAGTTAAGAGACTTATATGATTCAATGGTTAAACTGAAACACTAATGATCTGTTCATACATACAACTCAATTATATATTTTAGATATATTGTAGGTCAATTACATCACTGATCAATATAATCAAATACATACCTTTGATCCAAACTTATTCTACTCTGTGATGCTTTCCTCACTCTTTGTCGGTGTCTGTAGAATCTAGCTCTTCCTTTAGATTGTTGATTAGGATTGAATGGAGACTTTCTTCTCCATAAGATTTTCTTTATCATCTCTCCTCTTCTCTTGTTCACCACACAATTCGTAATGAAATGGGTTTGTCTCTATATAGACATGATTTCCCCTTTTCTTGGCTTTCTTAGCTTTCTTGATTCTTGTCATGTTATACAATTCTTGCTAATAGATTTAAAGCAAACTCATGATTTATTTCAAAGAGATCTTCTTTCCAAATGGACAAATCAACTTTCAATCACTTACTTATCTCTAGCTTTATCTGGATGATTAAAACAATGATAAGTATCCGTTAATTCTATCTTTAGCTTCTTGACAGCTAAGCATTTTGTCATTTTTTGAACTCTTTGTTCTGTCGGTCAACACTTTAGTTAGTCATCAGTGATAACTGACTGTTCTGTCGATGTGAATTTAGTTGTCATCGGGATCTTCGTCCTTTGTTTTCTCTATCAGGCAACATTGGAATTCTTTTCGTCGGGTTACTCTGTGTTTTTCTCATCGGAAAACACTATAACTCTTCTCATCGGTAATTCTTTTCATTAGCTCATTGGGAAACACCGTGAATCTTCTCTTTTACTCTAACTTTTGGTGTGCACTCCATTGGTGTATGCAGTCACTTAGTGAATACTTGATTTGTGTGCATTATTGATAGCATAGTCTTGATTTATTGGTTATTTTAAGTCTTTAGGAAGTGTTTCCATGACCATAAAAATTATATCAAGTTGACATCAATGACAATACAATACATTAACTAATTGAATGCCTTGCATGATCATCAACTTAATTTCTTCAAACATTCAAGAAGTTACATGTCATCATACCTTTGAATTTCCCTCTTCCTCTTGGTAGTCTTCTAGCCATAAGTACTTCAAGTTCATCAAGTTCTTCATCAAAAGTGTCACTATTTCTATTCACATGTCTTTCTTTTCCTTTTCTAGATTTATGAAGAGTAAATTGTGGTTTGAATGTAGAATCAACATGGTTAGGAGTGAAGTTAACAAAATTTGACATTTCAAAAGCAGTAAGTCTACCAGCTAGACCTCCCAGAGTTAAGTTGTTACCAAGAGTACATCTCAGTTCTTGTATAACAGATACTCTAATAGAATATATAGGAAGTAAGGTTCTCAGTATCTTGCTAATAATAGTATCATCACTAATAGCTCCATTAGCTCCTCTAATAGCATTTACAACCTCCTTAACTCGACTACAATACTGAACAATAGTTTCACCATCTTGCATTCTCATTTCATCAAAATTACCTCTCAAGCTTTCAGATTTGGCTCTTAGTACATTTGTATCACCTCCATGGATAGTTTTCAGTGTATCCCACATTTATTTTGTAGTTTTGCAATCTTTTATATCTTCAAATTTAGGATAGCTTAGGGCTGATGCAATCTCCAACATTGCTTGGTTGTGTTCTTGTTTTTCTTTCATCTGTTGGGCTGTCATAGGTGGAGGCACTATTATGTAATCATGTTCCAAAAATTATTTTTTTAATCTCCAATACCATCTAGGTGTATCTTCATCAAAATTTTCCATGCAAGGAAGTTCTCCTTGTTCAGCCTTGGTACCTCCTTTTTATACATCTTGATCTTTAGCTTCAAGTACCTTCAAAATTTTCTCTACAAGAACCACAACAACTATAATACCAATTATTATAATGATTTAGAATAAATGAGAGGGGGGAGGGGGTTTAATCAGTTATCCAAGGTCCATATGTACCAATTGAACTTTCAAACACTTCAACAAACTCAGATCCACTCGGTCTCTATAGCACATAATCAAAAACATAAACTTGTAGTTTATTGTCTTACTATAATCAATTTGCAGAATGTAAAAATCTTAATAGTACAACACATCAAATAAAATTTACACAAATATGAAACTAGGATTTAACATGGAAGCCCAATATGGGGAAAACCACTAGTAACATGCTACCAATTTTTTAGTCTTTTGAAGTAAGCTCTGTGAAAATCCAACCCAGTTAAAGGTTACAATACACACTATTAAATGTGATCTGGTTAAAGTATTTAATCAATTTGTTAGAAGTGAGCCTGGTTAGAGGGCTTAGACCATTCCATTAGAATGTCACCTTGATTAAAGGATTTAACAATATGACTGTTAGGTAAACCTTGTTTAAAAGGATTTTGCAACTGATACAATGGTTAGAAAGTAACAACAAATTGCGATTTGAAACATACAACTCACTTTGAAAATATAGGGCCAATTATAGCTCAAATGCTAATTCATTGATTACACTTCATTGTCATCTCCATCATTCTGATCTTCTCAAAAATCCTTCAAGCAATCACCACTGTGCAGTCCTGTACTTCTCTCTTCAGCCTTCTCTTCCTTAAGCTTACATTTTGCCAATCAACTGAATTAACCACATACCACCACCACATATAATATGTAATTAGGTTAAACTTATACCTCTCTAAGCAGGTAGCTTAATCTATTGCCACTTAATCATCACTAGAGATCTTAGGGCTAGGTCAAATCCAATGAATCCTTCCATCATTTCATTTCCATCTATATTGTAGAATACATCCTAACACTTCTTGAATCCATACATAAAATGGTTAAACATATATTAAATGCTCATTTAATTCTCCACAATAATCATCATTATATTGAATACACTTCACATATCCCATTAAAATAAACTATGTCAGCTTGGATCTCAAATCTCTATCAAATTGTCATAATGTTGACACTTGGTCAATACTATGTACCGTCGCTCTGTCATCTCTATGTAACTCGGTAATTCTCTGACACTTGGCACATACTGATTCTTGGTTGACACTAAAAATTTCTCAACATATATTGGCTCTCAGTTGACACTTGCATCACTCATCCTTACTCAACACATACTTAAGTTTCTAAATCTTCTACTTTGTAAGTCGGCCAAGACTAAACTTGTAGTCATCCAAACTTCACTTAGACTTAAGATAAACAATATATTACCTTGTCAAGGTGTGATCTGTTAAAGTACCCATTTTAGTTTCACATAACGTCAGCCATTCACCGTGTCTTCTTATTATCTCTTTTTTCAAATCTTCTTAATCAATCAATTGATATGGCACTTTAAAAGATACCAACTGTCTTACTAATTAAGGTTTGACATCAATGACAATATAACAATTATTTCAATTGTAGTTTCCAACATCTTATTCTATGCCTTAAAGGGAAAATTATACCAACCAATTAGGATATGGGGATACCAAAAACATGCACATAATTGAGGTTTTAATTCTAAATAAATACAAAAAGTGAACGAATATGGCCTTGTTACATGTTTGGTTGTCGTTGCACCAAAAGATCAACCTGTCAATGCCCGATACAACCACTAGACTTATATAATCTACAGGAGGTGATTAGGCCCTTGAAATGAATCCCAAGGGGAGAACTGACCATTTGCCAACAATCTCCCCCTCAATGTTACCTGAGGGGATTCAAACCTGTGACCAAGCTCTGATACCACTTGTTACAAGTGTGGTTGTTGTTGAACCAAAATATTGACCTATCAATGCCCAATACATTCACTAGACTTATAGAATCCACATGACGAGATTAGTCCCTTTTCAAGAATCCCAAGGGGAGCATTGACCATTTTCCAACATGCCTATGTATGGAAGAGGTGATTAATGAATACAATCATTAAAGGGGCACATCTAAAATTAAAGGGGCCACACATAAATTAATTTAATAAAGGACATATATTTGAATATTTATTAATTAAATTCATAAAAAAAGGCCAATGATGCATGAAAGCCATGGACACTAAAATGGGGCCTATCTAAGGACCAAAATTATACATGCGTACAATTTAGGATGCTATATTTATCCACCACTTTATCAGGATTATGGACCTACTTCATACTCGTAGTAAATTAGACCAAAGAATTGGAAATAACTCTTATCAATCTAAAACCAAGACAAAATAAAGATCCATAAGAGAGAAAAAGGACATGACCAAACTATCCTAGTAAGGTTAAATTTAATAAGGTACATGTGTGGAGAGAGAGAGAGAGAGAGAGAGAGAGAGAGAGAGAGTTATGTTATGCGAGTCAACCCATCTCCATCTCAAGGATAACCAAGAAAAGCATTGTATCCAAGGAAACATACTACAAATAGGATTTCCCCAAGGAAAAACATTATTTCCAAAGGAATTCACTAAAAATGATGGTGCAAAATGATTTCCCTAAGGAAAGCATTGTCTCCAAAGGAATCAACTAAGAGGAGATACAAAGTAAAAGAAAACATTTTATTGGCAAGTGATAATTTTTTTATAATGTGATTCACTTTTTGGTTTTCATTTATGGAAACACATATGGCATACTAATCGATTCATTTAAAGTTAAGTTTTGGTGACTCTAAAATAGGCTAAGTACAAAAGAAGAAATACAGAGCTATTTTGAGTATCAAAAATTGAATTCGATGAGTTACGAAAAGAGAGATTAGAAGAAGATAGTATGGGGTATGTTTGACCTCCACCTAAGATATATTTTATTTTGGTGATGTTTACATTAAGTTAGAGAGATTTGAAGACATGCAGACAACATCAGAACAGTGATACAAAGCAGCTAGACATAAGCGATGATTTAGGGAGAATGACGTGGACTCCTAGAAATTAGAGTTGGATTATGATTGTTGATAATATATATTTTGATTATGTAAGAGGTCAGACTATGCATTTGATATTTTATTTATTAAATGTATTTTGTATTGAGAGTTGACTATGTAATATTTGTATTTGAGAGCAGACTTAGTAAAGAAGAAAGATATATATGTAAGATCTTTTTGTTGAGCGAAGAGAAAGTTGAGAACAAAGTTTTGGATGTGATATGAAAATGGAAGAATAGAGGATGTTAGAGATCATTGAAGAACTATGACGGGAACTATCTAAGCATTAGAGATGCTTTTTTTGTTCATTAATGAGAACATTTTGTAACATAACTATAGTGTAAGAGTTGTATGCTTTGTTGGCCCCTAGCAGGGTGTTGTATACCTCTAAAAAGGTTGTTGTTCCTCTAAAAAGGAATTGTACTATGTAATATTCAGCTCCTAAAAAGGCTAGGTATCCTAACAGGGACACTATACTTTAGTGCATGCTTATGGTTACCATCCCCACCAGGGTTTTCTCAACAACAAATAATGGTGTTATGAGTATTGCGTTATTTTCTTATGTTATTTTCATTTCTGAAATCTTATTGATTATTTACAATTGGTTGAAATTTTTTATTAAGTGTTATAATACTGATTCACCCCCCCTCTTAGTATTACCTAATCCTAACGATTGGTGTTAGAGCATTTGGCCCTTGGAGAGAAAGTCTAACAGCTTAAGGGAGATCAGAATGGATTTAGATAGTTTGCGAGAAAAATTTGATGCTGCACTTGAAGACCTTGATAAAGAAAAAGAAGAGAATGGAGAATTAAGATTCAACATGCAAAGAGCTGAGAAATTTATAAAGAAACTTAGAGACCAACTTTAACTTTCCAGATGTCAGAGACAAGATCATGTGGTTTAGATAAAAGAAGATTCTGACAAAGACAATTCAGATCAGATGAAGCAACTTGAAGAAGAAAATGAAACCTTAAAGCTTGAGAATGAAGCCATGACTAATGAGATTCAATTAAAAAAAGATGCTAAGAAGAAGATTGAAGAAGCTTTGAATAGTGAAAGTACTTTGATAGAACAAATAAAGAATGAGGCTGACAACTACAAGAACAAGTATCTAGAATTGGAGAAATACAATCAGATAATAAAAGGTGAACATGTTGAGGCAAAGAAACACATTGATAAAATTCACACTAGCAGTGATTTGATCGATGAATAAATAGATAGACAGAAACCTAAAGGTGATATGACCAGTGTTGGATTCAATGAAGCTGAATGTTCGAAGAAACAAGAAGAGAAATATGATGCTAAAAAACCTACTATTGAAGAACCTAGAGAGAAGATCAGGCCCTTCAATGGTAGATGCTTTGGTTGTAACAAGTTTGGACACATGAAAAGAGATTGCAGAGGTGATGCCCCTTTTTATAACTTTTATGGTTATTGTTTTAATTGTAATGGATATGGGAACAAGAAAGCAGAATGCACGAAACCTAATCAATCTAGATATAGACAAGAAAATGGAAGAGAACCTATAGTGAAACCTACATGCTATAAATTTAATAATCTTGGACACATTGCAAAGGATTGTAAGTTGAAAGTAAATCAGGAAAGAAGACCTCCTATATGTTACAAATGCAATAATCCAGGTCATATAGTGAAGTTTTGTAGGTATAACGGAGTAAAAAATAGAAGAGTACCACCTCATATGAATACACAAAAGAATGAAAATGATATTGGTAAGAGTGTTGTAGATTTAAAGAATGATGTTGACAATTGTTTTAAGAAAGTAGAGGATAACAACAGTGGTAAGATATGGAAGATCAAATAGACAAGTGAGACATTTGTTCAGGGAGAGACAATAGATACTACTGGATCTTTGCCTAATGGTAACAATGTGGAATTGACCTGATTGGTGAATCATGGCCTTAGAGGGAGCATTGGATGAAGATATTAGATTATATCCAGACCCTAATTTTGTGGATTGAGCTCTAGCGAGCTTAGGTATGATTGTGGCCAACATCATGGAGTATATAGTTAAGAGCGCAACATTGAATGATGCTTATTGTGTGATTGTGAGATTTATAGCCGACTGGACAAATTGGGTAATGTGAATTTTAATGACTTAACATTGTATAAAGCACCATATGATTATCTATTTCCTTACCATTTGGTCAGAAGTGACCTTAGGAAATTAGAGAGCAGAAAGATTGAGTCTATCTTACAATTGCCTTGCGTGATCGATTGAAGTGAAAAATCCAAATTCAACATGTAAGAGGTATTTACATCATCTAGATATGGATGCACCTATCATTTATGATGTTGTAGATTGACCTAGATATAAATTCAAGAAACATCCTTTCAAGTCTTTTGAAGAAGACCCCGAAGGAGAATTTTCTCAGACACAATACTGAGTTTTACATGTAGAAGACATTCTAGGGCATACATTCATTGTAAGTATGATATACTAGGTATTGATGAAATTTCTACTAAGATGGAGTATATGTCTAATAAATAAATTATGAGAGATGAATACAAAATTGTTGATCAATTGAGCATTATGAAAATTTTGGAACTATATGAATTCGACGAAGAAGAATGGTTTAAGATATTGTTGAGAAGAGTACATGTTTAGTTTATTTGGATAGGTGAGCAACCTGTGAAGATTTGTAGTGAAATGATTCATGAGATTAATGGATTAGATAATACTAGAATCATTCATGTAGTAGAAAAACATGTTAAGAAGCAAGTTGAAACCCTAACATACTCAAAATGGGACAGACAAGCTATGTTAGTAAGTGACATTGTGTAATGGGATGTAAAATTGATTGCTATGGTACTTGGTTACAAAGTCTACTGTAGTACTAGACCTAATTCAGTATCTATAGGATTTATCATGATGGCATATAGAATGGTGAAAGAGAATAATAAATACAATCTATGCAAAGTGTTAGCACAACAATTTCTAGAGAATGTGAAATTGATAAAGAAAGACATATCAAAGACCTTTATATTTGGTTCACTATTGATGCATATGTAATTACAGATTGAGAAAAAATTTCCAGGCATGCACAATAGCGGTTGGAGAAAAGGGATACCCTACTGGTATATAGATTTCTGACAGTTACAGAAGAAAAAACAACACATGGGTTGATGGTGAGTTGTTTGGTATGATTAAGATTCTTCAGAGGCAGATGAAAGGAAGATACATGATACTTGAAGACTTAGTTGATAAATACATGGATACAATTTGTTTCATGGTTGAAATTGATTGTGTATTCTTTGAGGTAGTTATACCGAGGAAGAAATGGTGTTATCCTATGGGATATGAGGTAAGTTATGAGGTGTTAACTATGCAAATCAAACATGTCCTATCATTTGAGATAAATTAAGAGAGGAATAGACCAGAGGTTTGAGGAAAAGAAAAGAAGACAACATTGTGCATGAATATGGTATTAAGGCAGGATTAATAGAGGAAGAGTTGAAGGAAGTTAAGAAGAATTTAGTAGAGCAAGATTTTAGATTGGAAAATATTGCTACTGAAGATCTTACACCTCTTGAAGTATTGATGGTAGATATTCCACCTCCTATGGTTATTTATTTAACCTCCCCTCCACCATAGCAGACATCACAAGAAGAAAAGATTATTCCTAGAGTGAGTACCAGATGCAGTAGACAAATTTCACCACTTAAAGAACAAAACACTGTGAGAGAAGAGAAGAAATCTGAGAGTGACAAGCATATATAGAAACTTTACTTGAAGATGATTGAGAAGAGAGCTATCGAGCAAGGGAAGTTAGTTTCTATTAACAAATACTATGATAGGTATGAGGAAACTAATAAAATTTGGATTGAGGATGTTTTAGTTAATCATTTACTTGTTTTCAAGAAGAATCTATTGGAAATAGAGGGCAGTATACCTGAAGAGTTGTATGGTAGATTGGAGACTTGGAAAAAGCTAGCACAGATTGATGATGAAACTATCAGAAATCAAGAAATTGATAATATGTTCCCTGTAGTTTCTATGCAAGAAAGAGACAAAATATTTAAAGAATTGAAACCTTTATTGAGAATGAAGACTAGAATAGTGAAAATTATGGAAATAAAATATGATGAAGTTACTGAAGAGAATCAGAAAGCATTGAACCAGATATTAATGAACACTATTCCTGAGAAGACCCCACTTCCTACAACTACTTTTCCTACACCCTTAGGAATGGGAGAGAGCTCGAAGACAGATGATGCAAGTTTTGAGAAGATAAAATTTTATATGCAACTTGATTTCTATGTTTCTGGTGTGCCTATGACTCTTGACACTTCACATGATGAGGACCCATTTGAAGAAAATAATGACAATATAGTGATTAAGCAAGAAGGACAAAAATAATTGGAGTAGAAAGAAGAAACAAAAAATGTTAAATTCAAGAATGAAGTTGACACATCTTCTACCTTATTGTTGGAAAGTAAAGACAAATCTATTGTTATGGATGTTGATTGCATGGATTAGGATGAATTGGTAAAATTAGCTTTTATTGCACTTAATAAAGAAAAGGAGAGATCTGAAAAGAAAAGTGACAAGAAGACCAAGGTGATATGTAGAGAAATTTATAATGTGAATAGATTTCTCCCTGTACCTATTGTTTTCCAGAATAGAGATGATGTAGAGAACCTGAATTTGGCACTTGATGCATTTGATGGACAGTATGAGAACTTGGTGAAGATTGTAGAAGGAAATGCAGACAAGAACTATTTAGAGAAGAAGCTATTTTAAGTTTTCCAGTCTATCTCATGGGACTTGGGCATTCTGAGAACTAGTACAACAAATGCAAAGATTTGTGTTGCACATGGCAGGAAACTATTCACCTATTGCATAAACCTTATCAGACATATTCAGAATGTTGAAGACATTATTTCCAAGGATAGGGAAACCTTGAACATCATGATGGATAGTTGTGAAACCTCTTCACAATCTGTAATGGGCTTGGAAAAAGAAGTAACAATAATTTTGGCTAAACTAAATGTATTGGATATTGAGAAAGGAAGAGTTTTGACAAGGTTTGGTTTACTGAAGAGTTTAATCACTCCTAAGCTATCAATTATTGAAGCCCACTTATCAGACATGGAGAAAACTATAGAATCATTGGCTAACTCTATGCCAATAGAGTTTAAACAAGTAGAGATAGCATTATTTGCATTAAATGGACTAATTCATGCTATTCAACTATTTCTTAAGTCATGGAGTATAGAAGTGAAGATCTTGGAAGATCCCTTTCAAGATATTCTGAAATTGGTAAGCAAGCACTAATTTTATTACTTTTTAGGCACCTTTGTCATTGTTGTCAAAGGGGGGGAAGAGAGAAGAGAAAAATTAATAGAGGAGAAGAGGAGAAGATAATGTATAAGGGAGAAAAGAAAAACAAAATAGAGAAAGAAGAAGGAGAAATAGTTTTTTTTTTGTTGGAACATGTAGTCATGTTTTTTGTTAAGTGTTGCCATCAATGCCAAAGGGAGAGATTGTTGGAAAGTGATCAATTTTGTATAATGTGATTCAATTTTTGGTTTTCATTTATGGAAACACATCTGGCATACTGATCGATTCATTTAAAGTTAAGTTTTGGTGACTCTAAAATTGGCTAAGTACATAAGCAGAAATACAGATCTATTTTGAGTATCAAAGATTGAGATCGACGAGTTATGGAAAGCAAGCTTAGAAGAAGATAGTATGGGGTATGTTTGACCTCCACCTAAGATTGATTTTGTTTTGGTGATGTTTATAGTAAGTTAGAGAGATTTGAAGACATACAGACAATAGTAGAATAGTGACACAGAGTAGCTCGACAGAAGCGATGATTCAGGGAGAATGACATGGACTCCTAGAAATTGGAGTTGGATTATGATTATTGATAACCTATATTTTGATTATTTAAGAGCTTTGACTATGCATTTGATATTTTCTTTATTAAATGTATTTTGTATTGAGATCCGACTATGTAATATTTGTATTTGAGAGTTGACTTAGTAAAGAAGAAAGATATATATGTAAGATCTTTTTGTTGAGCGAAGAGAAAGTTGAGAATAGAGTTTTGGATGTGATATGCGAATGACAGAAAAAAGGATGAAAAATATCATTGAAGAACTATGACTGGAACTATCTAAGCATTAGAGATGCTTGTTTTGTTCATTAGTGAGAACATTTTGTAACAGAACTATATTGTAAGAGTTGTATGCTCATTTTTCCCCTAACAGAGTGTTGTATACCTTTAACAGGGTTTTTATTCCTCTAACAAGTAATTGTACTATGTAATATTCAGCTCCTAAAAAGGCTATGTCTCCTAGTAGGGACACTATACTTTAGTGCATTTTTGTGGGTACCATCCCCACTGGAGTTTTCCCTTGGCCAGAATTTCCTCGACAAAAAATAATGGTGTTATGAGTACAGTGTTATTTTCTTATGTTCTTTTCATTTCTGCAAGCTTATAGATTATTTACAATTGGTTGAAAAGTTTTATGAAGTGTTGTAATACTGATTCACCCCCCTCTCAGTATTACCTAATCCTAACACATTTGCTATGTAATCTATTAAAAAATATGATAAAATTTGATTTGTAGTGTCTGCATAATGTGTAACAAAGAGAAAAGTGTATGCCTCCACATTAAAGAAATTGTGTATGCCTTAATGGGAGAAATTCTTTAAGGTAGCATACATGCATCTGAAAGAAAAGAACATTTTCTCTATGATACATGCCCAAACAAGGACACAATCAAGAGAAATAAACACATGACAAAAATAAAACATAAGGGATCTACTAACTTATGGTTTGTATGCATATGTGATAACTCATGTATATCAAGAATAATCACAATGAATTAAACTTATCCCCCAAAGGTAGTAGAATTACAAGAACAATAGTAGAAGAACACAAAAGAAAAAGTCTTTTGGGGTCAACATTACAAAGACCAAAAATATAGATGGCTTCCAACACTTTGCATCATCCCCAATTAGACAACACAAAGGCACATTTACACAATAGCACTTGTACGACATAACATATATAAACCATATAGATTATTTGAGATAAAAATAGAAGAATATCACAATAGGATTGATCTCTTTATCACCTTGCACCAAAAGAGAAACTAGGGTCATCTAATGAAATCTAAACAATAAATATAACAAGAAAGACATTGCAAAGGAAGTACATTATGAAAAAGAAAACACAACAAAAGAATCCACCACACAAGATGACTTATTCAAGTGTATCATCTGCCAAGTTGTCTTAAAAAATTTATTTAGGGAAGGTGGAAAACATGCAAGATTAACAACTTTGAGAATGGTAAATGGAGCTACTACAAGTTTCAAACAAGGATAATGCTCTAATGATGAGTCACTTTTTTTTTCACAAGGAGTGATAAATAATGCTTTGGAAAATCTTCTACATAGTTCATGATTAATTTCAAAAACTTCATACATATAATTAGAGTCATTATGATCAACATCATTTTCATCACCAACATTGCTATCATTGTCTAGACAAATCACAATAGGATCCTTAATATAAAAATTAAAATCATAATGTTTAGAAAATTTAATTTTCTTAAGATTAAATTCCTCCCTTGGGCTATGCATAGTTTGGTCAAAGGGAATCAAATCATCTTGAGATGTCTTAAGGGGGGAAATAGTTTGGGAAGAAATCTCATGGGCCTTAGCATGACATCTACAATGTGCTAGTCAGCATATTGGCTGCATTTAGATTCTCTTGATATTTGGAAAGGTTTAGGATCAATTATCATGGGCTCCTTTTCTTCCTTAAGAGTAGGAATGTAAGGAGCCTTACTAGGATGAGAGATAGAGGATGCTGATTTCTTGTAGGATATAGGAGGTGTAACAAGCATATATAGGAGGAATGGAAGGTGTAGAAAGGATTCCAAGTCCAAGACAAGGAAATGGAACATCATCAAGGTTTATTAATTTGGAAATAATTTCATTTTTGTGTTTTTGGTGAGATAGGAAGAAATAGTATAGGTGAGGTTATAATGGTTGAGGCATGTTAGACTGAAAGAAGTTAAGGTTAAATTTTTCATGACTTGCTAAAGATTGGTAGAGAATATGATTAATCATGATAATTTATCCATTATTGGGAAACATAGGGCACTTATGGATATGATAAAAAAAATATCTTTCATGGAGGTGATCCAAGGTAAGCCAAGTCTCACTCAAAACTGATCATAATTTTAGATGATATAAAAGGTGACATGTACGCGCTTCTTACCAACTTCAACTAGAATGGTGATAGAACCATAGGTAGGACGAGTAAAAATATTAAAATTCTTAATCATCACATCATATTTTTCATATGAGTCTTGATGGAATTGTCTTTTGAAAATATGTTCCTCGGTTATAACATTCATCATGTAAGTAGGATCAATAAGCACTCCTTGAGAGAACATATAACTAATTTCCGTGGAAAAGTAAAAAGGATCATCCTGTTATTTAATAGTCTCCTTAGGATAAAATTTAATGCAAATCTTAGGTTTAGACTAGGTTTTTGGTTTAGGTTTGGATTGGTTAATAATATTAAGAATATTATTGACTACACTACACATAACATCAACCTCTATAGGGCTAGGTTTATTAGGCATTACAATATTTGGTGTAGTCAATGATGGAGAAAACTCAAAATACTAGTCTGATCCTTGTAGAAAACACACCACAACACAACAAAACATAAATAACAAGAACAACAAGCCAAAAATGAGAAAATAAGAGATTGACCTTCAATTACTATCGGTGAATAGATTACAATAGACCTGTAACATGCAGTCTCACATGCTAGACATACATGCCTGATTAGATTAGAAATATCTTACAAACCCTAGTCAAGTTGCACTAGATAATATTATCAAAACTACCTTATCCCATAGGAAAAATTCCACAAGATTAAATAACAATTACAATCATTGATCATCCTAACAAAGATAACATTTTCCAAGAATAAGAAAATGTGTTACAAAAATTAGGTCAGGACCCAAAACAACTGGGTCAAACTCCAATGCAAATAACAAGAGATGTGATCAAATAAATAAGTCATCCTCAAACACAACACTAATTTGGCATGACCACACTAAAAAAACCAACCAGAAGATCAGGAAAAATATCAGAAATCCAACCACTAATTGGTAACATGAAGAATAATACAGTCTCGCAAAGAAACTACAATAACTCTTGCGTGATGAAACCAAATGAGGCACAATCATAGAAAATGATCCAACACAAAGCCACGAGCACATAGCCACGATGAAAAACAAAAATAATAGGTACAAATCTATCACAAATAGAAACATTAGACTGAAAGAATAATAGACTAACAATTGAAAGAATTTTTTTTTTCTTATCCAAGATCGCCATGATCCCAAGATGATCCTGCAGCAATATTGGTGGAAGAAGAAGGCAATAGTATTGGTAGAATTGGAAGGCAAAGGATTGGTATATATTTGCATATTTGGTTGATGGGTGCAATGGATTTATTTCCATTATCATTCACACCCTCAACAATTATAGTATTGGAGTCTATGAGATCTTGGATAATATCCTTGAAATGTAATAATTTTCAATATAATGGAAAGGATGACAATGGTATTGGAAAAAGGATTTGGGATCATGGGAAGCTAGAAATTATTTGGAAGGTTCAATAGGTTTTACAAGAGGAAGTTAAAAAAAAATAGCATTAAGAAACTTCAACTTCACATTATGCACAAATTCATAAAGAGTTGTAAAATTACAAGATGGTTTGGAAATGGATGACAAAGGAGCCACACCTAATGTTGTAGCTATTGCTTGTACATCAAAATTGTTGGAGTAATTATTGATCTTGATGAAACCTTTGTTGATATTTTGAAACTTTTGGGAAGATTACTGAGAGGTATCACTCTAATTAGTTAGAGCCATTGGAGTGAATGACTCAAATTGGTTCACCTGATCCTAATAATTATGAAGCATTGTACACAACTGGGTAAAAGAGGTGAACTCAAAAAATAATGACTTATCCTTAATGTCTTTTTACAATTTAGAAATTAAAATTCTTTGAACATCTATATCAAGCACATGATAAGTATTTGAGCATGCAAATGTTTGAATATATTAATAAAATCAATCACTTTTTCCTTAACACCTTGCTTACAATGAATCAAATAAATTTGAGGACCAATATTATTTTGAATTTTTTGAATGAAAGAATAAGAAAGTTTTTAAAATTGAATGCCTTATCTCTAAATGTCCCTGTAAACAATTTAGCCATAAGTCTATGATCATTAGAGAAGTCACAACACAAGGTTTGAAATGTCTTAAAATGAGTAAAGGGATCTCATGTGCTATTGCATGTCCCCAAGGTAGGTGTCTCCATGTATTGAGAAATGATGGAACAAACAATATCATGAGATAATGGGCTAGAAATGTCACAAGTAGGGATAATATAATTGGATAGGGTTATGAAAGAAAGTTTTTGTTGAAATGGTAAAACAAATTGGGAAGGTTTGTTAATGGTTTCTTTAGTGGATAGATTGGTATTGGATCATGAAGGATGTTGAATGTTATGAGAAATTAATAGAGCATTGGAATATGATAATGGTATATCGTGGTAAGTAGGTATAGATTATGGTTGAGAAATACATGGAACATTCATAGGAGGAGGTATGTTAGGATTAGGAACTAACCCAAGACTAACATGTGTATGATTGATGTTTTGAATAGATGAAACCATGATAGATGAATCATAGGTAGGCCCATTAGGTAATGATGTTGGAATAGGAATGTAATTCTCAACATTAGGACTGAAAATATTTAAGGCTTTGACACAAATTTTTATAAACTTTATATTTTCATCAATAAGATTGGATGTCCCACACAAAAATTAAACACCATGTCCATAATTTTGAACTATCTTCCTCAATCCTTAAACTAAAGGGATTTCCTCAATCTTAGAATGTTATTGAGTGAACCAATGTTCAAGATTTTTGAAATCATGAGAAATATTTTGAACTTGGGTAGGAGACACTCTTGTTAATGATTCATCCTCACCATGAAAGAATGGGAAGAGAGATTCTCAATAGTGGTAGGAATAGAGGTATCATCTACATTCTTGTGGGATACATTAGAGGACTTGGGATCTACACACTAGTACATTTCACCTAGTTTTTCTACCAAATTTTTTGACCATGAAACCAAAATATTTTGGTTGGTCGATTATAGAAGGAAAACTTTAATTTTTTTTAAAACCATGCTCGTGTTAGTCAAAAGTTCGACCAATACCATGTAGGTCACAATTTCGACTAACACGGGTATAACTATTTAACAAAAAGGATTTCATTTCTCATTTCATTATCATCATGGCAAAATTTTTCAAGGGGTAGCGCGTGAAACCACATTATCTTCAAGCTTGAAACCACATGAGCCATTTCAAATTCAGCACTGTGTATAGGGGCTGCAGTCACGGCAAAATTTTTCAAGGGGAAGCGCGTGAAACCACATCGTCCAACGCGTGAAACCACATGCCATTTCAAATTCAGCACTGTGTATAGGGGCTGCAGTTTTTATCTGGACTTGGGCATTTGATCTTTGAGCTTTGTTTTGACAGAAACTTGGCTTTTCCTCTCCTTATCAAATAGAAGCTCATTGAGGTATGGATTGTGTTATCTCCTTTGCATTTTGAGGGCACATCTTATTATGATACTCATCACTCCATGCTCTATTGCTGTGTTAGTGAACTAGGGCATCATGTTAATGTGTGTTCATTGGATTCTCTGGTTACCTACGAGCTATGGGATCCATTTATACGAGCTAGGGTATATTTAATGTGATTGCATAATATAATAGTGACTAGTTAATTATTCTAATAGGATAATATCTTTTTCTAGGTGCAACAACAAACATCTCTTCTACCTTAATATGCTTGGTGCTTTCTTCAAACAACAGCTTTCTTAGTTATCTTTGGTTGTGATCTTCCACATTCTCTAATTCTCCTTTGCAGTTGCATTGCAAACTTCTGCAAGCAGCTTTGACATCTGT
>MU227644.1:2444681-2466647 GCA_018584345.1 Thuja plicata | reverse complement strand
TGCCAAAACTAAACTTACTAAAGAATTGTCTAAGTTGCAAGAGCATCACATAGTCCAATAGTAATGTTTAGCAGAAGCCAATTTACTGACTATAAAATTTAATTATCTATGCTAACATGAAAAAAAAAGTAGGGACATGTATTTCAAGTGGGCCTACTTGAAAAATAATCTAATTGTGCTAAATAGAAGAAAATAGCTAAATCAAAGCTTCATAGATTCATATATGCATACTAATTATAGACAAGCAATATATTCAACTAAAAGTAGGAATATATTGAAAATGGTGTCACATTTTTTTTTAAACAAAAGTTAGTATTGGTCAAAATTTCATCCTTTACACAGTACTAAATTCGACCAGGATGCTATACAATCGACAGTTCTTTCGACGAATTTGGGTGGATAATTCAACAACAAAATGGACTAAATCCACCAGGATGCTATACCTTTGATGCTCGATTCAACGAATTTAGGTGGATAATTTGATGACACAATGGTCTCAATTTCGACGTTTACACCGATTGCGTGACTTCTAATTCTTCTAGTTACAAGGGATTGTTGTAGTAGATAATTTGACCAGTTATGGGGTCAAAATTTTGACTATTATTTACCATGTAGAAAATTCGACGAAAAAAGATCGACGACAGTTTTAGTCACTTATTCGACCAATTGTTGTAGAAAATTTGACTAATTCTCATCAAAATTTAAGGTAAAATTTACTAGTGACACCTTTAAATGAACCAATAAGTCTACAATCTCTTCTCACATGGATGTTATATATAGGAGTCAAGATTATGAAACTCATAAACAAAGAAAGACAAGAAGGAAATATCTAAACAATGCAAATTAGTAATAGAGTGATCATTTAAACATTATATGAAGGAAATTAATGCATCATTTTCAATGAATATTATATAATCATATATGAAATTTACGCAAATCAAGCTCCACTATGAATAAGTTAATACATTTTTGCACATACAACCTAATTCAATGCATATAAATCTAATCATGCAATTAAGAAGAAATATATAACAAGGTTTGTAAATGCATAAAATGTAACATACACATCAAATCTAGAAACCAAATCATAATGGAAATGTCAGGATGTTGGGCTCACTAAAATTTTGATGAAAGAAAATAGGTATGATGGGCATTTACTAGGATGGATGGTCAAACTAGGAAGCTCACAGTTAAATGCTATCAAAACATTAGAAGGAAAGATAATCCACTAGGCCCAAGGAGGATCAAGCTCTAAGAGGACTCATGAATTCTTTCATTATAGATTTAAAAATGAATATGTGAAGGAGAAACACAATAATTTAGGGAAAGAATGGAAAAGATGAATATGCAGATACAGATCATAGATTGTAAACCTGATTCTGGTACCAGATCTAAAAATCCAAAGCAATGACTAGCTTGTGATCAAAATTTTAGTTTGGAATGGAAAGAACAGAGTGGCCTTAAGGGTATAGGGTGACTAGACTCACCTGAGGCCACGGGAGACACCTAAGGCCCAACAAATTATGAATTTTTTTCCATCTATAACTCTCTATTAGATCTTCTTGTATCTTTTTTTTGCAATGGTTCCACCTATCACCTGTACATAGAAAATAGGAAAAAGTTTGGGGAAAAAGAGTTTGCCTTGGTCAAATAATCAACCTTGAAATTGAATTTATATTTATAAAAAGGAAAGCGGGATGTTAGTAGTAGAGGCTTGATAAGATAATATACCTTCACAAGTGTTGAATTGTTCATGAAGATGCTTGCATGTATTGTAAATGTTGTCTTGAACTTGGATCTAGGATAGGAAGAGCATGAATGCATTCACTAATTATTGGATCTAGACATTAGTCCTTGTATTCCATCCTTGATTGATATAAATTTGTATATATTGCCTTGATAAATCCTTGAATTCATAGCTTGAGTGTTTGAATGCTTGTGATGGAATTGGATAGATAGGATTGCCTCTTTTTTTTTATAAATGAGTGAGGTAGATTTTATTTTATACCTCACCAAGCCATTTAAGTGCTCAAAACTCAAAGGAGGCTGATGGGGTTTTGAATATCCCACTAGAATCAAGAGGTCATTTTCAAATTCAAATTTGGGCCACTTTTATGGGGTTCGGGGCACTTCCCAAGGCATGGAGAAACCTATCTCACTACATACCTTATCAAGTTCCCTATACTGGCCAATTGTTGGCATCAGATTTATGATATGGAGGAGTTGTATGTTTTCATTGATGAAAACTATACACTATTCTAGTGATGATTAGATATGATGAGATGATACTGAAGGATAGGCTATAAGATTTGGCTAAGTAAGGGATAGCACACACAATTTATAGGTTTTGGTATTATGGATCGGTGGAGACTCATATGATCAAGTTTTGAGATGATAACCTAGGAGGAGATTCAGAGAAGTGCTATGTGATTTGGTCTATGATGGCAGTAGTTTATATTATCATGTGACAGAGTTATAGCTTTCTGAGTATCGGTTTGCAGAGTTTAGTTGAGGACAAAAACAATGGGACAATGGATTAATGAGCTGATCAGTTTGATAGTTGGTAATGATTGAGCCAACATATTTGATTACATCTATGCTTATTTTTGAGGTTAGAAATACATTTTTAGGACAGATCAAGCTGACACTTCACACATTATCTATTTTGTTCTTTAGGCCGACAATGTGAGTAAATATTTTTGATGAAGGATATATAATATTGAGTTTTTGAGATGTTTAGTATGAGCAATGGTTGGATATGATTGTTATATGTTGTATGTAATTAATGGATCAATGAGTAGAGATTCAGATATCAGTTATATATATATATATATATATATAGTACTTAATGGAAATATATAGGCATTATTGATGCTATTTCTCAATTCACCTTTTGTGGATGAGTTATTCTGTATGAAAGTGTGCCTCCAAGCATTGTAAACCTATTTTGTAATCTAAGAAGTGAGCTCTAGGTTGTACACCTAAATGCAAGTGCATTCCCCCCATGTACTAAACCCCTAACAAGGTAACTTATTTATGCATAAGTAATTATTATGGGTTCCATTCCCACTGTATTTTTTCCCTTAACCGTATTTCCACGATAAAAATAATGGTGTTATGATGTTGTGGGTTCTTTTATTTTATTTCAAATGTTTATTATTCATTGCTTTCAATTTATGATTATGCAGTCAAGTTAAAAAGGTTATAAAAGATAGAACACTGATTCACCCCCCCTCTTAGTGCTCATGAATCTTAACAATTGGTATCAGAGCTTTGGTCCTTGGAAGAAGTTTAACCTCTTGAGGAAGGTCCTGATGGAAAATTTTACAGTTTCTAGTAGTGCTCAGAAGTAGCTCTTGGTTGCACTTGATGACATTGAAAAATCAAATTTTCATAACTTGGAGTTAGAAAAGAATCTTAAGGATGTTGAAGGTTTCATTAATAAAATGAAGGAACAATTGACAAATCCAGAGATAGGAGGAAAGACCTTGTTGATCAATTGAAGCATAAGGATGATTCAAAGGCCTTGAAAGGAAAATCTGATAAATGTGAACATATCACAAAAGATAGAGATAATAAAAACATGAATTGGAATCTATAATAATGAATATAAATAAGGAGATTAAAGAAAAGAAAAATCTTGAGCAAGCCTTGAAGGAAAAGATGAAATAATTTTATAGGGTGAATGGTGAAGTTGAACATATGGGTTCGGTTGTAAAGAATGAGATTGATAAAGTGGAAAGAGGTACTGTAAGAGAAGTAGGAGAAAAAAGATATTACTGATTCAAAAGAAGTGCAGATGATTCAAGGTCCAATTCAGTTGGATGCTCTTAGTCCTTAACACTTAATACATATTGCTACTATTACATATACTAGAGCTAAAAATCATATCTTGAGGACTCATAAGAAAGATAGTGAGTTTCTTAATTTGGCATCTCAATTTTTGAGCAAGATCTTACCTACCTATGCATTGAATTAGAATGAACCAACTTCCGATCAGTTTGAAAATTTTTTGAAGGAAGCTAATATACATTTTGAATCTTTAGAGAAGTCAACATTGGTAAAGGTGCAAGGTGAATATGAGGATAAGAGACTTAATGAGTTGAAGGATGAGATTTCCACAAACAAGAACTCTTTGGGCATGGAAATTGAAGGAGTAAAGAATGCTTTATCTGAGGGAAGTAATATTTACAAAGAATACATTGATTATTCAGGATGTCTATCAGATGTGGATAAAGTCATTAAGGAGACCAGGGAGAAGCTATCTGATTGTCAAAGTCTTTTGATCCTTTGAAGACTTTAGATTTGGTGCATGCAGCACAAGTGACAACACTAAATGATAAAGTCAGAACACTTTTCATAGAGAAGGAGAGAGTAAAGGGAAGAGTTAGTCATCTTATGAACTTAATTGTTCCTAAGATTGATATTTTTCTTAATAGTTTGAAGTAAACAAAGCTTACTTATAACATGTCTAATATTGTAGATATTATCAATACAAACAAAGCAACTTATGCAACCTATGGAAAAATTTAGGTAATGAAGAGTATAAAGAAGAGTTGGGGTACAAACTTTGCAGCTCTTAATAGAATTTTTTCAAATGTATTCAAGTTCTTGTAAGCACACTTTGAACACTCTTGTATATAGCAGATGATATAGGATTTTGTTAGTTGAATTTTGAGGACATTGACCTTTTCCATTGATATCAAAGGGGAGGGATGAGGAGATAAAAATGATAGATTCAGCTCAAGGGGAGTACAAATTTTTGATAAGGAAAGAGACTTTTTGGAAGTTTGGTATTTTTGTACACCTAGTCATTTTTTCTTGGTGTTTCCATCAATGCCAAAGGGGGAGATTTTTGGAATGAGATTGATGATACAAGGGAGTTGTATGTTGTCATTAATGGAAACTATACACTATTCTAGTGATGATTAGCTATGATGAGATGATACCGTAGGATAGACTATAAGATTTGGTTAAGTATGGGATAAGAGACATAGTTTTCAGATTTTAGTATATGGATCAGTGCAAACTCGTATGATCAATTTTTGAGATGTGAACCTAGGAGGAGATTCAGAGAGTTGATATGTTCTTTGGTATATGATCACAATAGTTTATATAATCATCTAATAGAGTTATAGCTTTCTGAATATCAATTTAGAGAGTTCAGTTGAGGACAAAGATAGTGAGACAATGGATCAATCAATGATCCTATCATATCAATGATTTGATTATTTTGATAGATTTTTATGATTGAGCCGACATGTCTAGTGACATCTATGCTTATGTTTGAGGTTAGGAACATGTTTTGATGACAGATCAAGCCAAAATTTCACACATTATCTATTTTTTTTCTTGAGGGTGACAATGTGAGTAAATATCTTTGATAAAGGATATATAAGATCAAGGTTTTGAGATGTTTAGTATGAGTGATGGTTGGATATAATTGTTATATGTTGTATGTAATTAATGGATTAGTGAGGAGCGATTTGGCTATCAGTTACGAAGATGCATATTGTACTTAATGGACTTGTATATGAATTATTAATTCTATTTCTCAGCTCACCTTTTATGGATGAATTATTTTGTATTGTAGTGTGCCTTTAAGGGTTGTAAACCTATTTTTTAATCTGAGTAGTGAGCTCTAGGCTGTAAGCCTAAATGCAAGTACATTCCCCTCATGTACTAAAACCCTAAGAGGGTAACTTATTTATGAAAAAGTAATACTTGTGAGTTCCATCCCCACCGTGGGTTTTCCCTTAACCGGGTTTCCATAATAAAAATCACAACGTTATGATTTTTTGGATGATTTTATTTTGTTTCAGTTATTTATTATTCATTGTGGTGCAGGAGCACCCTAAGGTCTTAGGAAGATCTTTTGTCAATTTTGGCTTGTAGGTTGGTTTGGAAAACCATCCATGAATAAGGAATAATCTATAAAGTCCCTAGTGTGTTTTGAGGTGTGATTAGTGTTAAGAAAGATTAGGGTTTGTGTGTTGATTGAGTCTAGTTGATTCTAGGGGTCTAGAACCTAGAAGTCAACTCAAAAGTCAAAGGGTTGACCAAAGTTCCAAATTGGGAATATTTTTAATTTTTTAATGTTATTAAGTCATTTGAGGTCATTTGGTAAGGTTTGGAACCAATTAGGACCCTCAAAGTTGAGAAAGTGACATTTTGACAAAAGTTGTCAAAGTTGTTATGACAACTTTTAAAAGTTGTCATGACAACTTTTAAAAGTTGTGATGACAACATTTCCTAGATTTTAGGAATCGAGTCTTTTGATTCCCAAATCCTGACTAGAGGGTCTAGATAGGTGGGATGTAAGTATATAAGTTTATTTCAACCCTAATCTAATAGTTATTTTTGATATTGTACGGACTGGTATTTGAGAAAAACCAATTTGCACTGTAATTAAGCTACAGAGCCATCATCCATCACTTTTATGGATTTAATAGATTGAAAGAAATCATGGAGAGTGTTTGAAATGTAATTTATTATTTATTTTTGGCATTAGATTAGTTAGTAGTTCTTTCTGGTTAGCTTTTGTTTAATTTCTTGCATTCTGTGAGTTCACTGGCCAGTTTTGGTCCAGTCATGTAAAAGATGGCTTTTCTTGGTGTTCCTATGGCTCAAACTCCATGAAAACTTGGAATAAATTAGAGCCTTGTATATAATTTGTAGATATGGCTTATGGAGTGTGTGTGTGTAGGGGAAGCTTGAGAAATTTTAGGCCCTAGGTGAGTACTAGCTATTCTAGCTAGGGTGACTGAGTATTACAGCAGCTATGGTGATTGCCAGTTGATTCGTATGTGCCAATTAGTGATAGTGGAGTGTAGGGGCATGAGGTTCAGACCATTTGATGGAAGGAGGAGTTTAGAGGAGCTCATTATATTGGTGGAAGAAGTTCATGAAACCAAACCAGCCATCATGCCCTAGAAACCCTTATTTTTAGGGGTTTGTTGAAAGTCCATTGTACGAACAAGATAGGAATCAGAGACCTAGAAAATATTGAAGGGGAGGAAAAATCCACAAAGAATATGCAATTTATTTCTAGGGGTGTTAAGGGGTTTTAGGAGGAAAATCACCTTTTCAGTTATTAGGAGGGCTAATAGGCCTAAAAATGCTACAAGGCCTAAAAGACTAGTAATTTTGAACCTGATTGGAAAATGGGTGAAGGATCCACAAAATTGAATCCATAGAGGTTGGATTAGACCTAAGGGGAGTTAGGAAATAAATCCTTAAGAAGTTAACACCATTGGAGTGGTAGGAGGTTAGTTGAGCCATGGATGCAAGAAGGTTATGGAGGAGAGATTAGTGAAGATGTTGAAGTTGGTGGAGAGCTCCTAGTGAAATTGGGGATTAGAGAGGAATCCTCTAGTTAGGGTAGAGATAGAGACCCTAAAGAAGACCAAGAGAAGGTCTTAGAGAGAGCTAGAAGGCTCTAGGAGAGGAGCTCCCCATCAAATTGGTATCAGAGCCATTGAAAGGCTTGGGTGTGGATTAGTGCATGTCAGAGTGGAGTGAATCCATAGGTGAGAAAATCATGGTGACTAATGTAGAGTTGGCCAAGGATTTGTCAGAGAAAAAAATCAAGAATGGGCTTCTTGAAGAAGCAATGGAGGAAATGAAGATCAAGATGGCAGAAGTGGTAGAGACTTCTAGTAAGTTGAGATAAGAAATGCATGAAGGGATAGATAAATGAAAGAAACTAGTAGAAGAGGAGGTAGAACCAGAGCCTTATCCTCTTCTACCTGAGGAACCATTCCTCAAAGCACTCAAGGAATTGACTAGGAAGGATCTAGAAGGAATACTAGTATTCTCTGTTAATATGGACACTAAAATGGTTATGGAATGGCTTGAAGGGATGGAGAATCACTTTGAGTGTGATTGGATTACAGAAGCACAAAAGGTGAAGATAGCCAAGTCATGGCTAAGAGGGAAAGCACTCACATGGTGGAAGTTCTTTTAGGAAGAAAAATAAAAATAAGGAAAGAAGCCCATAGAAAATTAGAAGACAATGGTTGCAAAGGTGAAGTAAAATTACCTTCCAGAATATTATGACATTCAACTGTATAAGAAGAGGAAAAACCTTAGGAAAAAATACCTAGAAATGCCAACCTATACTTAAGAATTTCAAAAAATTTGTCTTTGATCAAGAATCCAAGAGACAGAGAGTATCAAGGTGGCAAGATACCTTAATGGATTAAGGTAGAACATTCAAGAAGAAATTAGTCTCTTTACCCTGACTTCCATTCATAGTTGTTTTCAAATGGATTTGAAAGTGGAAGTGAAACTCAAGAAGAGGCAAGATTCTAGCTCCAGAGGAGGTTCAAGTGGAAGAGGCAGTGACATTAGAGGACAAGGGGAATCCAGATATTTAGAGGAAGGACAAGAAACAAGCAGTAGGGGTGGATACAATAATAGAGGAAGAAGTTCTTACAACAGTGACAGAGGAAGATCAGGAGGTTTTGGGAGAAGCTCTCACTTTTATTCTATGAAATGTTACAATTGTGGACAAATGGGGCATCCTACGTATAGGTGTCCAGATAAACCAACATCCTCACAAGGGGAGAAGAAGATAGCTTATATCTAAGAAGAAGATAGATTATATCCAAGAAGAAGATTGCTCTAAACAATCAGAGGTGATCCTAGATTCAGAGAAAGGAGAACACCTTATGTTGAGAAGAATACTGATCAAGACACCCACCAAAGATGAGCACAAGAAGAGGATGTCTCTTTTCAGAGTGAAGTGCAAGATATTGGGAAAGGTGTGAAAGGTAATCATTGATTCAAGGTTAATAGATAATGTTATATCTGAGGAGGCAGTAGAGAAGTTGAAGCTCACTAAAATCCCACATGTGTGTCCTTATAAAGTTACATGGTTGACTAAGGGAAAAAACATCTTGGTGAATGAACAAGTGTGGGTAGAATTTTCCATTGGAAAGTATCAAGATAGGATACTATGTGATGTGTTTCCAATGGATGCTTGCCATCTATTGCTTGGTAGACCATGGCAGTATGACAGAGAAGATGTCCATAATGGGAAAGATAACAAGTACTCCTTCAAGAAAAATGGGGTAACTTTCAAAATACAATATTTAATTGAAGAGGACATAGTGGAGAAGGCATAATCTAGTGCCATGTTGATGAATGGAAAAGAATTCCTAAGGGATATGAAAGATGAAGAAGTTGGCTATGCAATCTTGTTAAAGCCAAAGGAGGAGGAGACTCATAAGTAAGAACCTATGCCAAACGAGGTGAGAGAACTATTGTATCATTTCAAGGATATAATTTGTGAGGGTACACCAGCTTCATTACTACCGAAGAGGGAGATAAGTCATCAAATTGACTTTATACCAGGAGCATCCTTTCCAAACAAAGTTGCATACAAGATGACACCAAAGCAAAACAAGGAGATAGCCAGGCAGGTGCAAGATTTGTTGGATCAAGGATTGATTAGGAAAAGCATCAACCCTTGTTCTATCCCAATGGTGTTGGCTGCTAAGAAGGAAGGTAAGTGGAGGATTGTACTAATTCTAGGGAAATAAATAGGATAACTATCAGGTATAGATTTCCAATTCCTAGAATAGAAGACTTGATGGATTGCTTGGGTTAGGCTAAGTACTTCTCTAAAATTGACTTGAAGAGTGGGTACTATCAAATTTGGATGAAGGAAGGTGATGAGTGGAAGTCTGCATTTAAGACTACAAAGGAGTTGTATGAATGACTAGTTATGCCCTTTGGGCTTACCAATGCACCAAGCACCTTTATGAGGGTGATGAAAGAGGTATTGAAGGACTATATAGGAGTCTTTGTAGTTGTCTATTTAGATGACATCCTCATATTTAGTAAAACCAAAGAGGATCATATGAAACACTTGGAGTTAGTGTTGAAAAAGTTGCAAGAGGAGAAACTCACCATAAACCTTGAGAAGAGTGAGTTCATGAAGGAATAGTTATTCTACCTTGGATTTGTAGTTTCCAAGGGTGATTTGAAAATGGATAAAGAGAAAGTAGATGCTATATTAAACTGGCCTACTCCTAAGATACGGACTGAAGTTAGGAGCTTCCATGGGTTAGCCCAATTCTATAGGAAGTTCAATAGGAGATTCAGTGAGATTTGTGCTCCAGTCCTAGAGACTATCAAAGGAGGATTGAAGACTAAATTCATATGGACTAAGGCAGCTAATGAGGGGTTTGAAAGGTTGAAAAGAGAAGTAGCCACTTAACCTATATTTTTGTTACCTAGCTTTGATAAACCATTCATTGTGGAGTGTGATGCAAGCAGAATTGTAGTAGGAGTTATCCTAAGCCAAGAAGGCAGGCCTATGGCCTTTTTCAGTGAAAGACTAAATAAGGCTAAGTCTAGGTCCTCTTCCTATGACTTGGAGCTATATGCTCTTGTGCAAGCCTTAAATAAGTGGAGGCATTATCTATTTCCTAAAGAGTTTTTTGTCTTTACAGATAACCAAGCATTGAGTTACATAAACACTCAAGACAAGCTTAGCTTGAGGCACATAAAATGGATGGAGTTCCTATAGCCATATACCTTCACTATAAAACATAAGAAGGTGATGCAAAACAAATTTGCAGGTGACCTTAGTTGGAGACTACTCACCATCCAAGAGATTCATTTGCAAAGTATAGGAGTTGAAGGTTTTAAAGACCTATATGAGGGAGATTCAAATTTCTTAGATATTTACAAAGTGTGCAAAAATTTTGAGAATCACTTTCATAGTGAGTTTGCAGAGTATACATTGTAGAATGGGTTGCTATTCAAAGGCAATCAACTTTGTTTTCCAAAATTATCAATGAGGGAGAACCTCATTCAGGAGAAACATAATGGGAGCCTAAGTGGACACTTTGGACTAAATAAGACATTGGACACAGTGGAAAGGTGCTATTGGTGGCCAAAGATGTAGAAGGAAGTGAGAAGATATGTAGAGCAGTGTGGCATATGTCAGAAGGCTAAAGGCACTTCATCAAATGTGGGACTTTACCAGCCATTACCCATCCCAAGTAGACCTTGGGAGTGCATAAGTATGGACTTCATAGTGGGGTTACCTAGGACTCCAACTGGTTTAGACAGTGTGTTTATAGTAGTAGATAGGTTTAGTAAAATGAGCCACTTCATACAATGCAAAAAAAAACATGATGCCAGCCATATTGCCTACTTCTCCTTCAAGGAAATAGCAAGGATTCATGGCCTACCAATGAACATTGTTGCAGACAGGGATGTGAAGTTCATGGGGCACTTTTGGAAGACCCTATGGAAGAGACTAGGTACAAACTTATCTCATGGATCTACCTATCATCCTCAAATGGATGGGCAGACTAAAGTAATCAATAGAGTTCTTAGGAACTTTCTTAGATGTCTGACAAAGGAATATGGACAAGGATGGGAGCAAGTTATTCCACAAGTAGAATTTTACTATAATGATAGCACAAATAGGACTACTAGGAAAAGTCCATTTGAGATTGTGTATGGGGCACATCCAAGGGGTGTGATGGAGCTCATAGACCTCAAAGGATATGAGGGAGTTAGTGGGCATGCTGATGAATTTGCACAATCAATGAAGGAAGTTCATGAACAAGTGCAAAAGACTTTAATGGAGGCCAATCAGAAGTTGAAGGAAAAAAGAGATGAGGGAAGAAGAGATTTGCAATTTGAAGTGGGTGAGTTAGTAATGGTGTTCCTGAATAAGGAAAGACTACAAAAGGGGATACCTAGTAAGCTACAGATGAAAAGAATTGGACCTTGCAAGATATTGGATAAGTATGGACCCAATTCTTACAAGGTGGAGTTGCCCAAGGTTATGTCAATATCTCCAATCTTCAATGTGAAAGATTGGATCAAGTATAAGGGGCTAGATATGGATGATTTACAGTATAGTACAGAGGTGCATAAGGATATGGGAGAGTTCAAGACTCTGGAACAAGTCAAGCCACAAGTTGAAAATATATTGGATTCAAGAGTAAAGAAGAAGACAAGACACAAGGTCTATATGGAGCATCTAGTGAAATGGAGATAGAAACCAGAGTCAGAAGCCACTTGGATAGCTAAGAGTGACTTCAAGAAGCATGGAATCAATGAGGAGTTCTTGTTGCAGGGGAGGATGGTGCAAGAGCACCATAAGGTCTTAGGAAGATCTTTAGTCATTTTTGGCTTCTAGGTTGGTTTGGCCAACCATCCATGAATAAGGAATAATCTATAAAGTTCCTAGTGTGTTTTAAGGTGTGATTAGTGTTAGGAAAGATTAGGGTTTGTGTGTTGATTAAGTCTAGTTGATTCTAGGGGTCTAGAACCTAGAAGTCAACTCAAAAGTCAAAGGGTTGACCAAAGTTCCAAAGTGGGAGTATTTTTAATTTTTTAATGCTATTAAGTCATTTGAGGTCATTTGGTAAGGTTTGGAACCAATTAGGACCCTCAAAGTTGAGAAAGTGACATTTTGACAAAAGTTGTCAAAGTTGTCATGACAACTTTTAAAAGTTGTCATGACAATATTTCCTAGATTTTAGGAATCGACTCTTATGATGCCCAAATCGTGACCAAAGGGTCTAGACAGGTGGGATGGAAGTATATAATATTATTTCAATCCTAATCTGAAAATTATTTTTCATATTGTATGGAATGGTGTTTGAGAAGAACCAATTTGCAGTGTAATTAAGATATAGAGCCATCATCCATCACTTTTATGGATTGAATGAAAGCATGGAGTGTGTTTGAAATGTAATTTATTAGTTCTTTGTGGCATTATATTATTTATTAGTTCTTTCTGGTTAGCTTTTGTATATATTAGAACCTTGGAATAAATTAGAGACTTGTATATAATTTGTATATATGTCTTGTGGAGTGTGTGTGTGTGTAAGGGAATCTTGAGAACTTTTAGGCCCTAGGCGAGTACTAGCTATTCTAGCTAGGGTGACTAAGTATTGCAGTAGCTATGGTGATTGCCAGTTGATTTGTATGTGCCAATCAATGATAGTGGAGTGTAGGGGAATGAGGTGCAGACCATTTGATGGAAGGAGGAGTTTAGAGGAGCTCATTAGATCGATGGAAGAAGTTCAAGAAACCAAACCATCCATCATGCCCTAGAAACCCTTATTTCTAGGGGTTTGGTGAAAGTCCATTATACGGACAAGATAGGAATCAAAGAACTAGAAAAAATTGAAGGGGAGGAAAACCCCACAAATAATATGTAATTTGTTTCTAGGGGTATTAAGGGGTTTTAGGAGGAAAATCACCTTTTTAGTGATTAGGAGGGCTAATAGGCCTAAAAAGGCTACAAGGCCTAAAAGACTAGTAATTTGGAACCTGATTGGAAAATGGGTGAAGGATCCACAAAACTGAATACATAGAGGTTGGATTAGACCTAAGGGGAGTTAAGAAACTAATTCTTAAGAATTTTACACCATTGGAGTGGTATGAGGCTAGTTGAGCCATGGATGCAAGAAGGTTATGGAGGAGAGATTAGTGAAGAGGTTGAAGTTGGTGGAGAAATCCTTGTGAAATTGGGGATCAGAGAGGAATCCTCTAGTTAGGGTAGAGATAGAGACCCTAAAGAAGACCGAGAGAAGGTCTTAGAGAGAGATAGAAGGCTTTAGGAGAGGAGCTCCCCGTCACATTGATTTTAGTTTATGGTTATAAAATCAAGTTAAGAAGGTTATAAAAGCTAGAACACTTATCCACCCCCCTCCCCCCCTCTCAGTGTTCCTAAATCCTAAAACAAAATAGTTCTTAAATTTAAATGGAGATTCAATTAGGATATGAGGATACCCAAAACACAAATGAAATAAAGGTTTAAAATAGGAATGGATACATGACACCACAAATAATGGAATAGGGCCTATGTATGGAAGAGGTGATAAATGAATGAAATAATTAAATGGGCACACCTAAAACTAAGGACCCACACATAAATTAAGATAATAGCAAACACATATTTAAACATTTATTAATTAAATGCATAGAAAAAAGGCCAATGATGCACGAAGGCCTTGGACACTAAAAATGGGCCTAGCTAAGGACCAACATTCTGCATGCTTACAATTTAGGATGCTACAGTTTTGTATCAATCTTTTTCTATGTTATTTATTTAATTTATTAGTTTCCCTCCACTATTCATTAAATAATATGATTATATAATTACTTAATCTTTTGGTCTAGTATAATTTAATAATTTTCAAAAATTACATAATTAGCTAACACTTATTCCAACATTAAATAAATTTAAAATAATTTATTTAATTTTCTACCAAAAATAAATAAATTAATATTTTATTTATTATATCTATGCATTTGATCCCTCTTAATTTTTGACCTCAACAATCTATGTGATAATTTTAGGTCCTAGCATATCTTGAATTTTCTCATACATTGATTTTTTTTAATTAATCCCTACCATTTATCAAATGTTAAGTAAATAATATAAATAAATCCCTTGACTGATTCATTTCCACTAGAGAAATTTCAATTGTATTATCAAGAGAAAAAATCATCATCAAGCATCCACTATCAATCCTCCTATCATTTGCAAGGTATAAAGAATCAAGCATAAAGAATATTGAGATCAAATTATGCTAAAATTTTTAGATCAAGTATAAGTTATGGTAAAATTTTGAGATCAACTAGAATATCAAGCATTCAAGAAAACATTAAAGAAACAATGGATCAATTCATCTTTTTTATGATATTATTGTTTATCATTTGATTTTACTCATGGATCTTACGATTTATCGAGTGCTTGTGATTGTGAATTGGGATCTCACATTGTATTTTTTTCATTTGATTTATATTCACACTCGCTACATATTCTATCCTCTTCATCTCATTAAGGTACCTTTGTACTTAAATATGCTCATTTAATGGTTTTGATCTACTAACTACACAGAAAATTCCACAACCTACCATTCATATTTTTCCCAAGTGGGCCCATGCCATATATTGAGAATGTTAGTCCTTTAGCTAGTGATCTTATGACTTCTTGGTTCACTCACTCACAAATTTTCACTACTATTATTTTGGATCATGCTATATCTCTAGATCCATAGATTTTTTCAAAGTCTTTTGATATTCCAAAGTGGAGTAGATGTATGATAGAAAAATATTTTCATTATTTAAGAAACATATATGGGATTCAGTATATCTTTCTAAGGAAAGAAAGATTATTCAATGCAAGTGGATATACTACACCAACCATGCAGTTAACGGTTCTATTGAAATATACAAGACATACTTTATAGCTAAGGGTTTTCCATATATAAAGGGTATTGACTATTTAAGAAGCCTTGTTTCTTATAGAAAAGATGGATTCAGTTTTCTTTATTCTTTCTATATTTGCATCTCATACATGGCTAGTGTATTATATGTATGTGAAGAGTGTTTCTTTACATGGTGATCTTCATGAGGAGATCTATATGGAGTATCCTCTAGGATTTATATAGGACTCTTCCCTTGTATTTTGTTATGTCTTTCTTTCTATTGTCTCAAACAAGCTCCTAGGGTTTGATATAATAAGATTTATGGTTTCTTTCTTTAATCTAGTTTCACTCACTATCACTTGAATAAAAAAAATATGCATTAAGAAATATGGAGATGTTGATTTTATAATACTTGTGTTGTATGTTGATGGATTGATTCTCTCTATTAGCTCCTCATCTACAATTTAGGATATTTTATGAATTTTAATGACACACTATGACATGATAGATCTTGGGCTTCTAAATTTGTTTCATGGTCTTCAAATTATTTAGTCTATTAAAGAGATCGCCACAGCTAAATATAATTATCCTATTGACTTTCTTCATCGATTTCATATGAGTGATTGCAAGGCTACACCTACACTATTAAAAGCACATGTTGCTTTGACTATTTTCTACACAATAATAAATGTTGTTGCTACTATATAAAGGTAGGTAGTTGATAGTCTTTTCATTTTTCACACACTCATCCTAATATCACCTTCTTTATTAGTTTTTCCTCTCATTTGTCAAATGATTGTAATGAGATTCATTAGAAGGCAAATAAATGTATCATGAGGTATATTCAAGAACCACTCATTTTGGTATTTATTATACATGAAGAGATTCAGATGTAGTAGGCTATATTAACTAAAAATGGGTAGGAGATGTTAAATCTCAAAAATCTACTTTTAGGTTTTTTTTTTGTGTTGGTTCTAGACCAATTACTGATGACATTAAGTTTTTCCATTAGTATACTTAAAGGGAAAAACATGATAAAGATCATTGGTATAAGCATAACCAGTAGACAGTAAGCATAATCGGTGGATAACAAGCATACCCGATAGGACAAAATGTCTAACGTGAAAATGCTAAGTATAGAAATTATCGACGACAAGCATAACCGATGATACAGTTTTGAGCACATCACCGATGGAGTAGAAAAGGCATACTTGATGAACAGTTCAAGTAAGGAACACTGATGGAGAAGAAAAGTGACAGACTGATAGAGAAACCTGACCATCAAAACTGACAGTCAGTTAAAGAACCCGCAAAAAGTGGATCTAATTTTACACGTCAGATAAAGCAATGTAATTCTATTTATAGAGTTTTTATTTGTTTTAAATCTTAACTTGAGGGTCAAGCAAGCATATTGTAAATGTTTTAAAGCATCCTAATGGATATAAAACATATCTAACTAAAGATCAATGTCAAGTTGTAAACCTTGGATCTAGAGTTAATTTGAAAAGCATGAATCAAGAATAGAACTAGAAACTAGTATAAATAGATGTTCCATCATTTTTAATAAGAGAGACTTGTAATAATTTGAGTATGATAGTAGCTATGGAGAGAATCTAAGCAGAAAGAAGAGAATTCATGAAAAGTTTATAAATAGATCACAACAGTTATCAAGAACACAGGAAGGCTACCGACGAGCAGAGACACGAGTAGATCATCAGAAGTGATCAATTGTAAGCCTTTACTGGCTCCCTTCTTATCTGCAGATAGTGAAGTTTTGTGGGAAGACATCCCCACCATAGTTTTTGCTTCCTAACATAATTTTTCTATGATATCATATCATGTGTTATGTGTTATTTATTTTCATGAATGTTTCTTGAATGTTTATACATGTAAAGAACTTATATCATGATTACACATACATAATCAAAGATGAACAGATAGATAGGTACATACAAATCTGATGACACAAAGGTTAATGAGCCAATCACATAAAAAGTTTTAGAGGTACTGATTCACCCCTCCCCTCTTAGTATATCATTCCAATAATTCCAACAATTGGTATCAGAGTTGAGTCTCTTTCTTGAAAAGCTTAAAAACTTAAGAGAAAATATCCACACGATGGAAAAGTACAGACTGGACAAGACTATTGAGAATGAGAAATTGCAAATTCAGATTTACTATGAGCAATATAAAGAGGTGAGAGTAAGCATGAGAAAGTAGCTTGATGAAAGAAAGATCATGGTAACTAGGCTTAATGAAAAATATTATCAAGAAGAGGAGATCCCAGATTACTTCAACTATGCTGAATCATCAATGAGAAAAGATTTAGACACATGAGTAGAAGAGATCACAAGTATACAAGAAGTCAATCTACATCTGACAGAATAGATAGAAATATTGGAAATTGGTCAAGAAAATCAGATGGTAAAATTGATTGATTTCATGAATGATTCAAGAAAAGATGAGTCAGAGAGGAAATTGGCTATTGATGATAGGAGGAAAATAACAGAAAAACTACAAGAAAAAGAATCAGAGATTCAAAGACTTACTGAGCATCACCATGAGATTACCAACCAGATTATTCTTATGAGTCAAGAAGCAAATAGATTAAATACTAAACTCATTGAAATAATATAGAACATCGGTGAGCTAAGGGAAGAAAATGAGAAGCTAAAGCATGAAGTCAGAATTCAGAATCAGCACAATGAATTGATCAAGAAAGCTAAAGATAGCAACAAAATAATGGATGATTTCCTTGATGGTCAAAGAAGAGTCAACAACTACACAGGAATAAGTTACACTAACAATGGAGAGTCATCTAATCAGTCAAATAAAAAGAATGTTTATGCAACTCCAAGAACCAAGAAGCTGTCATGCAATCACTGTGGAAAACTAGGCCACACCTTAAATGTTTGCAGAAACAAAATGAAAGGTATTCCTCAATCACAATCTACCTTGATTGGTAATTGTTATAAATGTCACAAGTAAGGACACAAGGCATATGAATGCAGATCCAAGGTGAAAAATCCAAAGAAGAAAACCTATATGGACAAGTACTGTCCTACTTGCAAAATGAATGGACATACATATTAGGAATGCTAGAAAAATGATAAGAAGGCATGGACACCAAAAGAACCTGATAATCTCTACAAACCAACAAGAAAAGGTAACTCATATATTTGGGACTATAACACATGGGTAAATTGCACAACATGTGGAAGGTATGGTCATATATCTACTAACTGTATGAGAAAATAGACTAGAAAACCAAGAGGATGGTTCAATCCTGGAATGACATGTTTACATTGTCATAAGGTTGGACATGTGATAAAAGATTGCAAAAAATGACTGACAGAAACAAGTACTTATCCCAATGGAAATACCATTGATGACATCAAGAAGATGAGAAATAAGATGTGGGTAAAAGCCACAAACACTGAAGGTGCTGAAACAAGCAATGCAAATGATGATGCCCCATCGAATGGATCTGGTGGCATCACCATTTCCAGCTAAATTGCACAAGTAAGTATGGAACTGCATTATGAAAAGTTATATTATGCATCGATTCCATTTATATATTGATCATATAGATAAATCAGCATTATTAAAGATGAAATATATTGTCATTGGTAAATATTATTGAAAAACAACCATCAGTTATTGGGAACAAATATGCATTGGTGAACACATATAGAAAAGTTAACACTACTTACTGGAATGTATCGGTCATTACACAAAAGCTAAGTGGCTAAGGGTAAACCAATGGACATCAGTGATCCTTGAGCCAATGAAAGTTGTCTTCACCACTTTACCGATAATCATGGGTGAAGTCATCAAAACTGCTGGCAACCTCGACACTTTATGCCTACACTGAAGATGTTATTTATTCCTTAACCGACAAACTCAGTCTTTGTATACCGATGAGTGGGTGAGCATTAATGACAACTTAGGGCACAAAAGTTATAAAATACTGACGACTAAACTCATTTTGCACCCACAATTTTTGAGCAACCAAGAGAGCCCAGCAGAGCGATTAAAGTGCAAAATTGAAGAGCGACTCTAGCAAAGATTCTAAACATCACTCAAAGGATTCACAGGCAATCATAGAGATTCAGTAAGTACCTGCATTCATTGATCGCACTATTTAAAATATGAAAAACCCTAAATTTTTGAAACATGATGGCATCTACTTCAAGAGTCAAAAAGTTGAAGGAAGATAAGAAGAAAATGATCAAGCTTGTCAGCAGAGGCACTTGTGTTGAACCAAAATACAAGTTGAACCCAGAAATTGCATCACAACTTGATGATTCTAGAGCATTCTCCAAAATCCCACCTAGGGTTTTATTGGTAGAAGACGTAAGGTCCTATATACATTTTAAGAACTTAGAATTGGGAGATCTAGACCTAGATAATGCCCACAAGGCACTATGTGATGAAGCTGGAAACCTGAAAGAAGAGCACAAGCATCTAGAAGTGAAAGGACTTACAAATGCATTACACTTTCCCAAATTTTTCAAAACGGAATGGATAAAGATAATTCTCAGTAGAATGCATAACTAGACTTTATGGATTAATAAGCTAATATGAATAAAAAAGGATGTTATTCATGCAATTACTGGATATCCTACAACTGACAAACCGCAAGCTCACAAGCACCCATCGCTGAAGGAAGTAGAAAAGCTAACTGGTGAAAAATCAGACAAAAGAGCTCTCAAGGTCAATACTATCACCTACACAGAACTCATGTTTGGTGCATGTGTGGTAGGGTACAAAATCTTCTGGGCAAGTAGAATGAATAGCATTAAGAAGTGGTGCAAGATACTCAAAAATCCCACTAAGGAAGCTAGCCCGGAGAAGGAACAAATCATCATTAAAGATATAAAAGATGACTCATATGTGGAATTGGATAGAGAAGAGCATGATCCAGCAGGCCCCAAACATACTTATGTTGTAGATGAAGTATGGCCAGACACTACTCTTCACAACACTCAAAGTGAGGATAGTCAAAATCCACCAAGTCCACTTCATATTGAATTGAGCGGAGAAGAAGTTACCAAAGCATATTTGACAATAAAAGGTAACATAAATGATGATGTCAATGATGAATCATGGTTAGATAACATTGTCAATGATATTACAGGAAAATACCTTGCAGAAGAAGTGCAAAAAGATGAAGATATAAATGTTGCACAGGGCAATACCGACGGACATGATTCAACTATTAACACTGCAGAAGTCAATACACCGACAAACATGAACATATTAATCGATGCTATTGATATTGAATCAAGTTAGGAGAAAACATCTAAGAACGATGATGATATACCCTAGGACATGGGTAATGATGAAAATAAAGATGCATTGAATATTCAAAAGGATACAGATACAGAAATGAAAGATGCAACCGACACTCAGCAAGAAGTATCTACTGAAAAAGACAAAGGAGCAGATAACAAAAAAGATGAAACATTGAGAAAGGATGAAGAGAAAGAAAAGAGTGAAAAAGTCAAATAGGATGAAAGCAAGGAAGAAAAAGAAGATAAATCTGTTGATACACCCAAGGCAAATGAGGAGATATCTTCACAAAACCAACCGGTGGACTCAGAATAGAAACAACAAGATGCTTCATCTTCTCAACCCTCACCCACCAAATCAATCCAATCTCAAGGTTTAAAAATGGTAGTACACCAATCTTCCACCCAGCCAAAGAAGAAAAAGAAAAAGGCATTGAAGAAAGATATCTTGGCTGTCACACTTGATGAGGTAATAGAAATACCCAAGTGGGATGTATCCACTTTAGATACTGAAACACTTCAAAAGTTTGGAGTGATGTGTCAAAGAAAGGAAATTCAAGAGAAAATGAGAAAGGCACATAGGGAAGCCCAAGCACTTGAACAGGTAAGAGATATTCTACATCAAATTGTTCCAGATGTCAAAATTGAAGATAATGCATCAGTTATGGAACAAATAGAAGTTCTAACTGATGCCATCACAAATCAGAATGTAGATGCAGAGAAGGCAATGGAAGAACAGGCAGAGATGAAGTATCAACACAAACTAATTGCAAAGATCAGCCAAGAAGTGGAAGAGATGAAGTATCAACACAAACTAATTGAAAAGATCAGCCAAAAAGTGACAAAGAACAAGGTAAAGCTATCTAAACTAGCAAGTGAATTAGAACCTATGATTTCTAAAGCTATTACCTTAGTTCAGAAATTATGCACATTAGAAAATTTCACTAAAGAAAATAGTGAAAAGATGCCACAATTAGATTCAGATCTAATAGCTAGTGCACTAAGTTTAACCTCTGATGAAAACACTATAAAGCTGCATCATGAAAAGATAACAAAGGTAAACAGATTGAGACAAGAAATATGGGATGCAGAGAATCAATTTAGAAATGAGGTTACAAAGCTTCAAGCTCAAATTTTTCCAAACCTCACCACTCTGCAACAACATATTACAGATGCAAGAAATCTAATCACAACCCCAGAAATGTCTATGGTAGACAGCATATATGACATGCATATGAGGATATCACTTGAGCATTTAGCTCTTGAGAATTTAAAGGAGAAATGGGAGAAAATGATGGAGGAAATCAAAGCCTCACACTCTCACAATTTTAAAAAGATGTAAGTGTATGCACCCTAAAATGGTCGCCTAGACTTTGGGCCCCATTTATTATTTTATAAATTTATCAAATTTCTGAATCAATGTTTTGGAATATTTTCAATTCAAATCAATTTCCTTGATCAAATTGTAATTAATT
>MU227644.1:2404813-2415774 GCA_018584345.1 Thuja plicata | reverse complement strand
CCACTTCTCTGAAAAATAATTCTGCTACATGAACAACATCATTAGTCTTCTTGCAGGGAATGAAATGTGCCATCTTTGAAAATCTATCAACCACCACAAAGATTGAATCATGTCCCCACTGAGTCCTTGGTAAACCCAGAACAAAGTCCATACTGATATCCTCCCAAGGATTCTCTGGTATAGGTAATGGATGATACAACCCTGTATTCTGCTTCACTCCTTTCGCCATTTGACATACTCTGCAAATCTATACAAACTTCTTCACATCTTGCAAGAGTTTTATCATGACCAAAATGTCTAGCCAATCCTTCGCTATGCTTCTCCTTAATGAGATTCTCCCTCATAGAACTTCGCGGAATGCACAACTGACTCCCTTTGAATAACATACCATCCTAGATGATGAAATCCAACCATTTTGTCCTATCTATAGTAACAGGTTCTATACAAGCTTTCCAAGTTTCACCAAAATCAGGATCCTCTGGATACAAATTCTTGAGTTCATTGAACCCAACCACGTCAGTCTACATCTCTGTCAGCAATAGTTGCCTTTTGCTAAGGCCATCTACAACCCTGTTAGACTTTCCACTCCTGTGTTTCAAAACAAATGTATAACTCTGCAAAAATTCAACCCATTTAAAATGCCTTTGATTCAACTTTCCTTGACTATTCAAATATTGCAAAGCTTGATGATCAGTTGTTGCCCAAAATTTGGGCAAAAACACATGAACAAAAATTTTTAATAACGCACAGAAAATAGGATACCCAAACAAACATAAGGGTAACATGTGCACACAAAATAGTGCAAAGGGACAAATGAAACCAGAAAAGGGCTCAAGGAGAGGAATAGCTTTCATAGCTACCCTAAAGATGTCTAAAGCTCCAAACTGGATCTACACGTAAACTGAGGTAGTTGACAAAAACTCAACTAGAGTTGACCCAAAAGTCAACTAGAGTTTACCAAAAGTCAACCAAACTCTAAAATAAGAGAAGGGACACAACAAGGGACTACTAAGCTCTAAGAAAGTCATAGGCGTGCAAAACGAGGTAGTTGACTAGAAAGTCAACCCATGTTGACCAAAAAGTCAACTATCTCTGTTAGACATGAAACTAAAACCCTAGGGTCCAACGGGTACGGGGAATATTTGGGATGAAAATCAAGATGATCGGAGGAAGTTTGACTTATGGTTGACCAAAAGTCAACCATGCATGACGCTGGTCAAAGGTAGCGATAATACCCTTAAGAGGTGTGTATCGCAAAGATAAAGGGAGTGCTATGACCCGTTAGATGAAAAAATGTTACCTGAGTTTAAAATTAAAAAAAAAATGATTAGATTAAAAATTTTAACGAATATAACTTAATACCTTTTCTTTTAAGCATTATAACTTTAATATAAACACTTAAATTTAAATCCCTTAAAAGAACATTGTAACAAACATCTTAAATTGAAATAAAATCTATTTTAATCCCCCTCTAAATTAAATCAACCTTAACCTAAGAAACCTATATACTAAATTTAAATTCTAAAAAAAAAAACATCTAATTTTTATCTAGTATTCAAATTTTCTTATCCTCTTTTTTTATTAAATCAACTCACAACCTAATTATATAATACATACATGTCTATAAAAACAAAACTAATTTTAACCAAGATATAATTAAAAATATCTATATAACCAAATCAAATCAAATTTAAAATATCTTATATATCTAAATCAAATCTTATTAACAAAACTAAATTTTAAAAAAAAAATTCAAACCCAAAGAAAAATCGTCATATTAATATATATAAAAAAAAAAGGGCAAAGGAGTAGGGTTATAACCCTAGGTGAAAACACAGGGGAGGCGGCCGAAATGAGCCGTGGGAGNTGGAAGAAGGGTGGCACACAGCAACTGCGATGACAGGGGGGGCTCGGCGATTGGTTTGGCGGGGTGGTGGCTGCGGTGGCGGCGACACCACCCGCTGTGCAATAAATGAAAGGGGAGGACGGGCGGCCGACGCCGGCAGCGGCGCCTCCCCACTATGCTACGCACAGTGGGTGGCCCACATACAAAACAACCCCACAAACAACCAAGGATGAGGGGGGCTCGGCCCTCCCCAAACATTGCAAACAAATTTTTTTAAAAAAATTTCATTAGCGCATAGCGCCGTGCGAACCCCGCATTTTTTATTTATTTATTTATTAGTTATACATGTTGCAAGATTATATGTGTATGTATATATATATATATGTCAATATATATATATAAAGGGAAAAAGAAATAGTATTTTAATACTAGTGAAAAATAAGTAAAAAGGGACTGTATCCCCCAAAACAGGGGGCAATAGGTAATATTTTTTTTTTAATTTTATTTTATGAGAAGCATCTAAATTTTCTCCCTAAAGTATTGGTGGAAGAAAATTTTAAAACAAAGCAAATATATTTTCTAAGAAAGATTTCCATTATAAATTATTTGTTTTTTTGAAGAAATATTGTAATCTTAAGGGAAATCCTAATAACCATTTATATACTACTTTACGTAATAAAGAGAATAAACAATTTTAACAAACTAACAATTATTTCATTCCTCTATAATTAGAAATTTCCAATAAAAATTTCTTGAGCAATTTAATACAAATAAGAAATTTTGAACTTGATCATACTATAAAATATAAGTTTATAGGTTTGCTACCAACCATCCAAATATTCATCCAAGTAAATACGTAACATATAAATTATGAAATTTTCAATTGCTTTTTCTATATTTTAAATAAAGAAAAAATTACAAGACCCATTTAAATCTCAATCTCCTTCCAAGGATGAAGGATTGAAAACAATACAAGGTTGCAAATTTCTCCATGCCACATTACAACTCTTACAGAAAAGAAATCTACAAACAATAAAGGTTACAATGCTATGCTCTTTTTTTTTTCAGGATCCACTTTTCCACTATTATGCATTTGCCAAGTCTCCAATCCACTTGAGACAACCTGTTAGGTGAGGATTGACCATGGAGGCTCACCTCCCAACCTAGGCCTTTTCAAGGCCACCCCCGAGCTTGGGGATCCAATCTAGAACAGGTTACAATCAAATACACCCAACAAGCAAGAAATAAAATAGAGACTTCAAACACAAGAAGACTTCCCAACAACAGGATGTACATGAGGAAGTATCTTCAAGAGACATTCCAGAAACAGGGGTAGTGGTAGACCTCACTGAAGGAGAAATCCAAGATCACAAATAATGCACAAGCCTCACATGGACTTGACAAGGACCATCTTTACAAGATGTTGTCCTAGATAACCTCCTTATACCTCCTAAATGCCCTCAGGCCCATCTTGGCTTCATGGGTATCATGTTACCCCAAGTTTATCCCTCCTCACATGGGAGACTCTACACTTAACAGGAATCATTTCCAACTACCCCTCCAAGGCTACTCTGCCCTCACAAGGGTGAGTGTACCTTGAAGACCCATTCGAAAATCAAACACATAGTAAAGACATTGAGAAACAAAAAAAGAAATTTCTAACAAAAAAAAATAAAAGCTTCAAGAAAACCATAAGACTCCATTAATGGAGTCCTTGAGATCAAGAACACATACATAAAAATAACAATAACTTTAAAAGAATTCCAACCTTAATCCAAGCTAAGGTGTGAAGAGGAAAGGTGTTGAGCTATCCTTCCTAAGCTTCCTTCTCCAAAGGCTCCTTCAAACTGAATTCTATCTCTAAGGATAGAGAGTGGGTGAACACTCAACTCATCCTAAAATCTCCCCTAAATAGGAAAACCTCCAACATGAGCAAGGATTAACCCAAGGGTAAGGTAACTCTAACCAATTCTAAACTAAACCACTTCCTAACCCTCCAAGGGTGAAGTCAAATGAAACATGGGTAGAAGAGAGAGTGAGGTTAACCAAAGTCACACTCCTCTTCCAAATTTGCTCAAAGATGAAAATGACACTTAAAGGAAGTAATAAATGAGTTTAGAGGCTCATTAATGACATAAAATGACCTCTAACCAATAGGGTACCAAGTTGGGTGACTAAAACTGACCCCGGTTACCCCCTAGGAGCCCAAAAGACCCTCCAAAAACTTACCCTGAAGTTAACCTACGAAATTCTAAGTCAAAGAAATTTTAAAAACTTCTAACCCTAGGGTAAGCTTGGGTACTACTCCTAGATGACCTTAGCTAACCCTTGACTTACCTTGGTTTCCCTTTTACTAGCCATGTCAATAATTAAATTACAACACTTGCCAAATTTGGCACATAAAATTAAAACATTAGACATGACTTACTAACATGAACATTTTACTAATTTAATAACACACATGCAAGCCACGTTCACGAAATAAACACATAACAATGAGGTCCATGTCTCTTTATATAGACAAGACCTTGGAAAGCACGGGTATTTATATAGGTTCCAGTACTGGGTCCCCGATTTAGATCCATGGTCAACTCTTCCTGCACACTCAATGCACACATCAGTAGATCCAAAATAACATGATATGAAACATAACATAACGTCATATATTAGTAGATCCAAAATAACATGATATGAAACATAAAATAACATCAAAAATATATGTAAGCATATAAACCAAATTGCATTAGAACTTAAATATCCTAGCATCGGTTTTCTAAACCATTTTCATCATATTACATTCATACATTTAGATCCATATAAGACATCAGCATAAGCTGAAACTAAATCAGAACATAAACAACTGAAAAGTACCCTGATTATAAAATCAGGTGTTGAATATATAACACAGGATTCCACCAATCCTCAAAAGTATAAAAAGTCTCTTCGATAGTCAAAGTATGTCAAAGTATAAACTACTGAAAGCATGAGAACAAAATAGTAAAACTATAACGGTCTAATGTAGGTCTCACATCCACCCCCTCTAGGCATGAACTTCCTGCTGGAGTTCATCGAAGAGGTGAGGGTACTGTGATCTCATCTATGTTGTATCCTCCCAAGAGGCTATAACCTCGTCATAGAAATCCCAGTAGACCCTAACCTGGTCTAGCTCTCTGCCTCAAAGTCCCAAAGTCCGCCGAGCCAATATACAAATTAGCTCCAATGCCAGCTGTCCGTCCGACTCCACCTGCAAAGCATCCTAATCTATCACATGAGACTCATCATATCTATACTTCCTCAGAACTGAAACATGAAACACATCATGGATGCATGACAGGCTAGGTGGAAACGCTAAATGGTAAGCAATTGGTCCTATCCTCTCTAGGATCTCAAAAGGTCCAATGAAACGGGGTGCTAGCTTAGAGCCCTTTCCAAAATGGATTGGACTCTTATACGGTCGCACTCTCAAGAAGACTCTATCTCCAACTAGATAGGCTCGATCAATCCTCTTCACATCTGCATACTTCTTCTGCCTATCTTGAGCTTCCTCAAGTCGCTGCCTAATCAAGGTCACCTGCTGCTCCATAACCCTGACTAGCTTAGGACCAATGGAAAATCTATCCTCAATCCTATCCCAACTGAGTGGGGTCCTGCATGGTCTACCATAAAGAGCCTGGTAGGGAGGCATACCCAAGGATGTTTGGTGCCCGTTGTTATAGGCAAACTCCACTAGGTGTAGGTATTCTTCCCACCGGGTCTGATGGTCCATGACATACATGCGAAGCATGTCCTCTAACACTTGATTGACCCTTTTGATCTATCCATTTGTCTCAGGATGATACGCCATATTGAAGTTGAGTCTAGTACCCAAAGCTGCCTGTAGTTCTCTCCAAAAGGATGAAGTGAAGAGAGAATCTCTATCTGAAATGATCTTATGAGGTACGCCATGAAGTCTGACTATATCTTGCAAGAATACTTGTGCCATTGCTGGTGTGGTAAAGATAGTATGCACGGGTGAAAAGCGAGCCACCTTAGTCAACTTGTCGACTGTCACCATGATGGCATCATGACGACGAGAAGACATAGGAAGACCTACTATGAAATCCATAGATATGGTGTCCCATTTCCACACTGGTACCTCATGAGGCTGAAGAAGACCACCTGGATGATGGTGTTCTGCCTTCACCCTTTGGCACTCTAGGCATCTAGCTACCATCCCTGCAATCTGCAACCTCATTCTTGGCCAATGATATAGTTGCCTCAAGTCGGCATGCATCTTCTTAACCGCAGGATGCATTGCATAAGGGGCCCTATGAGCCTCAAGCATAAAAAAAAAACACAATCCATCAGAAGAAGGTATATAGATACGTAATCTATGACGCAATTGTCCATCAAACTCCAAGGCATACTCTGAAAAATTTCCCTCAAGGGGTCTATGAGATCGAATCAACTCACAAATCTCTATGTACATCTCATCCTCTTGCAAGTGATGAAGGATGCGATCTCTCAAATCCGTGCCAGTAGACATAGAAGAAAGCTCATGCCGCCTCCTACTCAAGGCATCTACGACCATGTTCTCTTTCCCTTTGATGTAATGGACATCAAAATCATATTCACACAAGAACTCCATCCATCTTCTCTGCCTAGCATTAAGGTTTGGCTGCGTGAAGATGTACTGAAGACTCTGATGGTCTGAATGAATTTTGAACCGATGTCCTAAGAGAAAATGTCACCATCTGACTAAAGCATGCACCACTGCTGCGAGCTCTAGGTCATGGGTAGGGTAGTTGAGCTCGTGAGCCTTTAGTTTCCTAGACTCGTAGGCTATAGCTCACCCACCTTGCATAAGAACCACTCCTAAACCATCCAAGGAAGTGTCTGTGCAAACCATAAAGTCTGCTGAAGGTTCTGGTACAGCTAAAATGGGTGCACTGGTGAGTGCTCTCTTGAGTTCCTGAAAATCCTTATCACACTTTTCAGTCCACTCGAACTTCTTTCCCTTTCACTGAAGAGAGGTAATGGGGTGTGCTACCTGAGAAAAACCATTAAAAAACCGTCTGTAGTAACCGGATAAACCCATGAAACTCCTAACTTTGGTTACAGTGGTAGGTACTGGCCAATCCATGATGGCATCAATCTTTGATGGGTCTACTGAGATCCCATCACCTGAAATAACATGGCCAAGGTACTTGACCTCTATTTTGAAGAAAGCACACTTTGACAAGCTACCATACAACTGATTGTCTCTAAGACACTGTAAAACTTGCCTCAAGTGTTCCTCATGCTCTTTCTCATTCTTGGAATAAATCAAGATGTCATCGAGAAACACAACTACAAATTTGTCAAGGAAGGTTTGAAATAATCCGTTCATAAGACTCATGAACACAACTGGAGCATTTGTAAGATCGAATGGAACCACAGTGAATTCATAGTGGCCATATCTAGTGCGGAATGCGGTCTTGTGAATATCACTATCCACGATAATTAACTGATGGTAACCTGATTTGAGGTATATCTTTGAGAAGACTCTGGCACCTTGCAACTGATCAAACAAGTCATCGATCCTAGGAAGTGGATACCAATTCTTGATGGTTACCTTGTTCAACTGTCAGTAATCCATGCAAAACCTAAGAGAGCCATCTTTCTTCTTCACAAAGATAACTAGTGCAACCCAAGGAGAAACACTAGGATGAATGTGTCCTTTCTCTAACAGTTCCTCAAGCTGTATCTTGAGCTCATTAAGCTCATTAGTGGTCATCCTATAAGGTTCTCTAGAAACTGGCTCAACTCCTAGTACGAGATCAATGTGAAAGTATACTGCCCTACGAGGAGGCATACCAGGTAGCTCTGATGGAAACACGTTTGCAAACTCTTGAAGAATGGGGAAGTCATCAAGAGAAGTTTCCTTCTCTGTCTCTTCTTCCCTAGCACTGATGGTGATAGCATACAATTGGCATCCCTTCCGCATGCACCACTTAAGCTGCATAGCGGATATCACACAGAGGGATACAGGCCTATGAACCCCGGTAATAACTGTATCTATACCATTATCATCCAAAAATTTGATCCTCTTCTTACGAAAATCTAGCTTGGCTCTGTGGGCACTTAGCCAATCCATGCCAAGGACTAGGCCGTAAGATCCAAGGGGAGTGACTCTAAGATTAGCTATGGTGGTCATCCTACCAATCTGGATTGGGCAATCGCTAATCATCGAGGTTACGAAAAATATAGCCCCTAAAGCTAACTCTACTTCCCAAGTAACCTCCTGACTAGATGCCACTAGCCTGCAATGTTCCATGACTAATGGAGAAATAAAGGAGTCAGTGGCTCCTGTATCAAAAAGAATAGTAACATCACTACCTCTAATCTTGCCTAAGGCCTCAATAACGGTAGCTTGGTGCTCTGCCTGATGATTGTCCACTGCTGCAAAAACCATGTGGGATTTCCCCCTGTCCCCTACTATAGGTTCTAAAACTACCATACACTGACTACCACCCTGTGGGCACTCTCTAGCTAAGTGCCCCATGGAACCACATGTGTAACATGGCCCCCGTGACTGAACCTGAACGCCAGGAGGCCTAGAATACTGTGATCCTGTAGCCCTAGATGAACTATTATAACCTCCCTTAGAGGACTGTTGAGTCCCTGTTGGAGGGGTAACAGGTGCTTGAGATCTTTGGTCCTTCTTAGAACCCTGAGACTGCCACTACTTGGACTTAAAGCCCTGCTAAACCTGAGGTTCCCTCTGTCACTGGTTCTGCTGTGACTATTGTGGTTGCTGTTGTTGTTGCTGCTGCTGTTGTGGGGCAATATATGTCCCGGAAGAGTTCCTCTGATTCCCTTTACAGGAGTTCTTCTGATATCCCAAGCCCTGAGATGAGGTATTGTGGTTCTGTGAACCATCCCTATAGTTCTGTGGGCCTCGGACTATCTCTTTGGCCACTAAGGCCCTGTCTACTGTGAACCTCAAGTTCCCTGAAGGTAACATGCGTACCCTATCTAAAATCACAGGATTTAATCCCTTGATGAACCTGTTCACCTATAGCTTCTCATCTCCCATGTATTCAACATAGGGTAGGAGATCGAGAAACTTGCCCTCATACTGGGCTACTGAAAGACCCCGTTGCTGGAGGTCATGGAACTCGTCTATATGGTGCTATCTGAACTGCTCAAAAATATACCACTCTTTGAAGAGCTCGAGGAAAGCTCCCCAAGAGAGGGTATTGATGTCAATGAGACCCTTGGTCTCCTCATTCCTCCACCAAGTGGAGGCCTCATCTTTGAGACAAAGGATAGCGAACCATGCCTTAAGTTTGCTGCCATAGTTTCGCAACCCAAAGCACCTCTCTAGGCTCAAAAGCCAAGCCTCAGCTCCTGCCCCATCTGATTCTCCTATGAAGGGAGGTGGTTTAAGCCTCATCAATTCTATAATCTAATTTCTGATATCAGGGGGTTCCCTATCGAGCCTCTGTGCACCTCCCCTAGGAACACCACCTAGTACTGCAATGGACTCATCCTCCTGATCTATCTGATTTCTCCCTGCTCTAGGAGGTGGGCTCCTACTTCTCTCTCTCTCCTTATTAACAGGTGGCATGCGGTCAAGTATGAGTCCGGCCAAGTTCTGAAAGGCCAACAAAAGTGCTGCATTAGGATCAGGAGGGGGTTCAGGAGGTGGACTCTGATCCCTCCTACGATCCTCTACCTCAGGTTGTACCTCCACATGTGCTGTGGGGATACATCGCCAACCATGCCCTTGCTGACGGGCTTGACGAGTGACAGGTGGCATCCTACACATGCAAGACAAATTTAGTGATAACGTAGTGGGTTAGGTTCCCAATGTTGCTAACATGGCTCTAATACCAAAATGTCATACCCAAAAGTTGGGCAAAAACACACGAACAAATTTTTTTAATAATGCACAAAAATAGGATACCCAAACAAACATAAGGGTAACATGTGCATGCAAAATGGTGCAAAGGGACAAACGAAACTAGAAAAGGTCTCAAGGAGAGGAATAGCTTTCATAGCTACCCTAAAGGATGTCTAAAGCTCCAAACTGGATCTGCAAATAAATCAAGGTAATTGACCAAAACTCAACTAGAGTTGACCCAAAAGTTAACTAAAGTTGACCAAAAGTCAACCGAACTCTAAAATAAGAGAAGGGACACGACAAGGGACTACTAAGCTCTAAGGAAGTCATAGGTGCGCAAAATGAGGTAGCTGACTAGAATGTCAACCCATGTTGACCAAAAAGTCAACTATCTCTGTTAGACATGAAACTGAAACCCTAGGGTCCAACGGGTACCGGGAACAGCTGGCATGAAAATCAGGATGATCAGAGGAAGTTTGACTGATGGTTGACCAAAAGTCAACCATGCACGACGCTGGTCAAAGGTAGCGATAATACCCTTAAAAGGTGTGTATCGCGAAGATAAAGGGGGTGTTATGACCCGTTAGATGAAAAAACGTTACCTAAGTTTAAAATTAAAAAAAAAATCATTAGATTAAAATTTTTAACGAATATAACTTAATACCTTTTCTTTTAAGCATTATAACTTTAATATAAACACTTAAATTTAAATCCATTAAAAGAACATTGTAACAAACATCTTAAGTTGAAATAAAATCTATTTTAATTCCCCTCTAAATTAAATCAACCTTAACCTAAGAAACCTATATACTAAATTTAAATTCTAAAAAAAAAAACATCTAATTTTAATCTAGTATTCAAATTTTCTTATCCTCTTTTTTTTAAATCAACTCACAACCTAATTATATAATACATACATGTCTATAAAAACAAAACTAATTTTAACCAAGATCTAATTAAAAATATCTATATAACCAAATCAAATCAAAGTTAAAATATCTTATATATCTAAATCAAATCTTATTAACAAAACTAAATTTAAAAAAAAAAAATTCAAACCCAAAGAAAAATCGTCATATTAATATATATAAAAAAAAGGGCAAAGGAGTAGGGTTATAACCCTAGGAAAAAACACAGGGGAGGTGGCCAAAATGAGCCGTGGCGGTGGAAGAAGGGTAGCACACAGCAACTGCGATGACAGGGGGGCTTGGCGGTTGCTTTGGCGGGGTGGTGGCCGCACCACCCGCT